>WOFM01000486.1:649772-969676 GCA_011428145.1 Ericerus pela
AACAATATTATCCACAGATCTTCACGGAGAACAAGTTTTCGCAGAAACGTCACGGGTATTCCTAAAAATATTTACAATAATTACCCCTAGGCTATAGAAAATCCTCGCAATCTAAAATTTGAAAAAAAAAAGTCTGCGATATTGTTGTTCTTTCACTTTGTAAAAGTCAAGACCACGACAATACATTTACTTGGAAAGATTTTTAATCGACCAAACAATTTAAAAACACTTTTAAAGTGAAATAATAAAATCAGGTAATTTTAGACGAAGTGCAAGTTAACCGAAAAATCTAGATACCTAATCAAAGCGATGATGTCTTTTTAAAATAAAGTGGAGACAATATAATTTATAGATTATTAGCTGAACACACCACCAAAACTCATTAGAAAGTAATACAATAAGTCTTTTGTTTTAAAGCTGTCATGAAGGATACGCACTTCAGTTTAGTTATAGAACAAAAAATTTATTCGAAGTTAAAAATTAAAAAAGATTAAAAAACCTGGCAATTTACATCAAAAGTTTTTTCAATAAAAATACACAAAAAACTTAAATTCTCGAAAATACCGCCGACGTGAATTTCCTTTTCAAAATTTATTTTTCATTCTAAACACCTTATAATAATTATCGAATTAATAAAGTCAATAATCATTCAGATTCAATCTCAAATCGTAGTTCTCGCCTTAGTACCCCCACAACTTCCTTCTTCTTCTAACTGAAATTTCATAGTCAGGAAAACAACCTATGAGGGGAAAAAACCTCGTAGTACACACCCACTTAAGCCAATGATATAAGTTTACCTAAGTTGAACAAAAATTGGGAACTCATTCAAGCTCTAACAACTTACTAATACCTTTGATAATAGGTTGTAAATCTTCTTCATAAAAACGGTGGAAAATTATAAAAAAAATAATATTTTGAGTAACTGATTTTCTCGGGAAGTCGGAAAAATTATTCATAATTTCACGTAAGTGATACATAAAAGAGAGAAATATTGAAATTCTGTTTCATGGTAGCTACCTACACAGAAATAAATTTCCAATATTTTGAATTGGTTCTTCTCAAAAACAAATTATCGATTAGTGAAGAGGAAAATTTATCTTAACCTTTCACTTCAAGGGTATACCTATCTACACAGTAACAAAAAACCAAGATCAACTGTGCAAGAACAAGATTAAGAACAAGCCCGACTATCCAAGAACAAGACCAAAAACAAATAAAAAATTTTTAAAATATGAAGAAATTGTAAAATCTTTGCATCTTAATCCTTGAATAGTTTTCAATATTTAACATTCAAGTTTTTTCTTTCATAATTCGGAAAATGACATGGATAGTGTGGGTGTGTGTGTGTAGACGTACACAGCACACCACACAATAGCAGAAGGAGGAGCACCTTCCTCTCATATGTGTAAATGTGTGAGACTAGCTCAATGTTAAATTTGGCTATACAAATAGGAATTTTATTTTGTCATCAATCATGTGAATTATGGTTAAAAATTATACAAAAAAGACCACTGAAACCAAAACTCAACAATGCAAGATAAAGACCATAAAGAGACAAAGAGTACTGATCAAGGGCGTAGCCTGCATGGGACAGGGGGACAATTTCCCCTATGGATTTTCATTAAAAAAAAAGTCAGCTAAAAAGAAAAAAATGTGGATTTTTTCTGTATCCCTAATAGTGGTGATATGTAGAAATGAAGAAATAATGAGAAAAAGTTGGGCTATACAACATATTTTCAAGTGAGTTTTCAAAGAAAATCTATACTTACTTTAGGTTAAGCAAGCTAAAATTTTTATTCAATAAAAGCTAATATAACATTTTTTTTCTTAAAAGTATTATAAATTTCTTTACGTTAATTTCATAAGAAAATTTTCAAAAAATTCTCAATGACTACTTTTTGCACAGCCAGTAAAATCCACTGTGACTGGACTTTCGATTTTGCTTGTTACCAGTGGCGCAACTAGGAGGGCAAGGGGTTAATTCATTCCCAGGTGGTTAAGTTTTGGGAGTGGAAAAATTACAAATGGAAATTAGTTTTCAAACTATTTATACAAAAATTGCACTGCAGGCCAAGGCCTCATGTATCCACTGAAGTCATCGGAAACTCCCCATCTACCTAAAAAACAACCCTCTATTCATAAATGTTTTAGAACCCAGAAAACAATAAAAAAAAATTTTCGCTCACTCCGTTCGCAAAATAATTGTTTTATCACTCTATAAAACCCCCCCTCTAAAGATAAGTCCTAAGTACAGCCTATTGGAGTTGAGGGTGGCATATTAACTGCGGAAAATTCCTAGTTATATCACTGCCTGTTAACCCCTCCAGCTGGTCTCTACTCTGATAGAACTTTCTTTGCCCCTCCAGGAAAATTTTCTAGCTACGCCCTTAGTATTGATAATAAGACCACGCAGGTCTTCAAAGAGGGAAGGGGAAAGAGTACTGAGGGTGTCGTGTCCGGATTTTTTAAAAGGCCCCAAAGCAGCTAAATTTTAAAACAAATAGTAATTTTAAAGTAAAAGGTTACAAAGGGCGTCAGGGCCGACCCATAAGGGATTTTGGGGTGACAAATCCCCAAAGGCTGAAAAATGTTGAATTTCACTTTTTTATAACTTCCATTCAGTAACAAATTATTTTTTTCACTAATGAAAATGACGAATGAATTTTCATTTGTGGTACAATCATTGGAAGGATATAGACGTTTCTGTTTTCATTTTCCTAAGGTCAAACTTCTTTGATCACGCTCCTTCATATACCATACAATGAATAGACATTATACTGTCGAAACCATGCCAAATTACTTGACGAATATTGATTTAGGCCGACACTCTTAACAGAAAAGTGACCGTGAAAAATTTCAAATTAAAATTCTGATTGTGATTAACTCAGTCACGGGCTAATGAGAGGGTGGTAGTCAATTTCCCCAACCGAGATTCAGATCGACTCTTCTCAAACCGTACTACAAAAAATTCAAAGATATTTCTCAAAAAATATTAATTCTTGGCTTTACAAAGTTTTCTATATTCATGATCCAATTCGTGCGTTTCCTATGCGTCACGTCTTCAGCATCATGAAAATTTATCTATTCATCTGATGAAATATGTATTTGCCTTTTTCATCGAGGGATGTTAAATCAACCGGAAGCAGTTACTATAGCCAAATTATTTGTAAGCTTGAATAAAAGTTGAAGCCTAACGAACTGCCAGCGTAAAAGCCTGCGGGCTGTCTTACCCCATCCCATTCTCAGCCGCGACAAAATGGTGAAACGTGTCCCCAAAAACATTTTTTGTGTAAATCTCAGTTAGTAATAATTTTGTAGCAGAAGTAACAGTAAAAAAAAAGATACAGGTAGGTCAAAGTAAAAAATTCAACTTTTGAAACGGGCAATGTTTCATCAATTTTCATTAAAAACGTTTAAATCATTATTGTACTCCACTACTCCAGACTTCTCAGCGAAGTACAAGAGCAGCAGTTAACTCAATACAGAAATCAGGATTTCTTATTTTAAAAGTAATATTCTTCAAAACTTCAAACAGGGTTATTACCAAAACAAAAGCGTTTTCGAAATCTAATTTTTTCTGGGCTATGACTGAATCTACAGAATAAACCGAACACATATCACATTCGAACAAATGCCTGGAAAATGAATCCGAAGCATAATAATAAAATTATAGTATTCAAAAATTTTTGAATTTCAATTTTCAGTTTGTTAACATAGATCTTCTTTTGATTTTAATATAGGGACGCAAAAAACATTTTCTTTCAAAAGCAATCTTTACCTAGTTATTTTTTAAAGAAACCAAAGTATGTTTTTTTATTTCATTTAATTATGTGCACATATTGAACCTTTGAAATTTTTGTACAATGGATTTTATTTTTATTGCCTTTCCAAAATTTCTGTTATACAGACATTTATATTCTAGAAAAAGAAACACATATATTAAACAAGCTACATCGATAAATGATGCTGTCATATGGTTTTTGCTTCACATAGTGATGCACGATTAATTGAAAACTGTTTGATTAATCGATTATTTCAAGTAATCGATTTCTTAATAATTGATTGCTAAATTTAATTATTGGAAAAATAACAATTTATTCAACTAAAATAAGAAATTTAATAAATAAATTAATTAATTAATCAAAAAAACTGATACGTACTGTTAAGGACTTAAAAAATTTAATCTTCTATAAAAATTTTGGGATTCTTGCCCAAGCTTGAATGATATTCCACTGATCGATTAATCGATTAATTTTGCAAAAAATCTTCTAAAAATATTGACGTCACATTTTTTTGCAAAAATAATGGAAACTTTTCAAGTAACAAAAACAAAATTTGCGCCTATTTTCCTTTGGGGCAATTACAAAATGAACACCTTATCGAACTAACTTCCTCCTTTTTAGGGTTTTTGCACAAAGTGCAAAACACCATATTATAATCACCATTATTTTCCTTCTTCTTTTCTTCAGCCATTTCTATGTTTTGTTTTTCATCTGTGAAACTAGTGATACGCACTAACTGATTGGTTTGACTTTACCTTGATTAATCATCTAATCAATTTTTTGCTAACTGATTTATTTTTATAGAGGTTGTAGATCAGATTTTCACGATTATTGAGCAAAATAATAAAGATGTTAACTAAGTTACATACCAGAAGTGTCTAATTGAAGAAGATCATACAAGTAACGTACGGAGTATTAAAGTGTGAGGAGTACAAAGTTGTATAGAGACAAACAAATGAGTGGCTGAATAGGTAACAGTGTAACCGCAAATATAAATGTGAAGAAGATATAATACATGTAATGTCTAGTGTTCAAAGGAGTGTGAGGGGAAGATGATTGGTGGTCCCAAAATCTTACTACAGTCCTTTGAACTGAGCACAACTACGAGAGTAGGGATGGCAAAACTATCGATAGTTATCGATAGTTATCGATAGTTATCGACAAGAGCCCTATCGGTAAGCTATCGACAACAGAAAAATTATCAATAACTATCAAACAAGTCAGGATTTACAAAAAAAAATTAAAAAACACACAAAAATGCTACAGATCGAAAGAAAATATTGAAAATCAAAACTTGAAATGTTAAACTCGAAAGTGAGGTTATTTCTTTTAACTCTTTGATAATATATTCAATTGATCATTGAGAGCTGAATTTGACATTTCCTAGTGTATGTTCCATCGCTAAAAACTGATGCTGAAAATTTAATTTTTTTCATGTTTTTCAATACATTTATCCAGGTAATGAACAATGAGAAACTGTCTAATCAACTCTTTATAAAAATCATAATCCATTTTATACCTTTTACACCTTTTTTATTATAAAGAATTACTGGGATCGAGATTTTATACTTGAATTACTGATTAGAAAAAAGTAATTAGATTTTTCGGAATTTTGGAAAAACTATCAATAATTATCAATAGTTATCGATAGTTATCAATAAGGAACCCAAAACTATCGATAGTTATCGACAAGGAAAAGTTTGATCCCTATGCGAGAGATTAAAGGTTATCTACATTGCAAATTACATTTTATTTTATTTTTTTAAAAGTGGTAACATTATTACCAAAAATAAATAATCAGAAGTAAATAAGTGCAAAATTGATAAAAATTTCAAAAATATCAAGTGTAAAAAAAAGAGGTAAATTACATGAAATGGTAACTAAAGAGGAAAATGTATTGAAAATTGAGGTAACTACATATATTATACACGATTGACTTTGTATGCCTATGATAAATTATCAATTATACATGTATTTATGTTTTAGATCAATGAAATGAATGGAGAAACAAGATCAATGAATGTGAAGAACAGGTTACATTCAGGTTCACATATAATATTATTACAGTAAAATGATAAAAAAGAGCTATTAATGAAATTAAATTTATTGTTTCAGGTGATAAATCGAATTTCAGATTTGACAGAAATAATTATAGATTGAGATACAGAGATTCAAGGAATTGGTTAGTTAATAGAATGTTCTGTTTACTGGATAAAGTTTTGGTAAGTAAATCAGCTAATTGATTTTCTGTTGCTATTTGTTCAAATTCAAAGATTTTATCCTGATGTGCTTGGGCTAATTTGTAGCACTTAATCATTAACGCACGAAGATGTTTTTGGCTACCTCCAGAGATGATATGGATAACAGAAATGTTATCTTTGCAAACTAAAACTAGAGAATCAATTTGGAAGAATTCACAATTAAGAAGCCATGCTACTTCAATGTCCTCGAAGAATAATGATAATTTTGACTCCTACGAAATTTCAACATTCCAGCTCTTACAGACTCAAGTCTCGCATCGACATAATTAATATAATAACGATGAATATTTTACAGAAATATTTTTAATCGAAAACACAAGCCGCTTCCCCCAAATCTATAATTACTAGTTATCACTTATAGAAACGAAAAATCTTATCGAAATTCGAAATCTCAGCAACGTCAGGTGATTCACGCAATAAAAAAATAACCCTAAAGGCATTACAGCTGAGACACTATTGCACGACACGAAATAAGTTGTTATAACCATTTCAGCGATTGTATTTGAATTACTAGAAGAAATACTTTCAGCGTCGTTATTCTACATTTTACCAGTGAAAACTGACTCGGTAGCCACCAAACCTTTCTAGTAGCTACAAACATGATAAAAATTTTTCTAAAAGAGAAATTATTTACTATATACAACGTCAAGCTTCATCATCATCATTGCCACCTCATCCAATATTCCGGCACATAACCATCCTCTTACTCATCAACAAACTGGCCACTAAATTATTTCAACAGAAGAGCCGAGAAGATATAGGTACCGATGATTTTTTTCGAATCATTCAACATTTTCTAACAATGAAGGGGTAATTATGAAAATGAAGCATATATTGAACACTGTAGCAGAAAAAAAAATCAATAATCCTCATTACTTGTTGCATAATAACCTCAACCAATATCCGTTAAACGGTATATTTTTTTTATGAGTGGCTCAAACTTCAAACGTGATATTGTGAAAAACATGAATTCCACCGTGAGTAATTTATACCAAAATTACTGTACTTTTAATAAATCGAACGACGGACAAAGAAAGGAGGGGAAAGAGAAAAAGTCCTGCCTGTACACAGCAAATTATCACAAATTACACCGAGTACTACATACACGAATAACAAGTTGCAATAATCAGACTGCGCATGACGCTCGTACTATATACATTACCATAAATTAATTTATAAAATAAATACATGAATGATGACACCGAAATTAGTTGGACCTTCGTAAACGCAAAAAGCGAATCATAGTCAGTAAAGATGTTATATAGTATTACTCTTTCGGAACAAAAAACTTGTTCAAATTTAATAGGGAACTAGCGAATTTTTTTCATTTTCTTACTTAACATTATTTTTCGGGTCACCAAAATTCGAGGAAATAGTCTTCACATAAAATTCGAGGAAATGCTTTTCGCACAAAATTTGAAAGACGATTTATTTGGCGAATAATTATCGCCGTCAAATACCGGGTCCTCTGAAGACTGGGGGAAAAATAAATTCGTGGATTTAAAACAAAATATTTAATCACATTTCTGCGAAAGATTTTTCTAGCCCTGGCTTTTCTGATCGGTCAAACCCACCTTATTAGGCCAGCGCACACAAAAGGAATCCAGCAGAACGACGTGGATTTACTATACATATATACATATATGATGCAGCGTTACCTATGTGAAATGTTGGGATCATTCCAACTTTAATATTTTTTTTTTTCTTTTTAGGAGCATTGACACAGTTCAGAGAACAGTTTTCATCGATGGGACAATATAGTGATGGTCTTTTTTTTTCTTGATACAAAATTCGAATATTCTAGGAACGAAAATGGCGTATTTTAGGAATGTGAAACGGAAGATTTTCCAAGCTTGCTGACATTGGCTTTTCCACTCGATGTTCTAACCTTAGATGTTTTTCCTCAGATTGAAAATCAAAATAAGTATGACCGAAATTAATAGACCCACCAACTCAGAAAAATATGCTTACAATAAACAGAATTCAAGTAGGTATGCCGAGTATAATCCAAACCACTTGAAAGATTTTGTACAAAAAGTTAATAAATGAAGGGAAGCGTTTCACTTCTCAACGAGGCATTTCTGCAATAAGGTCACCTTCCCCACACCATTAGCAGCATCATTTATGAATGCTAGACAAGTAGTACGGATCCTAGTTTCAACTTTCTAGTAACATACTCAGGGTGAGGAGAGGAGAGAAAGTTCAACCTTAAAACTTCCCGCTCAGTATGGATGTGCGCTGCTCCGGAGCTGCCTGGTTTGAAGAACCAGGTTTTTTTAAAGAGCTAGTTCCGGAAACTGCTCTGGTGTGATAAAGTCCGCTCCCTGCTCTGATGCTCTAAAGACCAAACCAATTTTTTTTAGTTTTTTCTAACACTGGTTTTGTTATCAGCAGCAAAATTGAGTTCGTATCATTTGCCATTGCCATTTCATACAATTAAAGATAACGAGAGGAATCACGAGAGAAACGTTTTTTGTGGAAAGCTGAAATTTTTACGAGTTGTTGTAGTATGCTAGCTTAAAATTCTGTGAAAATTTCAGCTCAATCGCATATTAAATTTTCGAGATATTGCTTAAATTTTGCTAATTCTTTAACTATATTAAATCCTTATCATTTCAATTACGTACTCAATCTGAACAGAATTTCAGCAATATCTTGACAACTGACGGTGAGACTGGGCTGAAATTTTTCGAAGATATCGAAATTATGTTAACTATGCATTCGGTGAAAATTTGGCTAAAATAGTACCCTTTGTTCTCAAAATATGGCTGAAATTTGACAACTAGATTCAGGTCATATTATTTGCATAGGTACTTATTCCATATAATGAAAGTTATCGTGAGGAATTATCAGAGAAATTTTAGTTATAGAGAGCTAATTTTTCACAGAATCTTCAGCTAATACACTACAGTATCTCATAAAAATTTTAACTGTCTGTAATTAACAATTCTTTCATAATTTCTCTCGATAACTTTCATTGCCCGGAATGGCAAATGATGGAATTTCAGCAATATTTTGAAAACCAAACATATGAATTCAGCCAAATTTTCATAGAATCGTTAACCAACATATTACATATCTCAATGTCTCTATTCTCACCTAATTTCTGTTTATAACTTTGACTGTATTGAAGAGAATAAGGAATATTACTTCTTCATAGCATGATATTAATGACAGATACTGCTCAATCCAACTGGGCTAGGGTTAGACTCATTCTTGATTCGATGACTTTCAATTTAAATATAATGGGAGCAGTTTGGGGGGAGGGAACAGACTGAAAAACCAGGAGCAGGCGAACCAGGTTCCAAAAATGAACAATTTTTCCCATCACTACCGATCAGTTTAATAATAGCCACAATAAGTATATTTATGAAAGAATAAGTGAATTCGTTGGAGGAGGCATCTATTTTCTTACAAGAATGATGAAATTGGCGAAGCTACTCTGAAAACAAAGCTAAAATCACTGCAATGAAACTATTGAAAGAATTCCAATAGCATTTGCGTTAGATACAAAGTAGAGCTTTAAAATCATTTAATTAACAATAAGTACTTAATTTCTCGTATTTTCATTCAAATCTATAGGTAGCACAGGGCTTTTGGTTCACCTCACAATTAATCCTCTCATGCTTGAGCCAATATGCTATTAATTAGTTCCATTTTTTTATCATTACTTTGACATGATTACTGGATGAAAAGGAAGCTACAATAAAAAGTTACTCCACAATTTGAGAATAAATTTCAAAACCCATCCTAATAACTTTTAACTAGATAAATATGTAGGAACCCACGCCCATGTGTGACAAAAAATGGTAAAATTATAATTTTTTGCAACACCTGTTCATAAACTCCATTTTTATATGCACCCTGACAATGTATAAAGCAGGCAATTTTAGAACCATTTAGGAATGATACATAAAGTACTTATTTTATGCATTGCCTTAGGCGCATGCGTCAGTTCATACCTTATTTTACTATTGTGCATCTAGCCGATATCGTCATTTTTATTAATGTTTTTTTAAATTAAAAAAAATTTTTTTGTTTTTTAAAAAGTTCTTCCACTACAGGGAACTGAACATCTAGCTTCAGCTTTAGTAGGCCAACGCTGTAACCACTACGCCACAAAATTACATAAGAGAAATGAAGATAGTTTGCACTTATATGTTTCCCATTAGCAAAAATATTTTTCTTTTTCTTTCTTTTTCTTTCTTTTTCTTATTTTTCTTATTTTTTTTTTTATACAGGGGAAGGTGTAGAAAAAAATAGTGTGTGACACACGTGTATATAGTAGGTGATTGACACTCGTGTGATTTGTATCACTTCCCTTTGGCTCATGCTGCAAAAATCTCACACTCAGATCAAAATCACTTAATTTATACACTTGTATCACAAATAACTATTTTGGGAAAGTTTCCACGTTTTAAAAAGAAATAAAATCAAGGGTTTTACGATAAGGTCGATTTTATCTAGTTTACAGACTAAAATTCAGCAAAATGCTTTGAGGCCCGATTTCCAAGACAGTAGGTATTCTGTATTTTTTTTTATTCTTCAATATTTGAATCAAACTTCCCAAAACATTTTTTTAATCCTAAATGTGAAAATACTGAAATGAAGGTATTATTGAATACAATTGCTAATCAGGTGTCACATATATAAAATCTTCCTTTACTAACTTGACTCTGATTTTGATAATTCTATTGATTAAAACTTTTCAACTGGACAAAGATTCCACTGATATTTGGATTTAATAGTTATCCCATAATTTTTTTGCGAATGAATAAATACTTTCTGTAGGAACCGGGCAAGTTACCACATAACAAAAGGATCAGTTGCGTCGTGGTAAAGTCTATGTTTTTCAATGTGTAGGCAGCTAATCTAAGCAATAAATTCTAATCTTTCAACAAAAATTGGGCACAGATAATTACCTATATTCTTGTTTATGGAGGCTAAGACATGATTTTTCTCAAATTATGACACCCATTTAGTGGACTCTCTTCATTCCATAAATTTAACATTGGATGTACTATACCTGCCTTGATGTTCACTTTTTTTCTCTGCAAGGAAATTTCAATTATTTTCGTTAAATTTCATTATTTTATGTTTACGAAGAGGCCTTCGTTAGATATAAGCTTCGTAGCTACTACGAATATCATTTCTCAACAAAGTTCCTCGAAACGAAAGAAATACTGTCTCTTTCTTCTTTCTTATTTCCAAATAATCGCATAAATTCCAAAAAATTTTAAACTCTTATCCTCTCTTTAATAATATCCAATTATTAATCTTTGGAAATGTGAAAGTCTGATTAGAACACTGCGAAATTTAATCGAAACATTCTCTACCAACCTGATGGACTGGCTGTAGTTAGCAAAATGACCCCCATATGCATGCGTTTTCTTGGAACACAAGTAGCCCATGGTTAGCCTCTTTTTTCTTCTTTCGTAGTTGCAACTCCATCAAACGAAACATCTGACATCTGATTCTACCGAAAAATAATTATCCGACAGCTCAGCCGCGGTTAAATACCAAGCTTTTCCGACAATCCATCAATCAGAAAAAGAAACAATTCTCACAACACAAAAATCGGATCTCACAAAATTAGTTCGAATGCTGCCTTGAAAGATGTGTTATTTGACCCTTTAGTTCTAAATTTCATTAATACAGCCAAACTTCCAATTATGTTCGACTTACAGGTTGTTAATGTAATTGAAAAATAGGTCACGACATTTTCATCATTCATACTTTTTCGTCGAGCAAAAATCTTTTTTCCACTACGTTCTTTCACGCATTTGCATACCTATGACTGCAAAAATATTGTTCTGCGCCTATCGAAGTATGTTTTGTACTACCAATGAAATCCTGGAAATTAGTAACTAATGAAAGATTATCACTTTAGATTAATGAAAAATTAAACATATAAAAGTCAATAGCTAAAACGGTTGAGATGAAATCGCTCATTTTCCACTCAAACTTTTTACATTTGTCTCATAAAAAACATTTTCCTTCCCGTTTAAAGTTCGCATTGTGAAACCGTAGATAAAATGCTGAAGAAAACAGAATAAAAAAGGAATTCAATGAAAAATGACCTAAACACCAAGAAGAGGAGAAACAATACGACTAAAGAACCTCATTTCCCTTTCTTTCAATGAGACACTCAATTTTCAAAAACTACCACAAAAATATATTCTATTGAAAAGTTGAGAAATTCATACAAGAAACATAAAATCTTACTCAAACTTGTAGATTAAACTCAAAACGATTAAAACAGCTTCAAAGTTCAAAAATTCACTATTGGTCTAAATCACCTCAAATACTTTACAAAAAAAAAATAAAATAAAAAAAAATTTTAATTCTCGGGCAACCATTGATATATACTGCTTTCAAAAACTGAAAGAACAAGAAAAAGTAGATAGTATCTATATAATAAGATTCAATCCCAATTTTTGTATATTTCAGCCATTATTTGCAACATTCACATTTTAATTTTGAGAAAAACTGCTCTTCTCTCACTTCACGATTTCTCAGCTACTATTTTAAGCTACAAAGCTGAGGTTCATACTATTAAAAGGAGGAGAAAATTTCCTTGAGTTTTCTAACAAAATTAATATTATTTTTTTATCGTAATTAGTTTTTCAAAAATCTTACATAAAAAAACTGAAATTTGCCATTTTTTAATTTTTTATTGATTTCAAAGAATAAGGATGGCAGAAAAAAATTTTAAGCGACAACCTCCCTATTTTTTAACGACAAATTCATTTCCATCATCAGATTTCACCCAAAACGAATTAATCACAAGATAAAGGCGAAAGAAAATACAAGGACAAAACTGGTGCTCTGTGTATTACTATTGTATCTGGTTCACCACTCAAATGTGGAAAATAGAAAAAATTTTGTCAACTTCAATCAAGCTGGAGAATTTCTGTTACATATTTGTGAGGTACATCCGTACATCCTTCGGTATTATCTTATAGATCTCGAGAATTAAGATTCCAATCCCAATATTAAACTCATTAGGAATTTTGTAAGTCATAAATCATAATAATCATACGCACCTTAAACCTAGCAAAATTCGTTAATAAAACCTTACCTATCCGTTACTTTTAAGGTTAATCGCAATTTCTGATTAGATAGATTGAGATGCTCATATATCCATTCAAAGAATTTTCTCGAACTTTGGACCTATTTAGATAGTTTTTTCATATCTAAAAACCTGCAAATTGTTATTTTCAGCAACATTGTCGATCTAGTTCCTCAGAATGCGTTTACATACATACACACACATACACACACATACACACACGCATACACACATACGTGATTATAGTATCTTAGTTGGACCTTGACACCTAACTGCCTTAGTAAGACCCAAAAAAAAATCTTTATTTTTGAGGTTAGAATGTTGCTTGACAGCAGAATGTCTTAGTTTTCAAAACATTGAAAAAACCGCCCAACCCACAAAGCTATACACTCAATAATAAAAAAATACTGTAACAGTATGTTGGTTAGACTGCGTGTGTGTGTGTTTTTACACACAAAAATGAAATCATATCAATCTATAGTCAGACCTTTGTGTTATTTGAAATTGACTCCTCATGAACATTGGTCAGACATCAAGAGTACACATCACCTGTTCTTGTATGTCCCTAGTAAGACATAAATGCAATGTTGCCACAGTTTTTCATGGAAATATGGGTAGAAAGAATAATTGTTGTAAAAAGAAATTAATTATTGTCAATAGATCAGCTTCTTTAGAAAACTAATTTTGTCCTTTTCTAATTAGAATGGGACTATGGAGTTATCAAAAAGCACTAATAGTTTTTTTCATCCAAATAGAATATGACTACTTTCTGTTTGGTCACCTAAAATCAAACCTCCCCAATTTTTTTGGATAAATGCATGTCAAAGAACTATCTATTTGTAATTTTTAAAATTAGGAAATTATTATTCAAGGGAAACACTCTGAATTTGTCAATTTACAAGACTCTGACCAAGATTGCAGAACCTAGATCAATTTTGTTTCTGACTAAATGTGATACCTCCAAAAATAATCAAGGGATGAGTAGTCACCATATTATTTGTTCTCAACATCCTAAGCATCCTAATTGAACTAGACACTGAGGCTCAAAAATGTCAACCACTATGATAAGTTAAACACCATATTGATGCACAATTTTTCCTATTCTCAAACTAATCAACCAAAAGCTTCATCTTTCAATTTATTTGAGAAAAACAAAAAAACAAAAACAAATACCTATATATCCTTCACCAACAGTGTCAACTCAGTGTCCAGCAAAGTTTAAGTGTTTTATCCAATATGGTGGTTTGTTATTTTGACCCAGGTATTAATTTCTGTGAAGTTTGACACAATTTATTTGAAGAGGCTATTTGATTTCTCTATCCAGAACTGGAAATCTCCAAAAAAAAAACTTCTCAAATAATGTCCAGTTTCTTGAAATTTTAACCTAAATTAGTGAATAAGTTTTGATGAAACATTCTCCTCTAAAGATGTAGTCATATGTGTATTACATGATTTTTATATTTCAACTTTTCCTTTCTATCAAACAATTTCTCTCCCACTTCACAGAACTGACACTGAAATAAATCCATGGAGTAGAACTGAGAACTGAGTTTAAACAGAGTTGGTTTAGAGCTAAAACTTCAAGGGTAGATTTTTTTGCTTAATCATTCGTAGTTCTTTCAAGTGTAGGAATTTATGTTCAGAGGTTTTTTTGAATTATTTTACATTTTATATAAAGTTTGTGGTTCAGGGAAAGCTTGACCCCCAACCTTTATAACAGGTTTTCGACAAAGTTGAAAACTCCTATTAAATTTGGTCTGCCTTTCAAAATAGGGAATGGGACTTACATAGTTATTCGTATCATGATCTCCAGATTCCAAAAATACCCATCTCGCATTTTCATATTTCTTTATTTATTTTATTTAATTTTATTTTATTTTGGGTTATATTTTTTTGGGAAATGAAAACAGACGAACGGCTGAACCAATAAGACTGAAATTTGCACCAGAGGTCAGTTTCAGTGTGAGAAAGGTCTTATAGAAATTTGGAGCCGATTGGTTTAGCGGTTCCAAGGATATTGGCTAAATGAAAACATTATTTTTACAAAATCCCAAAGTACGAATTTGTAGCAGGTTTTTATGGTTCATTACACCACACCCCTGTGCCACAAATTGAAAACCTGCTTTTTTAGTGGAGCATGCTGCGCTAGAATTGTTTTTTTTTTCAGTGAAAAAGAAATTTTAAAAATATTTGCGTAGCATGCCCCGCTAGAAAAGCAGGTTTTCAATTTGTGGCACAGGGGTGTGGTATAATGAATCTTAAAAACCTGCTCATTTTAGCTATATTTTGGCCAATATCTCCGAAAATGCTAAACCAATTGACTCAAAATTTCTATCAGACCTTTCTTACACTGAAACTGACCTCTGGTGCAAACTTCAACCTTATTGGTTCAGCCATTTGTCTGTTTTTGTTTCCCAAAAAAATATAGGCTGGAATAAAAAAAAAATAAAATAAAATAAATAAAGAAATATGAAAATGCGAGATGGGTATTTTTGGAATCTGGAGATCATGAAACAAATAACTATGTAAGTCCCATTCCCTATTGTGAAAGTCAGACCAAATTTGATAGGAGGTTTTCGACTGCTAAAAACTACAAACTTGAAAAAAATTTATTAGTGTACAAAATTGTTGTTTAAAAAAAATTTTGGGGGTTTAACCCCATACCCCCCTCCCATAACTACGCCACTGGCTATCAGTTTTGGTTTGACAATATTTCCGGTAGAGCTTCCTTAAGATCTGATTTTTTCAAATCAAGAAATAATTCTAAATTTCACAATGTCTAATATTTCGTCAACAGTTGACAAATTTCATTTAATCATAACATACCATTTACGCATTATAAGCTTTAAAACAATTATTTTAACTATCAAAATTCATAATTTTTTTTCTCAGAAACCTACTTTTTCCAGCGAGGCTTGCTGCTCTAGAGTTTTTTTCATTATTTCCTTAGTTCTTTTTGATAAGCAGTTTTC
Organism: Ericerus pela; assembly: GCA_011428145.1. Taxonomy (NCBI): domain Eukaryota; kingdom Metazoa; phylum Arthropoda; class Insecta; order Hemiptera; family Coccidae; genus Ericerus; species Ericerus pela. Next base: position 665,860 of record WOFM01000486.1, read on the forward strand.
TTTCCTAGTCACTCCTTTCATTCAAGTTTGAGAAGGATTTTGATCATCATTTCATTAACTTTTAATCCTTTCAAACCTTCGCACCCCCCAATTTACCAACCTTAAAATTTTCCTGACTTTCTCTACAACTTCTGTTACTTTTATACATATTCTAATTTGGGGGTTTTCTTAATAACTGATGCATAGGCGTACTACTTTTTTAAACAAACAGATGAAAAAAGTCCACATTTTCAATTTCTCAATTATTTCCATGTGGGCCTAACAAAGTGTCGTCTAAGTGCCTGACAGATATTTCTAGAACTTTACGTGAAGTTTTTATCTTGGTTTGGATCTTCAGAAAATAAAGATAGCTTGCTAGGTCAAGTAGCTCATTTTGTAAGACCATATTTTTGAAATAAAATTCCCGGTATATTGACCATACCTTAGATCCACATTTCTATAACATATGTACCTAGTAAAAAATGCTACACAGTTTATCCAGGATAGGTAGGTAGTTCAAAAAAATTCAATTATTTTAATCAAATGCCATTTACCATTCTCTGTCACTGCCTTTTTACATGTAATCATCTTATAATATAATACCACGTGTAATAAAAATTAAAAAAAAATAGAACACTCACGGGAAGAAACAACAAAAGAATGAACAGAAAAGAAAAGAATTCAATCGAACATACATCAATATCAACGGGTGTGTATTTTTTTTTATTATTAAATTTTACACAAAAATTGGTAAATTTCAAGGTTAACTCTCATTTTACTGTTGACTTGAAAATGTTTTTTTTTTTTAATATCATTTGCATCTATCGTAAGACAGACCACAAGTACTGACTAAAAAAAATCTCTTGTCAACGTCAACTGGAAAATGTTTTTTTTTTTTTTTTTCCTTTATTATCCAGTATTATTATTATTTGCAGCTGTCACATCATAACCAAAACTGTGGCAACGTTGATTTTAAAAGGTCTGACTAACATACCAGCAGACTCAAGTCTAACCAACGTCACACACAGAAGTCCGACCAACGTAGTACTATTGTCAATTCCAAAATAAAATTTCACACATGGGGTGTAACATTTGATGAGTGGGCCATAAGTATGCTAGTCGGACTTTTTACAAGACTAACATTTTCCAACTTTTTCAATGCAAATATAACCCCCTGAATCCAAAAAAACAGTTAAAACGTTGGTCGGACCTTGTGTGTGTCAGACCAACGTTTTTAGTCCGACTAAAGCTGGTGAGGAGTCAGGTGTGTGTCCGACCAAGATACTAAAATCAAACACACACATACATATATACACGCATAAACGCACACACGCATACACGCATACACACATGCATACATATACATACATAAATTCATACATACATACAATTATTGCTTATATTATAATATAGGATAGGTACATATATATGTACATATATATAAAAAGTAATTTCTGCGTAATATTTTGGTCAGACATTGAATGTAATACACATATGTATATGATTTTGGTGATCTAAATTTGTAACTAGAGTGGGTGGAGCGGGGACATAGCCACCTCCTCCCATGCTAGTAGAGTTATAAAATTCATGCAAAATTTTACAGTTTTAACATAAATAATATGGAATATAGGTCATAAAAAATAAAGTACTTTTTGCAATTTTAACTGCATCCAAATACCTTTTTAGAAATGTTTCCAAATCAGTTCATCGCTTAAACTCAAACAAGTTTTAAAATCAAATTTGTACTCCAGTTCCTACAAACTTAGTCTCCTTTCATTTGTCTACTCTGCACTTGTGGTATGCGACCCCATGGCAGAATCCATCTCAAAACAAACCAACGTAGGTTCCCCAAAAAACAACACAATTAATTAAGGGAGAATTATCTCCACTAGCAGAATTTGGTGGAGATATGAGTTTTGTTCCAGACCTGCATAGCTAGCCAGGCCATTGTTTGAACCACTTTATACTATGCAACAAAAAAAAAAAGGAATAGTTACCAAATTCCAAGAAGGTGTTCTCATGAAAGGAACCAACCTGAGTTAATCTTATTTTATTTCTGAGGGTGGGCCCTTTGCCCTCAGTAAAAATTAATCCATGTTATAAAAACACATAATGTATTAAAAATATAAAAAGTTTCAACAGGCAAAAAAATATATGACCGTTACAGTTGGATAGTAAAATGTTGAATGATCTGAGCAGCGAAAAATTATACAAATGAAAAAGTGTTTGAAATGCTGCTCTATAAAAATAAAAAATGGATGGGGAAGCCACTGACTAGAGATAACAATTTGTACTTGGTACAGACCACGACTACAATCACCAATGAGGAGAGCAGTAGAAAATTTTGTCTTATTTTTAGTGATAGTTAAGAAACAATAGAAAAAGAGTAATTTAATCGAGAAAAAGAAAGAAGAAAATTATGTTTAAAAAACTGGGATCAAAGGCCCTTGCTATTTGAGATGACCGATTGTAACTATTGGAGGCATACTTATAGTGGCTCAAATTTTTGCATAAATTTGTTAACGCCAAACATCCTCCAAACTCTTTACCATCTGTGTATGTCTAATGTCTGTAGCCCCTTCAATCTTTAAATAGATGATAGAGAGTTTAAGTTTTGAAGGAAAATTAAAATACTACCTTAGCGTCGAAAATAACATGTCAGGTTATACAGTGAATTCCAGCAAAAATTGTAAATTTACTAACATTCTGGAAACTGGATGCCTTTTAAATTTTTAATATTTAAATCATATTTTTCCATTAATCGTGAATAAAGAAATCTTGTAATGAAATATTCGGAATTTTATTTTCTGCAGAGAAAATTGGTAGGTTGCCACGTTTGATGTCAGTTTACAATTAAGTACATACTCAGATTGGTAAGTCATAGAAATAGCCAGCATGTCTATTCACGGATCATATTTTCTGGTTGAGCAATGCAAATGCTGATAGGACTTCTAACTTGAAACAACCGAGTCAAGAATCAAATTCTAATAACTACGTCACACAGCGATTATTACAAAGAATAATACACAGCCATTTTTGAGCACTTTCAAAAACACGAATAAATAGCAAGTAACTTAAGAATATACATCACCCAAGGACCATTTAGAAACTGTATCCTGTCCTTTCATCACTTATCAAATGCTAACTGTTTGACCCGCAAATATTCATACCATCTAAGGGGACAATGAAGAGCACCCTAAATTTGAGCGGACGTGTTGAAGAAATTTCAACCTGCAATTGGTGTCGCTATGGATGGTGACCTACTAGGCCACCCATAAAATTTAACGTTCGTTTGTTTCAAACGAATGAAAGAACAGGACTTCCTTCCGCCGCCTGTACGATTGCACTCTATTTGTTCTTTTCTTTCTTTCTTTCTTTCTTTTTTTTTTTTTTTTTCGTGCGCGAACAACTTTTAGCGAATAAATTATGAACAAGCTGATGACGGTTTTTTTTCCTCGAACAATTAGGCTAGGTTAATTACGAATGTTCGTTATTACCAAAGGGTTATTCTTGGGCTACGTGTGTTAGGTTAAACACTTCCGGAGGGATTTAACTTGGGTCAAGAAAATACGTCACTCTGTTTTAACTGTGAACCAAAACCTTTACAGCCGGGTGGATGAAGTTAACAACAAAAGATGGAGAAATTTAAGCATTCTACATGAAATGATATTCTAATTCATGAGAGAGAAATTATTATAAAAAAAAGAAAGAATAGAAAGGAACTGGTAGTAGTAAACTGGTAGATGCGTGAAATTCTTCATCACTTCACTCATCTGTAGCTATCAAGAAAAAAGGAAGAGAAATGTACAGAAGGAGAAAAATTGGATTAATTTTCAGTTTTCGCCACGATATTTATTATTATTATTATTATTATTATTATTATTATTATTATTATTATTATTATTATTATTATTATTATTATTATTATATTATTATTATTATTATTATATTTCAGAAATAAATGTACGTTTCCAAGGCACAAGTTCAGAGACTTAAACTCAAAAGTCGACCCTGACATCTTCGAAAATGGGGGATGATTTTAAATGGGTTCAAATGTTTGAAGGTAAAATTTAAACTTCGACATCTCTAAAATAAATTTCATTTTTTATTTATTTTACATTACAATAAATCGCAGGAACATGATAGCCTTGTATTCAGTTCTTTAATTATAGATAAGTTTACATAAGTTGTAACGTATGAAAGTTGAAAAAAAATCTTCTCTCAGCCCACTTCCACAGGATTTCTGAAAGGACGAATTTCATAAATGCAGAATAGAAAATACACATTCCAAGAATACATAAGCCCTTTAAAAAAAAAAAGAAAAAAAAAACATTAACCACGAATTCTATTTTCGATTTAAATCGTCGTTCAGTTCGATGACGTAAAATGGTAAAAATGCAGAAAAACCAAATCGGAAGCTGCAAAATGGCACGTACATTAGGCGATCTATAAATATTACAAATGATTATAACTGTCAAGAATATTTTTTCCGAGAAAAGCCAACTGCGCTCAAATACTGTTCAGAAAAATGAAAAATTCAATTGGTTGCAAGACAACAAAATAATGTAAGTACATAGATTGAGTGCGGAAGTAAAAAATCTCTCGGCACATTAGAATTTATTGCCATGTAGTCTAGATCGATGGCAAGAGAAGAACTGCCTATAAATGGAGTTAAACGGAGTATAGAAACCGAGAATGATGAAAAACCTTCTACACTTTTTTCTTTCAATAAAAAATTGATTAATTTCTGTAACGAATTCGAATTAATCGTATTCAGAATATTAACTTCCGCTGAATGAACCATTCAGTATCAATATTTCCGCCATTCTTATCGAAATTTTTTATAATACACCAATTTGGCATCAATTTAATCAAATGATACACAAATAATTAGCCAGTAAAAGGACAGACGAGAGAATATTCTTCAGTAAATTGAGAAAAATCATTATGATTGTAAAATTTGATAAAATTCCCCGCGGGAAGAAAAATACAAATAATTTAAAAATGAAAATAAATTTATTCGCCACGTTGCATCCTGATTTCAATAGTTACAGACATAAACTGTCATGGCATAAAAATTTTGCCAACCGCTAAAAAAATATTTTAAAATTTACCTTCTACACGAAGATTAAACCAAACTACGTACAAGGGAGCAGGGGCATAAGTAGAGCATATTTTTATGTAGGTTTTCGAAGAAAAGATATGTTTTAAAATCAATCTGATATATTGAGACCCAGGGTCAGAAGTAGGTTTGTTTTTCGTCTCATTATACCAGAAAACTTTTGGCACTATTAGTTGAAATTCATGTAAGCAGTTATACATAGAAAACATATTTTTATTAATACTATTACCTACTATTAATTTTTTAACTTTTTTTAAGGGAGAGGATGATCAAAATGTTTTTGGAAACAGTCTAATTGTATAGATTATTTTCAAGGATATAATTATGAGGTAACCAAAAAATTTGTAGGGGTTATCCCCAACCCGTATTCTGACGTCACTGAAGAGGCAAAGGAGAAATGGCGTTATCAGTTTTTCATTACGAAGTGGAGAACGATTCCGGAGCAAACTAAAATCCAAGAAGTTGGAAAATAAAAAAATTTCGACATAAAAATTATCCATAGTGTAAAATAAAAAAACTTCTTCGAAGAAAATAAGAAAATCTTATGCTATTAAGAAGAACGAGAATCGTTTCTGATCCAATGTGCCAGAATTAAATTTATTATTTTTGTTTTTTCAAAGAACAAAGGCTTCAGTTCTCCATTATGATTACGCTACAAAAAGGAAGGCCTAACTCCACCAAACATTCAAACAATAAACATATATTTGGCCCAAAGAACAGCAGAAAATTTTCGTCTCTACCCAGATGAAATAAACGTACTGATACGTCATATGCACAAAAGTTAACGCAGTTGACTGATGCTCAATTGAAGATTCTAATAATCGTTTGATAAAAAGGTGGCAAACACCGTAATTGACTATTCGACGAATTTATACTGTTTGACGCAGAAAGAATAATCTCACTCCGTAAACAAAAGGTATAGTAATATTGTAATCGAGAACGTGACAAACCTGACATGTTCTCTAAAAATACACTTTTTTTTTTTAAATCTAAAAGTACTGCAACATTCACATTTCAGAGCCCAGTGGGCCTATTTGAAAATAATTCGATTTGTGTTCTTTAAACTCAGGTTATACCACTGTAATGATTACATTGCATGATATAGTGAAAGTCTCAAATGATTTTAAGTCTGACTGAGATAATTTGAAGACTCACAACCAAAACCGTATATCAATATAGGTCGTATTCAGTTCTCCATGTCATATGTTAAAAATCAGGTAGAATACAATATAGCATAAATTCATTACAACCATGCGACGAATAGAAATGTTATTTTTTCTGTGGACAAACTATTATAACTGGACCCAAGTCCACGCGGAAATGGTAAACAACAAATATAAGATAGTGATGTTTGAAATGAGATAATTAGATGAACATGGACAGAAAATCTAAACATTGGTATTTATTCATTTTGTTTATACGTACCTACTTCCGTTTTTGGTACTTATAAAGGACGGAAGTTGGATCAGAGCTCAAAGACTATACATTATGGTTCATCAAAAGGATCAAGATCAAATATATAAAATAATCCTATTCTTAACAGGTTAACAGTAAAAAGGTAACGAAGACAGATCGTTTTTTATATCATTTTTTTGAATTTTTATGTTCTTCAAGTTTTTTTCCTTTAACGTATGGTAAAACCTGCAATGGCATAAAAAGGTAATATCTTTCTACGACGTTATACCATACACAAGTATAATAATATTCAATAATGAATATAAGTATTACTTGATTTGAATTAATAAAATATTTTACTATCCAAAGTCTATTGTAGACCTTAAAATTCAAGAATAGACAATAAAAGTGAAAATATTCAAACACAATTAATTCATCAACTTTAATCAAAGATTAATTCTGTACAAAAATTCGTACAGGTAAAATAATTAGTTGAAAACAGTAAGACACAGTCTCGAAAACCTAAGGCAAAGTACAAATATTATACAGGCAACATTAATTTATATACACTTTTCGGAATATGTTTTTTACATTGTGGTTAATACTAAGTAAGGATTTGCGGAATGGAGGGATTCTTCATGTTCGAGAAAGTAGAGTGAATTTAGGTCATCGAGTATCGTTAGGTATCGTCTACAAGTAAAAACAATTCGAAAAAGAAGAATAAGGGTCAATGGAATTCAGGGATATTATTTCATTTTTCATTAGCAATCTCATCTTGTAGGTTTACTAGTTACTATTTTTATTAGCCGACTATATATGATACAATACCTACCTACAATTTCACTTCTAACACTGTCCTCAACGAAAACAGTAACTAGTAAACCTACAAGATGAGATTACTAATGAAAAATTAAATTTTAATTATACGAATAACGATCTAAATATGATCTACATTGCTTCAAATGATCTGGCTCTCTCATCACTAAAAAGTAGAAAAAATTAGATATAATAATCTGCTTCGACACAGATAAAGGTGGGTATTACCATTATATAACAGGTAAAAATCTCTCATAAAAAGTAAAAATACCTTTTTTTTTAAAACTTGAGCTCAGGGAGCTAACACCCTTCAAATAAACATTTAGCCCTCCCGAAAAAAAAAAAAAAAATTAAAAAGTGAAAAAATATCTAAATCTTGCAATCTTGTTCGAAACAAACATTAAAACACACAATATCGGGAACCTAGACCTCCAAGATTATCAACAGAACTCTGCCTATGACAACCTTTGGCAGTTTTTCTGATTAAGTTCTACATTTCTCCAATTTTCTCAATCTAGAAAGCGCAAGCACACCCTTCAAGCAGACCTACATAATAAAAAGGTACAAAAAATCAGCTTCTCTGCTTCGAATTTAAGACAAACACCAGTCACCAAAAAGGATGTATTACGGATTTTCAAAATCTTCAATCGCAACAACAAACCACATACCAAATGACCAAAAATGAAAATTCAGATATTCATGAGATACAGACCAATAACCAATACTAACTCTTCGTCACATCATTGCCAACACTTTCGGTCAAGCGAAAGTAATTCGGATGACAAATGTCAATGCCGAAAAATATTTTTATACAGGACCGGATATATATAAACGGATGTGACGGTATCTAACATCTTCAATAATAAATAATAATAAACAGTAGATATTTATCGATTGAATTAAAATTCTTACTTGACTACAGTTTCTACGATTTTCCAAGAAAATGAAGAAGGGATGGTGGAATTAATTTCAATTAAGTATAAAAAACATTAAAACACAGAAGATGCTTGGGTTTACAGAATGTAATGTGATACCATAATTTTATATTTATTTATTCAATGGTTTCCAAATGCACTTATTCGATCAGCTTACTTTAGAAACAGTTTTAAATTCATCCACAGGCGGATTTTTATCATAATGTTTGATTGGGCTAAGACCCTCGTCAAGTTTTATCTGTCCCCCAAACACCTCCTTCCGCTACTATTTACCAGTAAATAACCCCTCAGAACTGCGATGGTTATCGTACTTTTTTTTTGAAAAAATTTCTGGAGAGGCTAAATGCCTGTTCTGGGGGGCTTAGCCCCTCAGCCCACAGAAATCCGCCTATGAATTCATCATTCGAAATTTAACATCACTCATTTTCCAAAAACATTGGGTTTTACTGAAAATGGACTGGAGCAACGCGCGCATAAAAAACATTTATCATTTCATACAATGAAAAAAAATCTGAAGAAACTGATCAGTTATCACCTTGTCTAACTATGGGTGAGATGAAGCACACGGCTCAATAAAATAACGTTCGGTTTTACTTTCGATACCTGGAAACATTTATACCGCTTCGCATTTTTTAAATTCTCCATTATGCACTAAATTACAACGAGGATTTTTCGAGGTTAAAAGAAAAAAACATACATCACAACTTCTTTATTAGTAAGGGGTTTTGTCAATAGGCTATTTTACGTCGAAGAAGACGAAACAAAATATATTCGTGTATCAACCCAATTAAATGGGACGGTCAGGACTGCTCGGTTGAAATACATCACAGAAATTACTACCTAAATATCAGAGCAATGATAAGATAATTGCAAACTATGAAACGGTTAAAAAAAAAATTGCGTTAAAGAAATAGGGAAGAAGATTCTGTGCAAAATTTTCCAAAAATTCAAGCCTCACTGCCAATTACTTTTTTTTTAATGCTCTGCATAAATTACACCCCTGTTTATTTAAACGCAGAATTGGAATAACATGATACCGTCTTCGTTAACTTTATCACATTTTCTCAGTCTCACTCGAACCCTACGTCATTTCTCGGTCGCTTTTTGGCTGCAAATAAGTACTTCCCAACGCTTTCGCTTACCACTGATGAAATGATCTATGGGATGACGAGTGATCCAGCTAAATGAAGTTGAATAAAATGGGGTGAAATTAAATTAATAGTTACAAAAGGTTTCAAAGTACTGAAAAAATGTGGGGGTGGACTCCTCAAGCGATAACAATGCTCTCCCAATATCCTGCGCTTCCGCACCTAAAAGGATGCAAAGAGTGACTATTTTTAGTTTTTTCAATTTTTCAGAACAGTTAAGCTAACTTATACGAACAATAAAAATACTTCTTTATAAAAATAATACACAGAAGTTTGAAACGAAAAAATTTCTGCACACTTTTTTCATAAATGGGGTGATAATTAAGGGTATTTCTTCAAAATCACAATAATCCACATTATGGAAGCTGAACATGAATATAGACAAAGATGGCCAAAAAAATAAGCGTATATACCGTACTTATTGATGTTTTTCATCAGTACTTACATAATTATTGAATAATACATCGTAGTATTTCATGCCGGTACATACATGGTGTCCTCAAAAATGGAAATGAACTATTACAAAAATAATGAAAAAATCGACAATTTTCACATGATTTTTTCTGTTTATTTATTTCCACTATTAGAAATATCATGCATGTACCGGCATGAAGTACAATGTATGGACTATAAACCTACAGATGAAAAATCTCCATAAGTTGATTTTTTGCGCTATCTTTACGTCTATATTAATTTTAAAAATAATAAAAATTATTGTAATTTTAAAGAAACAATACTCTTCTTTGCTACCCAGTATGAGTATCTCAAGGATCGAGTCTCCGTCCCTCTTTGATTTGATCAAATTATGCTAGTAGTTACCGCATGATTTCCCAAAACGATTATGTCAGCTACATTATAAAATATACGACTGCAAGACTCTCTGTATGACCCTACTTTAAATGAGACGCAATTTTCAACTCAACTTTTCAGCAAGCCGCTGCATAAAACGCTTTATAGATTTATTAATCATTTATTCATTTTTGTAAAAATAGCAATGCGCGGAGCGTTGAACTCACAAAATTTTTTAGATCCTTCGACTAGTATACTCACTGTGTAATTTGAGAATTTTAAAATTCACAACGAATACCAACGTAAAAAAAATTATAGTTTTGCGAAATCTGAGGGAATAATAGTTCGTGCAAGCTTGCTAAAGAACTGGTATGAAAATTTTTCAACCAATGATTAAACATTACTTCGCACCTAATTGTTTCAGTTTCAACTAACACACAAAATAACGATTCAAAAATGCAATTATGAAGTACTGATATGCGTAAACATTGCGTTAAGAGCCATAAAATTTAATAATCACGACAATACCAATACATATGTATAGGATAAGGAAGTGCACGGAATATAAATAGTTACTTCAATTTCACGTTTAGATAAGATCTACTTCCCTACCTACCATAAAAGTACATTAAATCGGTTTGGAAGTTAAGACATATTCTAACGGCCATCGTTTGCAGGTAGTTTATTCTTTAATGTATTTTTTTCCTGCCTAAAATTTGAAAATCAGCGACTATTTACACCAGTACCGCGGTGTATAATGTTCATACACAAGACTCCCCACAAGTCAGTGACGAAAGTTCATACTCGTTACCTATTTTCAACTAGTAGGTACCTACAAGAATATTCGAATGCTGAAGACGAAAATTTTAATTCGTAAATTTCAAACCATACCTAGTATCTTTCGTTAATAGAAACATCACTGTCAAGTGGATTCTAAAATAAGTAAGATCACATATAGGTTTCAGTGTATTCATGTAGACACTTTTAAACCAATTACAGAGCGGAGGAAATGAGATTATAATCGTCATCAACTTTGACACGCGTTTCCTAGTCTGCAATGTTTGAAGCACATCTACTCCGTCGCATAAATACCTACACGTCACATAATATCGTAGAAGTACGTACCGACAGTGCAGCACTTACAGTTAGCTGAAAACGTACGTATATTCGAATTATATACTTGCAGAAGATAACAATGTTTACTCACATAGAGCTAAATTAAGGCCGAGGAGTGAATAGACGAAAAGCCACAGGTAGTTCATGTCCACGGGTAGAATGTTCAGCAAATTCCCCATCGTGAAATTTCTACGTAGCTGCAACAACGAACAAGTTACTCTTCGGTTTCACTACATTGCTGGACGATGAATCACTTTCACACAAATCACCCATACTTCGCAAAGCGGAATACGAAAAATTTTAAATTTAACCGATTCTTTCTTTTCACATTCAACGACACGAATGCAATAATACTTAATATTATAAATTTAATCGACAAAAATATTTATAAAACCGTAGATAATAGTGCATAAACGAACAAGGTAGGTACGAAATACTATTACTAAAAGAATAGGTTAAACAAACCGTTAAAGAACAACCGCACTGTGACACTCACTGACGTTGGTACTGAACAACAACAACTTCGTGAGTTGAGTAGACTTGCGATGAAACAATTTGACTTTGATTATGCGGAGTGCGAGGCGAAAACGAGGAGAGGTGCTTGTGTATTCGTTTGGAGATTGGGTAGATTGGACGTGGATAGGTCTAAACGTGTTCTCGGTCTGCTTTTTACGTTTTTTCCAACCGATGTTCGTTTGAACGACGAACGAACCACTCCCTCTATGTTGCGCTCGTACCGTTCGACCTATTAGCTTCACTAATTACTGCGCTGCGAGTCTACGATGACGACCACGAAAATTGGTATCTGCGTAGATGAAGTCGATGTAGAATTAATATACGATTAAAAAGCGAATTTTCCTAGTCCATTTCCTCGTACAGCCCCTATTTGTGTACTTTTTTACACGCCGAATTGTTTGTCTCATTTTTGTCGGCCATTTTTGTTTAATTCTACGTAGTTCGCAAATCCGCGGTGTGGATTTCTACTTCGGAAAAAACTATGTATGGTCAATGGGTCTTAATAATTATATTCTGGTCCACGTTTTCAGAACGGCGCTTTCTAGGGTAACATGATTGAGTCAAGTATCACCCAAATATGCTTTCCAGCCCATTTTTATGAAATTTATAAGAAAAAATTAATATTACCTACTCAACAATGAAATTGTTATTTAATTTCATCGTTTCCTTTTTTTTATGGAAGAAAAAAAGTTATGGAAACACTTTTTACAATGTGATGTTGAGCATTATTAACATAGATAAAAAATAATATATCATAAGTACTACATAACTAGGTTTAGGAATTTACTTGATTATTAGTTTACAGTGTTCACGGTACCATTCTTTCTTTCTATTTTCTATATACGACGTGACTAAAAATTCTGCAGATGGCTGCACTGATTGACAAAATTTTTGATTTGAGTGTTTTTTGGGGAGTAAAATGAATGATTAAATAATAGGAATGAAAAATTATTGAAACGTTTCACTAAACAAAAAACTTGCAAATAAAATTGTTTTTCAGATGAAAATGTTTTTAAAAATTATGATGGACTCAGTAGGGCTATATACATAGTTGAGAGGGGGGAGATTGAAAGTCTTAGGCCACTCTAAAAACTATAGAAAAATGAGAAAAAGCGGAAAAAACGATGAAAGTATAATAGGAATTTCTGAGAACAAAAAAATAAATAAGATTTTTCCGGAGATGAATTCTGCATCTGCATACGACGCTAGAACTCGGAGCACAACAACGCAATTTTCATCGTAGGTAAATTTACATATATATTCTGCAAAAGTCTGTCATGGGACATCGCATGGACTAAAACTTCTTTCTTTACAGCAGTCAATTAGCAATTTTCTATCATTGTTATTGCAAAAACTATTTTACGGTGAATTCAAGACTCTGCCTATGCCTAATGCTTGCTTAAAAGTTATAAGACGCCGATATTGAATCAAGAAAACTTTACCATCATTTTTTCAATGTTTGTCATGTCGACAATTGAAAAAAAAATTTGCATCCACTTATACCTTTTACTCTCTCCCCAATCCAACCAACCGCTACATCTAAAGATTATTTTTTGGCCTTAAAAAGTAGTGTAGTACCTAATCACATATTTTGTAATATGTGATATGAAAAATATTGGTTATAATCATGTTTTATCATTAACTTTACAGGTACCTATTTTACAATGATTTCCAATATACCTAATGTATCTATAATATAACCCCTTTTTGTAGCTAAATTAAGCTACAGTAGAGTTTATTTTATTTTTCATTTAACATCTGTATCAATGTTGATTATGAACATAGGCAGATTTAGGGGGCTAGATGGGCTAAGCCCTCCATAACAGGCATTTAGGCCCTCTGTGATTTGTCAAAAAAAAAATGTAAGATACCCATTGAAATTTGAGGAGTTCTTTACTGATAGATAGTAGATGATGAGGCAAGTGAAAGAAATACCCCATTTAAACAGAAGGTTACGTAGACTGCTTCATAAGACTTTGTCAATAAATTAAAAGTTTGAAAAAATTTGTACCTTTTTTATAGGTTGGGGAAAAAGGAAGGAGGTGTTGGGAAACAGATAAAACTTGACTAAGGCTTTAGCTCCCCTCAGACATTATGACCAAGATCTGCCTATGATTATGGAGGATCCAAAGTCAAAATATCTAATTTTTGAAGTAATTATGTTGAAAATATAGCAGAAATCGCTCATTAGGGACACCGAATTAAGGAAACAACCTTTCAATCGGGGAAAATTAGGGAAGTCCCAAAAAAATGTACTAAAACTGAAGAAGATCAAAACATTAATAAGGCACAGTACATTGATTCATTAGGACAAGGCAATCAATAATAGAAAAATTGCTGATGAACTCTCTGATTTAAGAAACAATAATCTCAGTTCAGTTCAATTTAGATACTTTTTGTTGTTCTCCTTCATTGTTCTGTCTGTTTCTCATGTTTTCTTGCACAATTCAGTCAGAAAAGTACCATCAGAAAGATACGCCAGAATAGGTACGCTGAAAAACTGAATCAGTATCTACATCATTTTATCATCTTTCATCAAGAACCCCAGTTATCTTTTTCATTTTGCCATAAATATTGGAAATTTTGACCTTTTCAATGATGTGTGCTCAAATTTGTCATTAGAAATCATAACTTTTTTTATCAACTGCGTCAGAAAGAGGTATTGTGTTTGACCCATTTTCTGACAATCTAATGAAATTTTGTGCCACTCTGCAGCATTCAATATTTATCTTAAAAATACGAATGATGATTCAAAAATTTGGTATTTTTACAGTGAGTAACACTGATCAAAGAAATCAAAAAAATATTTCCCATAAATAACACAAAAATTAGATTCAAAATTTGGGAATTTTTTTCATCAAAAAAGTAAGATGACCAATCAGAAGTCCCAATTCCAAATAAAATGGAATAATGCATCCTGATTGAATCACTCAGAAGTGTCTAGGATATGATATTTCTTGTGGTTATATAAATATTTCAGATAACACCAATCTGTCAGTATTATATTATCCTTCCTTAGTTATGCACATATAAACATTCCACAAGCAAAATTTTGAGTTTCCACATTTTATTGAATGATATATCACCAAATTTGTTTTTTGAGGCGCTGAGTCCGAATTTGGTGTTCAATTTTTGTTTGATCAATTTTTTAAACCCCAATGGGCCCCTAAAGGGAGTTGAATTTTGAGTTACCACATTTTATTGTGTCATATATCATAGCATACGTTTTTTGATATACCTTTTATTAAATCATCATTACTATCACTATTATCACTATTAATATAGTCCAATTTAGTAGATCAAACAGTATTTAAAATCAATTTTAAACTTCGAATTTGTTTTCCTTACATCTGATTGGAATTTGGTTGTTGACCAATAAATAAATTTGATTTGCCATAATTGAGAAAAAACAATATGCTGAAAATCAAATTCAGTTTTGTCCAAATATTACAATATCAACAATATCTGTCACTTCTAGTGTAAATTTCTTATTGAGAAAAACTGCTAGAGACTTTCATTTTACACTTCATAAAAAATTATTCAAATAATTAAATTTAAAAAAAAAATGAAACCAACTGTGTATAAGGACATAACACATAATAGAACTAAAATGTTGAAAACAAGTTTTCCAGGTTTTATAACAGTAATTTTTTTACAAAGTGAAATTACAACTAACTCAGCCACTGGCAAAAATATCTTTTGATATTAATATGAAAATCAATACTGTTTAGTTCTCACTAATTAAATTGTGCAATAAATGATATTTAAATGAATGTTGATTTCATAAGTACCTGTCATTAAGATATGAAATTGATTGAAATCAAATGGAAAGTGGAGAGTTTTTGACAACACCTATAAGAATTTAAACATTCTTAACAAATAAAATCCTCAAATGTTGTGAATAGATATAATAATGCTTAGTATTTCAAGGTTGTCAAATCCATGTTAAATTTATCAAAAATTGCATCAAGGAAATATTTAATATGAAGGAATCTATATAGCTTTATTCAAAAATCTTGCATTACATATTTATAACACGGCACTTGGAAGGCATTTCTGTCAGCCACTGCGTTAGTTGTAATTCCACTTTGTAAAAAAATTACTGCGATAAGACCTGGAAAACTTGTTTTCAACATTTTAGTTCTATTGTTTTATGTCCCTACACCAGTTGGTTTCATTTTTTTCAAAAATTTAATTATTTTCTTCTTTTTTTTTTTCTACCACCAAACATTTAATATCGTTTAAATAGGACACCACAATTACCCATTGTGTTCGTATTTAGTGATTTCTACTGCAATTGATTAGAGCATCACTCTTTATCGAGTTTCTTGAGTTTTGTTTTGGTTTTTTAAGGAGGTTTCTATGAAAATCTACTAATTAATCTTGATCTCATAAAACGACCTGGAGTGGGGGTGGTTACATTTTTCTTTCATATCCCAAAGAAACTTTACACACCAAAAACTCAAATTCCAAAGCTATTTTCTTGTTACTATATAGTAACGTCCCAAGTTTTTTCCGGATAGTCGCTAAATTTGAAATAAACATTAGTACTAAGCCTACGACCTGCTGTATTTAGATCTCATTTTGGCCATAAAATGCTTAATTTTAAACCATTAGCAAAGAAATTAGAAAAAAATATTTTTTTATAATTTACTGTAACATGCTACCAATTTTTATGCGGATCGGCTAAGCACTAGGTACTCCCTTAAAATCCAGTTTTGTTTCGATTTTGGAAGAGGTATAAGTGATGGTTTTAAACTGTGTAATTTTAGGTCAACACTTACAAAATTTAACAGTCAGTAATTATGATCTATTGCTAACTTTTTAGCAACTAATTTTCTACTTTTCGAAAACATACTTTTTCTAAGGGAGCTGCAGCTGCATTGGTTTGTTCTTGTTTTATTTTTCAGTAAATTATTCAGTAATCAAGTACCTGCCTATATGGAATCCTAAATTCATGCTACTATAATATATTGGTTATTAAAAAGTTTTGAGGTAATATCCATTTCTGTATGCACGCATTTTCTAACCATTTCATGTTTATTACCAAGTACTGGTAGGCTAGACTAAAATCTGCTCTATCGGAAAAAGACTGTCGCAACTCAAAAATTATCGATTTTATTCGACTGGATTGGCTGCATAAGAATTTTGTATTTGCCCAGGATAAAATATTATTGAAAATTTTCACTGTTGAGCTAGAAATAATCATTTATGTCACTCTTGAATTGCTTAAAATTCATCATCTAAAGGGCACCTACCTACATTACGGTAACTCCATTTTATTTTTTCTATAATCGGTAAGATATATAGTTTTTAATAATCATTGAGTTGCCTTAAAAAAAAAAAAAAAAAAATACAGTTTGATTTCAAACAAATGAAATAATATATACTGAAAGGTCGCAATGTGTGAAAGCAGCGCTGAAGTTGGTCATTCTGTGTACTTCAACAAATTGAATGAGTAGAATAAAAGCGTATAATAAAAATCAATTTTTCTAGAACGATTTCCCAAAATAATTGAATTATTGCAGTCAGTGCTCATTTCAAAAGTTTTTTAAATACAATTATATTGATATAAATCAAGCCTACCTACATGATAAAGGAGAGGAGTAGGTACCGACTCTATTATATCCAGTAGGTAATATAGATCGTGTGGGAGATATTTCAAACTTTTATTCTCCTCCTTTTAACGCATGTATATATATTTTCTTTTTTTTTCCAGCTAAAAATAATGAATGATTGGTTTATACAGCAACAATTGACAAAATAATAATTCGAGAGATGAAGTATACATTCTTACAAAACGAAACATCATTTACATCTTAAACGCCTTTAAGCACTGGCAGTAATTCCTAACCTTGAAATTAAAGATCTACCAATATTTTCAAATTTATACGCGTTATTTCTTTTAGTAAATTCACTACTTTCCCTCTATCAACTACTTGTATGTAGTTATTGCCCATGAAGATAAACAGACTTCATCGAGGAACTATTTTCACGTTAAATTTAGGTACCTACCTACCTAAGTATAATGTAGTTATTTTGTGTAGACGTTACGAAACTTAATTAGCAAACTATAATTTTAATGAGGAGTTATTTGTAAACCTTTCATCGTATACCGTACTTTTTCCGCCAATAAAATCAGATACCTATCGTGAACATTAATTTGACGGAAAATTGGACTAAACAATGTCGATAAAAACTACACAAAAATTTAAAAATAGACAATATGACGGTTTTTGGAAAACCTTATCAAGCATCATGCGTTCCTAGAAGAGAAAAAACCCAATTATTTCAATACCTTTTAGAAAAATAGCGTATAATTTTTTGTAATGGTCATTTAATAAAATGGAGGTCACAATTTTTTTTTTTTTTAATAATATGCTTTTTTCATCTTAACGATTCCCAAAACTCAAATATATTATCACAGAGTAATTATATTTATATAATGGTGATGAGTATCTTTGTGTTCGAAAAGATAAGGGAAGTAACCAGCGCTGCTATAAATTATACCCTTTAATATAATTACATACGTTATAATTCGGCTTAGAAAATAATTGTATGGCATGTTTGTCTTTTTTATGAATGTTAGAGAATTTTATATACCTTACGCAAATTTTCTCGCTTTGAAATATCAACACTTTGTTTTCAAGTGTAGTTCCAGTTTGGAATACAGGTAGTCTACGTATACAAATTGTTGATCATTTTGCAGTAGCCCTGATAAAATCGTCAAAAATAAGTCCAGGATGCAAACGAATTAATATTTTCTGCCGAGTGAATAAGAAAAATCATACGCCATTTTTAATCGAATTTCATAATGAGCAGCACGAGCAGTGACGTACTTATAAGAGGGCCGAGGGTGCAGCAGCTCTCAGTAAACTAGGTACTTGTCTTTAAAACATTTTATCTTATATATTATGTACTAGCCTAAATCCTCCGGCTTCGCTAGCAGCTGTACAACAAATAGCAGGTACAAAAGTTAAATTTAACCAAGAAGTATATTTTTAAATTCACAACATATTGAAGGTTGTGAAGATAGGAGCAGTGCACGCATACGTTTACGGCTCCTCACCATAAATAAATGTTTCATACTTTTTAATTTAAAATTTTTTTTTTTCATGTTTTACATGAATGGTAAAAAAAAGTGAAAAAAAAAAACCAAATGTTTAATGAGCTGTGGAAAAATGAACCAACGTCCTCATGGGGCTTTCATCTAACTGCACAGTTTCTTATCCTTTGGAATCCCAGTTTTGGTATAATTATCCACAATTTTTGCAACATTCTCAACATTTAAATTTAGAAAAAAAACCTTCCCTCTATCACCTCAAGATTCTTCAGCGGTTATTGAAGATAGAAAGCTGAAATTAATATTGTTGAGAAGAGAAAATTTTCTCAAATGCAGAACTAAATTCATTTTTTTATCATCTCCAATTTTTCAAAAAATAAACCAAAAAAATTTTAAAATAATGGAAAAAGTGGAATGTTTTCCTCTTGTATTTTCTTTTGCCATTAGCTCGCAATTACTTCGTTTTAGGTGAAAACTGATGATGAAAATGAATTGGTCGTTGAAAAATAATGGAGGTCACCACTGGAAAATTTTATTCTACCATCATTAGTTTTTGAAATAAACAACAATTTAAAAAACGGTAAATTTTTCATTAATTTGCAGTTTTTTAATGGCTTATTTCTGAAAAACTAATGGCGATAAAAAAATTAGTTCTTGTCGTGAATTTGGGTTAATTTTATCCTCTTTCCATTAGTACCAACCTCAGCTTTGTAACTCAAATAACAGCTGAAATATCATAATGTGAGAGGGGAGCAGTTTTTTTAAAATAAAAATGTGAATGTTGCAAAAAAAAGCGGTTATATAAATATACAAAAATTGAGATTGAATTTTATTATATAGACTAGCTTTGGAGGAGGGGTACCCCCTCTCTACCTGCTTCAGTTACAAATCCTATATAACCATAATCTTATACCTACTTATGCAAATTATCTTCAATGTTGGAAGGTGACGAAATATTATACAGAAAGCACTTAATGTATATACACATATATATATATATATATATATATACCTATATATAGTAATACGCAGAGTGCTCAGTTTTGTTCTTGTATTTTCTCTCGTTGATATCATGTGATTAATTCGTTTCAGGTTAAATTTTATGGTGGAAATAAATTTGTTGTTATAAAATAGGGGGGGGGGGGTCATTGCTGAAAATTTTTTTCTGCTATCATTTGTTTTTGAAATAAATAAAAAATTTAAAAATGACAAATTTCTCATTAATTTGCAGTTTTTTTATGGCCGATTTGTGAAAAACTAATGGCAATAAAAAAAGTAATTTTCTTAGAGAACTTGAGCAAATTTTCCCCTCTTTTCAATAGTACAAACCTTAGCTTTGTAGCTTAAATATTAGCTGAGAATCCGTGAAGTAAGAAAAGAGCAGTTTTTTTCAAAATTAAAATGTTGTGAATGTTTCAAAAAAATGGTGATAAATATACAAAAAGTGGGATTGTAAAAACTGTGATATCAATGTCAACGTCTTATAATGAATGGACACTGAACAGCATTGAAACAGAAAAAATTTTTTTCAAATTTATATTGTCCGCATGTATAACTAATAATCACCGAACCAAAATTGCTTGAAAAATCATAGATGATACATTTTTTACATGAGCCGCACTTTTGAGATTGTACATGCAACCATTTTGCTGTTCAAATGCACAAACTTACTTGCAAAGACCTATTTGCACAGGTAAGCTAGTGGTAAAGCTTATACGTGTGATCAGCCCTTATGCCTTTTTTTTATTTTCTCAGCAATATTAATTTATTTACTTAATTTAATTACCATTCTCGCATATTTGCCGGCACGTTGTCGATGTCGTTGATGTCAGAGACAGTTTTACAAAATAGATACTTTCGCCGTCAAAAAAAAAAAAAATAATGAACAGAGAGGAGCTGGGTTTTCATGAGCCAGTCTCGGTCACATCATTTTGGTAGAAGCAGCGCAGCCACTGGGGATTAAACAGGAGGTTAGAACGCCAACTGGAAATTTTGAAAAACCTCTCCAGAAGCGAACTTTTTTCTTCAACAGAAAATAAGTAAAATAATTTTATTATTTTTTAATGGAACATACTTTAGAATTTTTTTTCAATGGAACTTCCATTCAGTTAGGTTTTGGGGGGCTTAATTTTCAATCACTATGTTTGTATTTGCTTCCAACTGTGTTCCTAAAGAATTTTTTACAATATGTGTAGGTAGTACAAAATGTTGTCTTTTCGAGGCATGTATTACCTGATGAAAGTAGCCCCTAGTTGAACACCTCTTTCTTTTCTCACTTCTTAATTACTTTTTTATCACTCCTTAATTTCTTTTTCTCACTTCTCAATTTCATTTTTGCACTCCTGACTACTTTTTCTTACACCTCAATTTTTTTTATCACGCCTCACTTACTCAGTTTCCCCCACACCTATCATTGCCTTCTTATTCTCTATCTAAATCAATTTCTTTTTCTTTCCGCTATCGAAATTTTCTTCACTATAATGGGGATTTGAACCATCAATTCGCAGATTCGAAAGCCAATATCCTATCAACTATAGGCTAAGAAAGTTAGATACCTTACAAAGTGGTGAGAGTTCTCCTCTAGCTGTTTGTATAGGTTTGTATTAATTAATTTTTAGTGTATTTTCCAAAGGAAAATACAACTATTGCATTCAATGCCGTGGCGGGACCTTGAGCTGGGACCTGTGAACACGAGTCATACATCATGAATACACAGGTCACTCAAATTTTTCTGAACACAATATAAATAAATACATATATTTCCACTTTTTGCTTATTTTGACATTTTTTGGGGTCTATGGAGTCTCCGCTGTTTGATCTATGGCAATGAAACTTAGGATAGTGTTAGAAGCATTCATGAGCTACACATTAGTGTTGAAATTTTTGAAATTCATCCATCAGTTTCGGAAGAAGGGGTTCTTAAAGTGTTGCAAACCCACCATGTTGTCATCACTATAACTCTCGTAAATTAAAATATTTTGACTTGAAATTTTTATGGCAGTTTGAGACCGTTAGGGATTGGTTTGATATTGAATTTGAGCAAAATTGGTCAACTGGTTTTCGAATGGCAATCATAACAAAATTTGACACTTCTGGAAAATACACACATAAGTATCCTGGTAGATGCGCGGAGGAGATATTTTTAAATTTCACTGACAGTTTGCTTATACATCAGTCGCTAATAAGAATTTTCATGAGTGCAGGGTTAAGGAGACGTTTTCAATTTTATTTTTCTAAATTAATTTTTAATTTTTGACCATTTCCTTTTCTATCTCACTTTTCTCGCCATTTTTTCTTCAGTTCTATGATTTTTTCCATTATTTTCCCTGTTTTATTGTTCCTGGCTCAAATACAGCCTTCCTTACACTTGTTGCAAAAAGTATTGTTCATAACTTGGTTCAGAGTGAACAATTACCTCCCTAGTTGCATAATATACCATTTTCAGATTGGAGACAAAAATATCGAATTTTTGTGTTATGAGATCTACCTGAGACTGTATATGAATAACAAACTTTTTTACAATGTATGGACAAACGTCAGTGCTAATAATAAATTATCTTCGACTTTTTGAATTCTCTTTAAACACATTAAATCTATTTAATACTTGATATCAGCCATCAGGTTTCTCGCTACTTTTATAATCCGTAAAAATAATAATTAGTTTATGTCGGTTGCGTATACGTGTAGTAGTATGTGTGCGGGCCGAGCCCAGTAAACAATTAAGCTGCGTAGACGAAATACACAGCCGTGAGCGCAAAAAGGTTGTTTGCGGGTTTTACCCCGCTGGCCCGCTAGGTGGTCGACGAGTGTGTAAGACACACTCGTTCGTCATCGACCACCCGTCGCCACAGTTTATATGATACATGATAAGAAAGGAAATGTTTACGCTAGTATATTGCAAGTGAGAAGTAGATCTTATCATTGATGAATGTAACTTCGATGCAAAATTAATGTACTTCCATGAAAAACGTGAAGCATTTTTTTCAAGGAAGAACGTTCACTTTACATTGAAGTATAGAGTTACACTTTCTGAATAAAACGTTAAATCCCCCACTATGAGGAGTTTGATATTTTGTTCCATTTTTTATAATTTTTGTGTAAGACTCATCATTTGATAGAATTTCAGAGCATTTTATCGCTTTCTGATCATTAATTATGTAAAATATCTCTTTCAAAAAGGTTTAAAAGTGAGTTTTTACATTCGAGGGAGTTTGTAAAACGAGCGCCTAGTGTATAATGCAATATTATTACTCTCTTTTTGGATATTTAAAAATCATCTAATTTCCTTTTTTTTTTGCCATGAAAGTTAAACTTATGACAAAAAAAAGTAGGTACTAGCAGTGGTATTCCCTTAAGGACAGAGTATATACTTTACTTACGCCATATATTCTCAAAATTTTGTTGAAAAATCCTGAGTATACTAAGTGTACTTTCAAGAAATTCTCAAAAAAACAAAAATTATGAAGACGGGGATTTAATTAATCGATTGAATTTTTGTTTCTTTTGCGAATCAGTGAAAAAAAATTTTAAAAATGTAATTTCAATTTTACATGTTATTATTAATTTAAACACTTTCCTCCACACCTTTATTAACCATAAGAAATATATAAAATATGCAGACCGAGGTCAGGCACTCGATGACGGCTTAATACCCTCATAAAAAAAAATAAATGATAGGAACATCATTGATAGATACCACTTTAGCAGGCTTGTAGATCAGAAATCATTCGTAAACAGGAAAATTCGATTGAAAATATGTTCCATAAATAGTTTTATTAATAAATAAATACCAGAACCAAACAGAAAAAAAATGGAAATAATTTTTTATTCACCTATTTAACCACTCGAAGAAAAAAGCTCGACGAAATTACAAATTTGCGGCAATAATTAATTTACTAATGAGTACTTGAATTTCATTAAATGATGAGTACCATAAATGAAAAAATAGTGTAGTTACATAAAATTTCACTTCGTCATTCGTGGGAATACTCGGAATATTATGATGGTGAAGTATCCTACATCCAATTATCATCGTCACGCAAAATATGAAATAAATCACATTAGTATGTGTAGCGGAATACCGAAGATTCTGAGGAGAATGTAGCTGAATGTAACAATGAAATAAATAAAAAAATACGATTACACGCACTGTCGAGTGAGTGACGTCATTAATTTATGAATCATTTCAGGCATATCTATCTAAACAGCTTCTCGGAGACTTGCACGATCTATTATCCTACTTTTTTTTTTGTTAATCAATTTATCGCTTTTACTCCGTCGTATGACCTTGATTTCATCTTCAGGTTGTAAACCAAAACCACGTAAGTTGTACGTGAAGCCATCGTGAAGCAATGAAAATGACTATTTACGATTGTACGAGTATCGTTTTATTCGCTAAAACTTACAGCTTTTTGTAGACGATGACGATGAAAAAAAAACAAGGGAAAAAATGAAGCGACATGGAGCATTCAAATTTTCCGTAAACTATATAGCTACTTACCAAATTTAACTTATTGCCATTGACCATCGCCTTTTAGTTAACTCGAGTTTTCATCATTATCATCACCATCAATTACTAGCAACGCCAGAAAAAAAAAGGTTTTAGAAGAAATTATTTTCAAAATGAAAATTTGAATTTCGATTTTGTTTTCTTTTTATTCAATACATGTGTGCCTTATAGGTCAAACATTACGTCAGCAGGTAAGACGAAATTATAAGGAACGAAAATTTACGATGATGTAATCCATATTTTTAATTTCCTAACTTTCAACCTTGAAATAAAAACCACTGTTTCAGAAAAAGATTAACTCTGGTGATCATTTCCACAACGTCCACATTTTATTCAGATAAAATTAACAAGATTTAAATAAAGTAGAAATAAATAGGTCTAACAGCCAGCCATTGAGATTGGCATTTCAACGAAAATTTTTATTCACCACTGACGATCGAGGAACTCCCCAATTTCACACTGTAGTTGTGATGATTTCAGTCTCTTTTCTGAGTTACATTCTTTTTGATAAAGCTAAAAACTCTAACAAGTATAGAATTATAATAACACGTTGACGTTGATCAATTCCCTGCTAAAAAAGTTAGACTCGAATGAAATTCTTCACTAACCGAAAAATTATCGAAACAGAATAAATTCAATTTACACAAGTAAAAAAAAATTGGCCATAGGAAACTAGATAATTTTTTTAATTTTTAACCAAGATTCAAAAAAATATAAAACCAACTTACGAATTTTCGAAAATCAAGTTGAACAATCGCTTCTTCTACAATCAACCAGCACCGTTATAAAATCAACACAACCAATATACCTCGAGAACATAAAAATAATATGAAGAAAAAAATCTTCAAAATTGTAATATATCAATATAAGATTGAAAAATTGTCATTTTATAGCAACGGGATGCTGCAGAGTATAGGTACTTAGAAAATAAGTCAAAAATATTTTACTTAAGGACAAAAATCATCAACAACCTTTCTAGGAACTTTGAAAGAGCTCGGTGAAAACATCTAGACGTTATAAAAAAAATCATATATCAGCAATCAGTTATATGTGTAACCACTGTAAGATTATGAACAATACCACAAAAAACAGCCGTATAAAAACTACGTCGGCACAAACGATCAAGTGGTCCAATATTGTAGAATATAGTTAGACGAATAATACGCAATATTCGGCTCTCTTTCCCTTGTAACTCGTACTTCTTTTGAAAAAGTCAACAATTAATGTAGTCTGACGATGGTGATCAATACAAGCGTATCTACATATGATTCGAAAAGTAGAAACAACACAAATTCAACTTACATAATTACCTAAAAAAGCTTACTTGACACAAATCAAGGTGTAATACTGCTGAAAATGTATTGATAACGTACGCAATCTACTTCTGGAGAGCTTTTCGATTTACTCTCAGATTGACCTTCTATTACAAATAGCTCTTCAATTATCGTACTTGACTGACAAATAACCAAATAACTATTTCCTTTTTGAATTTTTGGAATGGAGGCATGCGGTTTATCGCCTCTTCTTCTCAAATGCATGATTCTCAAGAATAATTCACAGAATCTATTAAACATGAGCATCAATAAAGGACATAAAGAGCAGGATAATTCGTTAACCATTCCATATTCACAGATCACCATTTGCCCATTTTTGATTCCCTTTAGCGCACATCGAGAACAGAAATCAAGAATTACTAGAAAAAGACTTGATGCCAAACACTACTGTAAGTTCTCTTCGTTTATTACAAAGATTTCCAAGAAAAAAAAGGTTTAAAGAGATGGTCTACAAGAAAAAAAATGGATTTTTGTTTAAGTATAGTACTTATGTTCACATTTTCACAAGATCATGAAAAGTATCTAGTAACGAATACTAAGATGCTTCTCCTTTAAAAAATCACATGAAACAACGAAAACGATCAAGTAATAATTTGTCTCTTTTGTTCCACTGTAGGTCATTTTTCAGTTTCTCTGCATAAGTATGGTTTACTTTGATTAAAATGGGCTTACATTTCGGCATTGTCATTCAAGGAAAAACAAAACCAAAAAAAATTATATCAAAAAATGTTGACGGTACAATAAAAATAATGAAGAATGAAATAAATTACTTAAGCTCGCAATGAATTATTACATTAGTGATCGTCATGAATAAAAATCTAAGACATAGTTTAACGACGGAATGACATCTGCTTTCAATTTCAACAGATCTCCATTTAAACACTGATTGGAGGATAATTACTTGTCCGTCTTTCTCAATAAAATGTAGATCACAAAAATGACATGGAGCCTTTACGGCCAATTCAGATAAATAAGAGTACAATTCCCAAGCTACGATTTTTTAATTTTTAGGAAATCTTTAAAGGTCCCTATTTGATAAGGAGACTTGATAATAACATAAAAAATTAGCTGATAAAATAGAATTCTTTCAAGAAGAAAAATATGAAAATTGTTGGTACTTTAACCGCATAAAAGGATAACAAGGTCATCAACAGATCTTATCCGCTTTAACTATGGTAGATTTATTCAACTTATTATCTAATACTCTGCTCACCATAAATCTTGGGATGAAAAGTGGATTAAGTGATGAGTTTAGAACTGAGAATGAGACTATTTACTCATTGCTACTTTTTCGTTAACACTTCCTTTAATTTCATGAAGCCGGTATAGCTAGGCTATTAATTCATTACGGCACTAACGACTCATGATTACATTATCAACTCTCAATTCACCGAATTAGGTTTTTGCTAGCTTCGTGTTTGTCGTCCTATAAAGAATCTGCAAGTAAAAAAGAAAATATATTTTAAGAAAACAGATCATTCTTAGGTTAAACTTTGGCACGAAAACTAAATATGACAAATTTTCGTCCAAATTCTTACCTACTACAAATGGTAACACTTTTTTTTCCCCTAATTCTTTTGAAATACCAAATTTCTAAACCACGCTTTTATGTACATAAGTGGTAACGAGAGAGAAATGTTTTGGTTCAAACAATGGAATATTTTTTTAGGCTAATTCAATGTACATAGGTGGCATACACACTGCAATGCACCCATTTGGATGAATTTTTGTCGACATTATGTTCGATCAAAATTGGAAATTTGGCAACGAAAGTTATTTAAGAAAATTTCATGCTAATAATGACATGAAGAAATTATAACACAGTTCAAGTTTTACATCAAAATTAATAATAATTAATATTTACTAACCAATTACAATCGTTAATTTTACAAAGCGATGTCTAACGAGCGACTAAAAGTCGGAAACCTGAATGATATCAAAAAGTAAAAACTAACTGATAACGAAACTACGAGTTTATATTTTTATTAATTATCGATATAATTGTACTATCGATTAGTATCGATACATATATTCATCGAAAGATTTATAGAGGTTGAGGACCCGAGTTGTAACAGAAAAGAAAGATTTGAGTGAAGTTACGTCCAAGAAGCGAATGTTTATTTCATGAGTTACATAATTTAAGCAAAGTACATTTTTAGAGTATTGAACGAACGGTAACGGAAATGAACGAGTGAGCGGCGGAAGTGGTATATCAGTGTAGCCGCGAGTAGATATAAATAAATGTATTCGATATATGTTTGTGTGTTCGTAGGAGTGAGAGGGGAGAAGGATTGGTGGTCTCAACACCCCCCTACAATCTTTTGAACCGATCACGACTGCGGGTGTTACAAAAGTGTTTAAAAGTTCATTACATTTAATTACAAATTATAAAAATATAAATTTTAAAAATTGAAAAAGTGTATATATAAAATGGTAACTGATTTGGACGCTTATGGTAAGTATAGTGATTAATAAATATGAATAAAATATAGTAAATATGGTAACATGCAAAATAATTTATATTAGGTAACAGGATAAATAACATGCAAAAAGAGATAAAAATATAATAAATTATGTTTTTGTGATGTTTCAGACAAAATTTTGGTAATGGAGTTGACTTTTTAAGGATCACAATTTGGGGATTCTAGGATTTTATTAGTAAGTAAGATATGCTGCTTACTGGATAAAGCTTTTGTAAGTAAGTCAGCTATTTGATCTTCAGTAGCTATTTGTTTGAATGTGAAAATTTTGTCATTATAGGCTTGAGCAAGTCCATAACATTTGATCATGAGAGCTCGAAGACGTTTTTGTCCTCCTCCAGAGATTACATGAATAACAGAGATATTGTCTTCGTAGATAATTACTGGAGTGTCAATTGAGAAAAATTCACGATTGAGGAGCCAAGCAAGTTCTATATCCTCAAAAGAATCGTGAAGAGCAATTAATTCAGCTGCTGTTGATGAAGAAGCATGAATATTTTGGCGATGAACGCCCCAATTTATCAGGTCGCCATACATAGTAATAAGGTAACCAGTTATTGATTTTCCTTTTTCTAATTCAGACATGTTTATAGGTTGATCATCAATGTCGGGGGCATAAGATGCATCGACATAGGCTGATATGCCTTCGGAGTTGGATCTGTAGACAATTGCAAGATCGATCGTGGATTTCAAGTACCGGATGATGCGCCGTACATAATTCTTTTTTGTGTCATCGGAACAGTTTTGGAATCTTGACAAGTAATTGACTGAGAAAGATATGTCTGGCCTTGTGCCTCTAGATACATATAATAGTGCACCAATCATAGATCTGTATTCTTTATTGTCTGTGCCTTCAGATTTGTTTAACTTGAGGCCTGTCTCCATAGGCGTTTTGGAAGGATTTGAATCACACATTTTGAATTTCTGGAGAATCTTTTGGATTTGCTGTTTTTGGGTAAGTTTGATTATTTGTGATTCACGATTTCTTTCAATTTCGAAACCTACAAAATGGGTTGGGTTGTTTACAACTTTCATAGTGAAACGAGTTTCAAAATGATTGGTTATTTCATTAACCCATTCGGGACGATTAGTTGCGAGAAGGATGTCGTCTACGTAAATTATCATGAAGGCAATACCATCTGATTCATCTTTACGTGTATATACGCATCTGTCGATTTTTGACTTTGTAAAATTGGAAGTTTGAAGGTGAGAATCCAGTAACTCAATCCAATTTTTACTAGATGTTTTAAGGCCGTAGATGGATTTTTCAAGTTTAAGTAATTTTGATTTTTCGACGTTGCAACCTTGGGGAATATTAAGAAAGATGTCATTTTTGATTTTAGAGTTCAAATAGGCTGTTTTGACATCATATTGAACGAGTTGTAGATTTAATAGGTTAGTTACGGATAAGATCCACCTAATTAGCCAGAGTTGCACAACAGGTGCATAGGTCTCTGTCATGGTATATTCGGATCTGTCCATAAATCCTTTGGCAACGAGTCTAGCTTTTGGGCACATTACTCCTCTTTCATTGGCTTTGGCCGTGAATATCCATCGTGTGTCAATAGGTTTGATATTGTGTGGACGGTCTACAATTTTCCACACCTTAAGGTCTGACATGGATTGCAGTTCATCATTGATTGCCTTAAGCCACTCTTTCTTAAAGGGATTCTGGAAAATATCACTAAAGCTTACTGGCATGCAATCTTCTATAAACAATGAGTCTTCAGATGAGGCTTGTTTTAGCACATTGACCCTATAGATTGCCTCAATTTCCTCTTCTAAGGGTTTAACTTGGAGTTCCTCTGGTTTATTTGTGAAGTCGGCTAATGTTTTCGTCTCATCAAATTTAACATCGCAGGATTTGTAGGATTTCATTTTGATTGGATCTAGTATCTGATAACCTACATTTGAAAAGCCGATCAGAATAGTTTTAAGGGCTCGGGGTAAGAATTTTGGGTCGAGATGCTCCTCTTCGTTCTTCTTGGCTTTGACTGCTGATTGCTGTCTCTGTTCGATGGGAACGTGTTTATATGCAATAGCACCAAAGACTCGAAGATGGGAAATATCGGGTTTAGTTCCGTATAATTTTTCATAAGGTGTCATGTTTCCTAAATTGACGCGGGTCGGACTTCTATTAATTATATGGGCGGCGGCTAATACAATTGTTGACCATAATTTAAAATCAATTTTTGCGTCATATAATATAGCTCTAACTCTTTCGAGCAGGGTTCTGTTTTGCCTTTCGGCTATTGCGTTTAATTCGGGGGTGTACGCCACGCCATCATCTAATGTGATTCCTTTTTCGGAGCAAAATTGTGTCATTTTGGAGTCGGAGTATTCTTTAGCTTGATCAGTTCTTAATACTGAGATAGGATCATTGGGAAATTTTGTGTTAAAAGATAAATAGTACTCTTTAAATTTATCGAATGCCTGGGATTTTCTTAATATTGGAAAGGCGAGAGTATATTTCGAGTAATGATCAATAAAAGTTATTATGAATTTTTCTCCGTTATATGCCTCTTGAAAGGGTCCCATGATGTCTGATGAGATTACTTCCATTCTTCTCGTTGGTCGAGTTCTCACGCCATGGTGACCAAGTCGGGTGGATTTTGCTTTTATACATATTTCGCAAGTGGCAAAGTCATCGTCCTTAAATATCAAATTTTGGGGCATACCTACAACTACTTTTGATAGTGCTTTTAGGCTTTTGCCACTTAGATGACCTAATCTTCTATGCCAAAGAGTTTTAGTTTTGTTTATATTTTTCTTGTGCTTTCTATTTATTCCGACACTCTCTCCATTTAATTCGTCCTCAGATTCGGAATAAATCTCCTGAGTGACCGTATCCACTTCGGTATCTTGAAAATTTTGGGGATGGTCAATGTTTTCCTGCTCTCTTTGTGGATTGCTTGTTTCAGCCTCATTCAGTTCTTCAAAATTTTGTTGAGGATCATCTACATGATCTTCCTGTTCTGCAGACGTACTAGGTACAGGCATACACACAAGCTCCTGATAGACCTTATTTTCTTCATCTTCGTCTACTATTTCGTAATCAATGTAATACATAGAACCTCTCTTTGGAGCGGTTATGGTAATTTCACCAGTGTTTTTATTTATGATGTCTGCGTGATCCGTGTCTGTTATGATTTTGAAAATGCCAGACTCCATGATTTTAGCACCTGACCAAATATCAAGGCTTAAATCAGGATCATAATATACCTCTTTCAGGTGAATAGTGGAAAATTCTGCGTTGGAGTTGCAGACATTAACATACATTGATCCTACATGTGTGGGATTTACGAATACACCTTTTTTTGCACAAAGTGCTCTACGAGAATTGTCAACTTTGCGTACGTTTCTTAATTTTGAAATATCATTGACCATATGGTCATCTGCTCCATTATCTAGTAACATCGTATGGAGTTGGTTTTTTGGGGGGGCAGACTTTGATACTGTAGGGGGTTTTGGCCATTGGAATTCATCTTCGATGTCATCAAAACTTAAGTGATTAAGATTTGAATGTAACATCATAGAGTATTTGACACGAAAATTGGATTTATCTTCTGACTTTTTTTGGGGATTCGTGTTATTTGAAGTTTGGGGTTTTGAGCTACTGTTCTGATTCTGGGTATTTGGAGTATTACCTGCATTAGATGTCTCATTAGGGCATGTCCTTGACATGTGTCCTTTTTTATTACATCTAAAGCATGTAATATCCATTTGGGATACATTATCTTTAGAAGGATAACTATTTTGTTTGATTTGACTATTCTTGTGATCGTTTAAATAACTTGTTGTGTTATAATTTAGTTTGGAGGAATTTGAGTTATTATTATTATTACGAAAATTTCTAAAGTTTCTTCTATTATTATTATTCATCGGTTGATAAGATGATTTAGGCTGATCAAACCCGGGAAAAGTTTTATTAGAATATTCAATTCGATCACATTTTTCTAATATCATTTTTGTGAGTCTGACAGTAGTTCGTTTTTCTACTTCTAATTGGCGGAATTCTGAGAAAACAGTATCAAATTTTTCGGGCAATGACATCATTAATTGATCAATTTCATCGGCTTCCGATAGGGGGTAATTAGCATCACGTAGTTCTTCCACAATGGATGAAAAATATTCCAAGAATCTACGGATGGTACCTCTCCTTGGATCGAAGCGAAGGGACTGAAATTTTGCCTTTAATACCATGATGTTAGTAGCAGTTTGGTTTCTGTATCGAGCATCTAGGATTTCGAAAATTTGAGAAACTACATCGCAAGTTTTGACATGATGAAGGATTCTTTTGTCAAGTCTTTCGAATATGTGGGCTTTGGCCCGTTCCTGAGTTTGAAAGAATTTAAGCCATTTAGATGTTAGGCGTTCCTCGGATGATGTATAAATGTAACTAGTTTCGCGAGCAGTAGGAAAAATTGTGGAATGGCAGCCTTTACCTATAAGGGTGCTGATGACGGTTGCACGCCATCCCTCATAGCCATTTCCACGGAAGACGTTTGAGATCCTTTCATTATTTTCAGTGTTCATAATTAATGAATTGACTGAACTTAAAAAAAATTAAAAAAAATAAAAAAATAAAAATAAAACAAACGGATGTCAATCCCCAGCAAATGCCGCAAGACTAGGATTGCCGTACCTGTGCTAACCAAACAATTTGAAGATTTAACGATAGTATTTAAGTTGTCCTTGTGTGTGTCTCGAGTAGGTCCACTGCGGGCAAGAGATCACACACGTTAAAGTTGAGACTGGACGCTTCCCAATAAAAAAAAATAAAAAATAAAATAACAAGACTTTTTAACCCAAGATGATTCGTATTAGAATTTGAAATTCGATAAGATGATTAATTAAAAACAAAAGAAAATGAAAGTGTGAGGGTGAATATGAAATTAGCTACCTTCAGATCGAGGGAATTAGAAAGGAATAAAAATATTGAAAACAGGGGAAATTTTGTTTGAAATTATATACCCACAAAATAATTCGAAATAAATTTGTAGAAAAATTAAAAAAAATGCAGGTGATTTAAGAAGAAAAAAAAAATTTCACCAAGTATTACGCAAAATTAATTCTACTGGTAACTCGTAAGAATAAAAAAAATTCACAGTAGAAAAAAAATTTGAAATATGTATAATATTTTCGAATAAATAATTAAAGTTGCTCGAGAGAAAAAAAAATCAAAAAAAAATTTAATTTGATTTAAGTGTTCGTATAAGAAAAAGAAAAAAAAAATTCAAAAAAAAATCGTTAAGTATTTTCGACAAAATTGTGCAACGGCAAAAATTTTCAAGTTGCAACAAAATGGTGGTTTGAAATTGAAAAACCGCGCCAACGTATTTAATGAATGGGCGAAGATAAGCGTTCGTAGGTTCGTTGCACTTAACAAAAGGTTAATGTACAAGTTCGAACGAATGAACGAAACGAGCCGTGCATACGTCACGAGTTGTACACTCCAAGACAAAAGTGGCTGCAAAAATTTGCACACAACTTGCCAAAATTTGTACTTAGAAAATTTTTAAAAAGGCCAAAATTATTTGAAATTAACGGTATTTTCAAATATACAGGTTAAATTTTGAATCGAAAGAGTCAAGTTACACGAAAAACACGAAATTGAACACGAAAAAATATACGAAAAAATTCGAAAAAATTTACGAAAATATGTTTTTTATTACCTTTTTTCAGCAGAAAATTTTTAAGTTATACCTTTTCAATCGTTGATTTTTTGTTTTCAGATTCGTTTTCTGGAATTGATGAAGGTGGTGTTCTGGAACTGCCGTTTTAATTGCGCTTCGGTTGTTTTGAACGTACTTCGATGAAGATATGAGTTAAGTTTTTGAGTTTTAAAGATGATACCAAAATGAAGTTGAATTGTGACTATGAATACCAATTTGATGTAGTTGAATTGAAGCTTTTACGTTGGTTTCAGATCAATTTGTGACGGCTCAAGGCGATTTATTTCCAATTAATGACTTCGACGAATTAGTTCATACACAAGCAGGGCAGATACTAATGAATTTACTAGTTTTCGGGCAACACAAGCAGGGTTCCCAAACAACTTAGCAATCGGCGAGTCCTGGAATTTTCGATACACTTTGCTGGATTATACACAAACGGGGCAAATCCTTTTCAGCAAACGACGAAACTCATTAAACGTTACAGCATTCAAGATGGAATTAAATTTTTTGAGAACATAAATTTTATGACTCGAAGAAAAAAAAAAATGGTAAGTTGGAACTAAGTTACCCAACACAAAATAAAATTACGAAAATATTAAAACACAATTATTCACGAAAATTTTAAAAGTTTGACTTAAACACAAAAAGAAAATTCACAATATATAAAAATTTTAAATTATTATTTTTTAAAATCTGTTACAGGTACAAGGATTGTTACCGAGCGATGCTACCATATAGAGGTTGAGGACCGGAGTTGTAACAGAAAAGAAAGATTTGAGTGAAGTTACGTCCAAGAAGCGAATGTTTATTTCATGAGTTACATAATTTAAGCAAAGTACATTTTTAGAGTATTGAACGAACGGTAACGGAAATGAACGAGTGAGCGGCGGAAGTGGTATATCAGTGTAGCCGCGAGTAGATATAAATAAATGTATTCGATATATGTTCGTGTGTTCGTAGGAGTGAGAGGGGAGAAGGATTGGTGGTCTCAACAAGATTGCATTTGAGGTTCGAAAATGTCGATATATCGAACAAGTGTGACCAAAAAATTTCCAACAAGGTACGATGAGTCAGTCCGAGTGACGACCCGTTGTTAATTGTTATTTGTCAGTGTGGGGCACAGATTTTTCAAAATTGGATCAATAGATAAAAAAATCGCGATTTTCTTTTCAAAAAACTAATATAATTTTAGGATCTAGGTCAACAATTAGAAAATAATTAAGATCTTTATATTAGATCGTTTATAATATTATTATTATTTAGGTATCGTTAAATTTTGAGTGAACGCCTGATTTCCTGAACCGAAAAGTGTATATTAAAATTATTTTATAATTTATTTTGCATTTTTTGCACCTCTACCAGCTTCCAATAGTTGTTTTTTGCAGTGTGATAACACTTTTGTAGGTAAGGTCAATTTTAATACCCAACGCAAGCAAACTGGGTAGGTAAGTTAAAATTGTCCACATACCAAAACATAACAGTAAAAATACAAATTTAACAAAACTGATACATACACTACTACTTGTTAATTAAGATTAAATTCAATAAAAAAAAAAGATTATAATTAATATTTTAAGATTATTTGTTTTGTATTTAAAATTATTAAATACAAGTCCTGAATTTCTGGTAACACTGTAGAATTTGTTCTTTCAAAGGTCACAACAAACATTTTTTTCATGTTTGTGTGTGGTTGCGTGTGTAGTGGGGGATTCGCATTGAGGGAATAATTGGTGAAATAATGTGGGGGAAATAATTAAATGAGTGCCTATTGATAGATCATAGGGCTTGTAACCAAAACATTTTTGGGGTTATTGGTTACTGGGAACCACTAACAATCTATATTGGGTTATGGTTATTGGTTACTGGGAACCACTAACAATCTATATTGGGTTATGGTTACTGGTTATTGGTTAAAAATGTAATTATTTGTTTACCGATTATTGTTCTGGTTAACCAAAACAACTTTTCTGGTTATTGGTGGTGGTTACTGGTTATTGGTTAAGACAAAATTTGGGGTAAAATAGACAAAAAAAGTTTTCTCCAGGTCAAATTTATCTATAATTAATAATTTTCTACAAAATAATTAGTATTTTTAAAAAAATCAATCAATAATATTGATATTTCATGAAAACCAATAAAAACCAATTCTTTCTTGTTATCATTCTGGTTAATGGTTTCAGCATTTTATGGGAACTGGTTATTGGTTATTGGTTAGGAGAATTTTTTTAATGTGTAAACATTCTTGCTCTCTAGTCCGCTTCCTCCTGGGTGTAAAAAAATATTTAGACACGAAAAAGTTGAGATTGCATAAAAAAACTGCACGGCGCATTGTCCAGTTTTGAATTCTGTTTATCACATAACACACACACCCACACACTCACTAGCAGACATCTGTGGCAATCGGGTGGCACAATATGTGCACACACACATACATTAGATACATATTTATTGTGTTTCAGCTGAATGTTTACACATTAAATATGTGAGGGGGGACCCTCGCACGTCTTTTTTTTTTTATTATCAGTTCCCAAATCAATGTTGTCAATTTATTTCAATTTTTAGTGGTTATTGTTTTGGTTATGGTTGTGGTTATAGACCATCGCAGAGTGGATCCATGTCTTGTATGTATTTTTATCTGATCTTATGATTGAATCTCTGTGACAAACATCCTTCAGCAATTACTGCCATTGTGGCTCAGTGGTCAAATGGGGGTTTAGCATAGGGTTTGTAACCACAACTATATCCAGAACAATAGCCACTAAGAACCTAAACAAATTGCCAACATTTATCTGGGAGCCAATAGCCAAAACAAAAAACTACCTAACCAATAAGTTATAATCAATTCCCATAAAATGCTGAAACCATTAACCAAAACAATAACCAGAAAGAATTGATTTTTATTAGTTTTCATGAAATATCAATTTAATGATTATTTTTTTCAAAAATTACCAATTATTTCCTGGAAAATTATTAATCATAGATAATTTGATCCTGAAAAAATCTTTTTTGTCTATTTTACCCCAAATTTTGTCGTAACTAATAACCAGTAAACACAACTAACAGGACCAGCTGCATGGGGGTTTGGGTGTTCAACCCCCTATAACTGAGAAAAAAGTAAAATTAGTATCAGTTAATCTCACAGATTATTTCTAACTATGAATAATGCAACTATACCA
This sequence comes from Ericerus pela, assembly GCA_011428145.1. NCBI lineage: Eukaryota > Metazoa > Arthropoda > Insecta > Hemiptera > Coccidae > Ericerus > Ericerus pela. The sequence continues at coordinate 702,916 of WOFM01000486.1, forward strand.
GATCTGTTGCTGCAATTCAACCATAATTGCATTTATTTTCAGAAAAACCTTGCCGCTTAGTAATTTAAAAAATGTATAAAACTTTTAATTCAAATTAACTTATTCAATTTTTATTTTCAAACTTTTTTGAATAATTTGTCTTACAAGGAGGGGGCCATATCTGAGAAGGAAATCTTTTAAAAAAATCTCAAGGTGTGACTTTCAGGAAGATCATAAAATTTAAGAATTCTGACACAAAATTAACTCGCACCTGATGAAAATTTCCTGTATAGTGGGAGTCAAGCTGCGAACAGTCTCACCTTGTATGTACGTGTATATATATATATATATATATATATATATATAAAATACAATCCTTGAAGGGCTGCTTCGCGGCGCTTTGGGTTGTACTGGCCTGGCAACACTGATAAATTCGTTATTAGGATGGAAACAAAGACACATTTGTAGTTGGAGTCCGTATGCCCCTTGAATTTTGTCTGAATAATTTTGGTTGCGAATTTCCTTAAAAAATCGGGTTATACATTTATTATAATGATATACATATAAATATGTAGGCTACCTATCTGAGGAATCTGAGCTCCGTTGCAAACTTAGACAACCTGAGATCCATTTATGTATATATAGCCTATTCTATGTTTTTTCTTTCGTTTAAATTAACCAAAAAATTGAAGGAATATAAAAAAATTGACATAAAAATAAATCTTCATCTTACATATACGGGTGAAAATTCAATAAAGATTCAAGATACGATCCCAGCTCTGACAATAATTCGAATTTTCTTCACATATATAGCAGCTAATAAAAATTAATTTATATTGTCATAAGACACGCATTGATCAGCAAATCCTATACAACCTTGGCATTTGTTATTGAACCAATGAACCCTTGAAAAAGGTATCAGATTTACAACTACAGCACAGAACCCCATGAATATTATAATTGAAGTTTGAACGGTTAATCCGCTATAGTTACACCATGCATCCAATAAAAGTACCTATTGCTTAAAATTATTGGCCCAGTTAAGTACTGAGCATATACGTGTATGATCGACCCTCAAAATATGCGCACAATACTGAAATAAATTATAATTAGATGTATATACTTAATTATTTTTTCTATTTATACTATTCGGATGTGTATCGATGAGATTACAATCAAAGTCAATGTCATGACTCACTTTCACAATACCTACCTACTGATTATTACAAGTGTTGATCTTAGACACAGAAACGATGTGTTAGAAAAGCGCTGCGACGAGGCAGTGTTTTTATTAATTTTTATTGGTGTAGTACCTATATAGGTAGCCTACCATCATCTGTTTAACTTTTTGCTTGGCATTGTCTTGATTCTATAAAGACAGAATCGTATCGCAATGAGATGCCAGAGTCAAAGTGACTAAAATTGTGTCAAGATGCAATTAAGATTATTTGTGCTTTCATTCGGTATTACCGTGATTCCTTATCTCATCCGGAGTGTTAACACTTGTGTAAGTATACACTAATACATATATCATCATTTTATAGAAAATAAGTACATTATTAGAAAATTTTGTTTTCGTCGTAATAAACACGATATTTACCTACGCAAATGTTCCCTTTTTCTTTACGATATTATAGCTTATAGGTAGGTATCTTACCAATTAGAATAAGTAACTTATTTTAAAATTCTAAAGAAAGAAAATTATTTTAAAAATAGCTCAATTGGTTTTTTTTCTTCTTTAATTTTGTAAAATGAAAAGTTTTTTTTTTTTAACAAGATAAATTATTAATTTTAGATGCCACCGAAAAAGTTAATAATAGTATATCGAAATTGGTTCGATATAGTGCTATTTTTAACCGACTTATTTGGTAACACAGTTAAGACATTTCCAGAATGAGCGTCTCGCAGAAGGAAGTTTTTCAAGTAGGTTTACAAGTTATGACGTCATGAATGTTCCATATATATATATATTTTTTTTTTTGTTTTGTGTTCACAATTCACAAATACATGCTGTCTGGTAGCCTGACTAGTCTTGGGTGTATTTTGTGAAATTTTTGAAATTCATTTCTTAAAATTTTGTTTTTTTAATTTAATCCAAATTGAGATCAATACAGTAGGTAAAGCCCATCACACACTTTAGTTAAACTTTGTGCCGATAACTAGCTGAGCTAAGCTATGGGCTCGAAGGACTAATTCCCTTCGATTAGTCGACGAATTAAGGTTGTTAAATACATACGAATTATGCCTTTAAACGCACTCAAATTCCTTGTGATTTGTGTGCATTTAACGATTGATTCGTCAACGAATTCCCTTCGATTCATCGACAAATCAATGCCGTTAAATGCACGCAAATTAATGCCCAAATGCATGCAAATTAATGCCATTTAACGCACACAAATTAAAGGGAATTCCTTTGCACTTAATGGTATTGATTCGTCGACGAATTCTTTTCAATTTTCTGAAGAATTCCCTTTGATTGGTGTCAATTCAACGGCAAACCATTTCAAGTAAACCAAGTCATAAATATAGAATTCTAAATATGTGCTTAATTGAGTGATAGAGAGTGATAGAGTTAACACAACGCCGCTTCAAGCATGCAACAAAAAAAATATACAGAACATTCATGACGTCATAACCTGTAGACCTGCTTGAAAAACTTCACTCGTTTTCCGGATGTGTACGAAGAATTTTGACAAGTGAGGAATCTAAAATTTTTGCAAACAAGGGAAAATGTTTTTCAGTGTTATACTTAACGAGTTCTACTTCTACAAAAAAAAAGAAAAAAAAAGAAAAAAAAAGGAAATTTGTTCAATTTTTCTGTGAAATTCAAGAAAAATTTAATATGCTCAACAATGGAGACAATTTGCAAAAAAAGTAGTTGGAAAAATTTGTTTCAAAAATTTGAAATGAGAAAACGACTTTTCCGCAATAGTATAGTAGAACTGTAATGTTACCTACGTTATCAATTTATTGAATTTCAAATTATATAGGTGGCAAACCATAAAATAACTAACTAAGTTTTATTTAATTTTTTTTATCTAATCTTTTTTTTATTTGGGAAATTCCAAAATACAATTTTCTTATTAATTTCTCTAGTGTTATATCCGATATATTTTGAACCGGAGTGTAAATATAAATTATAATAGCTCCATGGTAAGGTGACGTAGTCTACATATTTCCTATCGTCTCTTCTGACAACCCCTCTCCTCCACACCACCCAATCGACAACCGCTACCAGCATCGACAAAGACATTGGTTTTATATGCTAAGTAGTTTTTTTTTTCCTCTAAGGGCGGTTCAGATGCCCAGATCCCCCTTTATCGATGGCTTTGATTTTTAGCTTGATATTATTTTCAGTTCTTATAAAATATAATCATTTTGATCTTCTTTAATTGAATTCATAAGTTTATATCCACCTATACACCTACAGGCAGGTACAGTGTTGGATAGGCTATTTTTTTTCTACCTGGAAAATCTATAAAAGGCGCCAAATTTTTCTCCTTGCAAGGGCGCCCAGTATTGTTTTATTACAATAGCGACCCTAATGATTCCCTTTACCAAAACAATGTCTATACTGGTATAAGAGAAAAATAGTCATAGTCCTTAATGACGAGTTTTTTTTTTTTTAATTGTACGTGAAGTATTGAAATTTTTTTTGTTTTAAAGGCAAAGGACGCCAAAAACTTCTCGAGGAAAAGGCGCACCGGGAAACTCCCGGTAGCCCGGTGGGTAGGTGGGTACCTAGTTTTCGATTTTGAGGAAGCATTATATTTTCCAAAACGAAAAGTAAGCAGCAGAAAAATAGATAATTCGTTGAAAGAAAATAGGGAAATTTTCACGTGTTAGGTACACGTAAATATAAATGAATAAGTAAAGGTACCTAAGTACTACTTTCTTACTATGTTAATTGAAAAATTACGAATGTAACGAAAACGAATTTTTTTTGTATACTTAGTGGTGTTCCCGATCATCACCATTCTTTCGTCGATCAGTCGATCACAAATTTTCCTTACATAGGTTTAAGTATTAATGTTTTGTATATTTTCTATTACGTGATCATGGCTCACGACATAGACATCGTAGACAATTAATAATTAAAGTGTATAAAGTGAACTTTTTAAGAAAAAACTTTTTTTTTCTTTCCAACCCATCGCGTAAATCAAACAACTTCCTCTAAGTTTTAGTGTCACACTTTCGCACTTTTTGGCCCACAGAACAGACCTAATTACTAATACAAAATTATTTAGAAACACGCTGACAATGATAATGAAAATCGGAAATAAAACGATCGATCATCCGATTTTTCAACATTTGCGGTTGATCGCTCGCAAACTTGATGAATGTTTGACCGATGTTTCCGATTTATGCACCACAAATCAGATACTCTTCTACAGGGGGAGCAGTGGAGGTGCAGTGTCTCCAGCTACAAATTTTCATTAGGCGGAGAATAATTTTCAGCGGAAAAAGGACAAAAAGAGAGGGAAAGTAGTGAGAGGACACCCCTCCTCCTGGTAGAAGTTACAAAATAGAGGGCAGACACATCTACGGCCCCAGCAATGTAGAACAATAGCCCTGCCATGAATTAGTGAGCTCACGGTCAAAGTAAGTCTATACTCAAAAATGATTTTACTCGACATTTTATTCACAAATATAGTGTAGGCCCAGTTTTCACAGTACAGGCGTAGCCTAATTAGTACGCACTTACGCCAAAATAGGATGAAAATTTTTGGGTAACATATACTCGCCTAAGTATATCAGCGATCAGACTTTTCAGACGATTTTTAATTCGCATAGGAACGAGCCGATGATGGTTTTGTCCCGGCCAAATACCATGACATGTTTTTCAATCAAGATGCATACAGGCCCTATTCATGAAACGTAGCCGTTTCTGTCACCTTATGACATTCATTTAAACATTTTTCTGCTGGTCTACGTCAATTAAATAACCGTTAAATTCCGATGCTCGGTGGGGCGCCACCACTTTCGCTGTGCTCAACTTTCTTATCGTTTTTAATCAACATTTAAATTAAACGCAGCAGCAGATGTCTTTTTTGTTCTGTCTCCTTTTATTTTTTTTGTTCTTTTTTCAATTATCACTTTCAGTTTCTTTGTTTTATAACGAAAAACAATAGTTCTTGCCTAAAGTAGGAAGTTTCCTGGGTAAGGTACCTTACCTATATGGCGTTAAAAGTTTTGTAGGTATAGGTATATTCTAAAGGTAGTGACTGTGGAGTACCTACATATCGACCTAAATACTGATTTATATATGACGATTTTATTCTATAATAATTACCTACATATGTCGCAACTGCATGGTTTCCCTATACTAATGGACTTTATCTACTTGCAGAGTGGTTACAAATTACACGTTGACTACTTCAGAAATTGCGGAAAAAATGATGTAGTTCAGCTATCCGACGATTTTCGACCCGTTTTGAACGATGATTGCTCCATCACGCTTTGGGGTTGTACCACCGTAAAACATGCTTTCAGAACTGCGCAGGTAAATTTTAACTGATGAAGAAACATTTTTAATTTCGAAAGCCATTTTTAAATATTTTTGCAATTATTCTTGTATGTAATTATTAACCACTATTTTCAGATGACCTACGAAATAAATAAAAATGGAGCGCATTATTCGGGGTCCAAAAATGCTTGTGAGGCGTTGGAGAGTGCTCACGGAGAGGTTTTAGCGATTATGGATTCGGTAGGGGCACCAAGAAGTTGCCCCATCAAAGAGGTACCTAAACAAACTTTCATCATAAGCGAAATTAGGGTTTAAAATTTGGGAGGAGGGGGCCACGGCCCCGATCAAAACAATTTTTTACATGCCAATTTTCAATTTTGCATCTGTTGAACCCAGTGGAGAAGTTTTTTTAAAAGGGGAACATAGTCAATTTTGGGAATGGTACCTGTAGGAAATCACGTAATTTGTTAGATTTTTCCGTTTCTGGTGGTGATTTTTTAAATAGTATTTTTGTAATACTTAACGTTATTGTTCCATTTCTGGTATTGGTAGGTATGCTTTTGTCATCGAATAATTATATCAACATAACCAAAAAAAATTTGGAAATTTTTTAAAAAGTCAAAAATAGGTCCAAAAAGTTTTAAATACTACAAAAAACTCAAACAGGAGTTAAAAAACTGAAAATTGTTTAAAAACAAAGCTTAACAAAAAACAATTTTTTTTTTTCATTATTAATTGTTCTGTAGGCATAGGCATAGACAGGATTTTAATTAGGTGAATAATTATGTGGGGGCTCATATAAATATTCCCCAGAACACTCCTCCAGAAAAACAGTATGGTTTTTGAATTCTTTCTTTCGCCTGCAATTTATTTTTTTCTTTGAAAACTTCTTTTTTTTTAAATTTAGGGAGGTTTGGGCCCCTCTGCCCCTCCATGGCTACGCCGATGCTGACAGATAATGTTAATTGATAAAAAAATAATAGTAGATACAATTTATTTTGAGTAAGGTTTCTTTTGTGGAATAACCGTAATGTTATTTACAGTTCTCATTAACAAAATGATAATGGTATTTATCGTTAATAGTATTTGATGTTACCACAGATTTTATTTCAGTTTATGTCATGTTTTTGGTAAAATCGAAGGCATTTCCATTAAATAGCGTTACTTTTTTCCATCTCCAATTTTAGTATGAGGGCCCTGATTCTCGAGCCCTATTTTTTCTAGCAGAACTGTTGCTGCGCTAGTTTTTCAGGCTGTACATCAATGGCCTTTTTACCTCTTATTTAGTTGCTGGTTGCATTCAAGGGTCCACAGCCTCCTTCCTAAGAGAGGACATTACCTTTAAGGATGGTTTATACCCGTTGATTTATTCTGTATGATCGAATACGTATGTAAAAAGTTTACTAAAGGGAACCACTGTGTTAGGTTTATACTGTTTCTCTTGATCTATTCTGTAAAAGTTAAAATTTCCCAACTTTACACTAAACAGATTAGAGATTACAGCATTGAGAAATGAGTTTAAACCCTCCTTAATGAGCTCCAATCCCTTTACCTTACCTGGTTGTAGGTACACCTGTCCCGTGATCCTTTTCTTCTTAATCACCAGAGAATAGCACCGATAAATTATGTGGATTTGGGTCTTATTTTCTACTCCGCATGAACATTTATAAAAATCATTAGATATTTTTAAAGTTACAGTCTTTTAGCAGTAAAAATGGTTTCAAATTAAGAGGTAGGTACTGCTAATTTAACCGGTAACTTACTAGTTTTTAGCGGCTACAATGCTAAGTATGATACAAATATCCTTGCTAACATTGTAAGGTATGTAAAGTATGTCCGTTTATATTGGATTCTGGGCCAGATTCAGCAATCCAATTCAGAGATGCTATTCCACTAACACTTTATATCATTCAGTCTTTTTAACTTGGTGGATGGTTTTGTAAGATTCTTACGGGACTTTAAACCTCGTAAAAGAAGGCACGAAGGGTATAAATGGCTGCAACAACATAAAATATTAGTGGAGTAGCTCCCCTGGATGGTGGATTTTTCACTTTCATTTTGTCAAATGTGATGTCACACAGTGGTGTTTGTTTTGGCAGATTTGATTAACCCGATTCAGATGGATTTACTAAATTTTTGTTTTGAATCCATTAGAGTATATTCTGAATGTAGATTGTGGATTTTTATGATGTTTATAAACAAATCTAGTTTTTAAATTAGAAAATACAAGGCATTGGCAAAGTGGATGTCAAAACTCCTGGTGAATGTAGAGTGAGATGAGAGTAGTTGCATATATCCTGCAATGGCTTTGTTTTTAAATTTGTTGTACAAATGTTGTATTTAATATGTCATTGGAAAAAATTCACAGGTTTCGCACTTTGTAAGAATGAGAGGACAGCATTGAAAATTAATAAGAATTAAAAAGAAATGTTCATTTTTTCATTTTTGTATTCTCTCTATAAATGATGAAACAATATTACCATCTTCACTTTATTTTTTGCTACCATTTTCTCCCTCCACTTTTTTTATCATTGTTATCTACTCCTTCTCTTACTCTTCACACATAAAACATTGGTAAAAATTGGGTGGCGGAAACTTTTTCACAAACCAACTTTAGAAGCATTTTTAATGCTAAAAGTAAGCAAAAGATCACAATGCTCTATATGCAAAATATTGGAAAAAATGCATTCTTTTGAAAAAGCTTAGTATTTTTTATAGCAGAAAAAAAATGGGTTGGGGTGGATAACCCAGGTTGAGTGGATGGCTTACTACACATTCTTGAAAATCTGTCGTTGCCTCTGCTATTAGTACTGGAGACGCCTAATCTTTTCATCAATTACCAGTGATGAATTTTTTATTGGGTATAGTAATAAGTACCGTAATTATAGCAAACCTGTCTGCTTTCGAATCTCTCAGATTAATAACTATTTTGTTTTGCAAAGCAAATTGTTTACTGATTTATTGAATTCCAGGGAACTGTTTGTGGACATGGGAAACATGTGAACATTCGTAAACATCGAATCAAATTACCAATGATGTCAGGTACGACGACTGGTAGAATGGATTTGAAAACAAATTCGGGAAATGCTTGCTTCGAGTTTTCTGCAACGCTGAATCGCCGTTTATTTTCTGGTTAAAATTTTGAATTGGGGATTAAAAACTCTTCATAAGCCTCATTATACTTAAAAAATAGATTCAAGCTTGAAAATTGGGAACTTTTTGCGCGAAGGTAATTTCATTTTTATAAATATTTATTTTGTAGCGAATTTGGTGGTTAAAAACCGATGATCAACGTTTTGTTGGTAATTTTTTTATTTGTTCGTTAAGATTGTTATTTGTTTTTGAGAATATATTTTTGTATTGAAACATATTTTTGCGGATATAATCGATATAGGGGATTAGACTTCGGCACCAACCTATTTAAATGATAATTATTATTAATGTTGAAAGTCATGGCTCATGGGTACTTTTCGGTAAAAATGAAGAATAACTGTATAGCACATGCAGGAATTTACTGACGAGATAAAATATATTAATCGGGCAATATATAATGTGAAAATATTCGACAATATATGTAGCTTTGGTTCGATAAAAAGAAGCAATCAACGTGCAAAAAAAAAGTCGAAAAACAAATGTATTCAACATAATTGAGCAGTGGTAATTTAAAAATCCACAAAATATGGTAGATACCTATCAGCAGTGGATCTTCGAAGTAGTTCAGAAAAGGGGATTGAAATTCCAAATTTAGCAAACTTTTCTCCAAAAAAATTGCTAACTTCCGTAAAACTGTTGAATTACCTAACAAGGAAAAAAAAAGGTCATCAGTTATACAATTTTGCCAACTGAGATCGAGGCAGGAAGGTGAGACACCCCGACCCACACAAAATTTTTTTTAACAAGAAGTGCATGTAATATGATATAAACACCATCATATGTTTAGAGGAGAATTTTTAATGAGAACCTGTACTCGCCAAGTTGGGTCAGGAAGTTCCGCATTTTTCAAGAACTAAAGTTTTTTTCAAGTTCAACAGAAAAAAAAACTTCTAGCCCAGCAATACTTCGCTAGAAAACCCAGTGTGCCAGTTTTCATCCATAATCTAAAAGAAAAAATCCAAACTCCAAAAACTTGAAAAAATTGTAGAGAAATAATGATAGTAATAGATATTTGTACATCGATATCTGACAAATATATCAATATGTCGATATTTCATTGCTAATTTCCGATAAAAAAAAAATTACGAAAAACAATCAATAGTTATCAATATTTTAAACAAAAATATCGATCTTTCAATGTTTTATTGTTAAAAATTGATATTCCAGGATTTTTTTTTTCTAGTTCTCTTAAAAACTACTAAACTAATAGGCACCAAACTCCTATCAGATCTGGTCCCTCATGAGGAATACCTTTTGTGAAAATTTTAGTCCTATCCCTTTTATAGTTTTCTCGAAACCCTGAATACAGAATGTTTTCCAACAATTTTTCTTCTCCAGTTTTATCAGAAACTATCGTATTAATAGGCATCAAACTTTTATCAGACTGGCACCTACATAGGGATAATCTATCATGAAAGTTTCAATTACATTCATTTTTTCGTTTTCTCAGGATTCTAGAAAAACGACTTTTCTACAGATTTTTTGTTTTTCAATTTTCTTAGAAATTAATCAATGCCATAAATACCAAACTTTTTTTAGACTTGTTCCAATATGAAACTACCTTTCTTGAAAATTTCATCCCTATCCATTCCGTAGTCTTCTCAAAACCATTGACCCAAAATTCTTGGAGATATATATATACTATAATATATATGTATCACTATAATAAATGTACAAGCCGTTAATTCATTCGTTAAAATTACTTCACAAAATTATTTTCCGTTATCGCCAATTATTCTCTCATACTTCAAGCACACACACCAGGCGCTGCCACTACCCATACAGCCACACACAGCCACAAAAAAAATGTTTATTGCTTCCTCTGAAACGATGAATTCTACAGTGTTACTCTTGGAGTATGCCAGAAAAAATATAGGGCTGTCACAACTAAAAGCGCCACAAAGCAGCGATTCAGGGTTTGTACATATATATACCTATATGAATATTAAAAAAAATTAGTCAAATTTGAAAAATGGTACCAATCGTTTTCTTTTCTCATAAAATGGATAATTTTTATCATCCCCACCCCTAACCCTTTTGAGAGGTCAATTTTAATACCTGGTTTGCAAAAGCAGCCTCTTCAGGACCAAATTCGAGAATTGTATGAATAAAATAGCCGTTCGAAAAGTACTAAGAACTGTACTTTTTTCTCATACAGAACATGTTTATCGTTTATTAATGGGGGTCTGTACGAATAGAACACCTTCAACTGACAGTCATCAGGATAACATAGGTACTTCTCATGAAGGCCTACAGTTTCGTGTGGAAGCATTACATTCTACCACAAAACTAACGTAAAATAACGCAATTACAAGAAATGATTTCAACATTTATTATACTTTTTCGAAATTTTCGACCCATTAATGTACAAAAAGAAAAAAAAATCGAACAGGAAAAACAAAACGCGTAGACTGTATATTAACGAATAATCAATAGGTATATTTACGTGAAATATTCGTGAATACGAATACGAACTTATACTAAATACACGTATTTATCGATTTCGTACAAAATTTATTTTACAATAAAATTTTTTTCAAAGGATTAGTGAGTTATAATACGGGGAATAAAAAAAATTTAAAACTGAATAGGTACTCAAAAGTATGTTAAAACACAAAAATCGAATAAAGAACTTACAATATATGGTAGCAATATTTCAGATAAAAATTAGTTAAATAAAATTTATGAGCAGTGTATGCGTGAAAATGTTAAGCTGTGGGAGATGAATCAGTTATATATATTTCAAGTAACTCATATCTGTAGGAAATTAAATTGTTTTCAACGACACTGAATTTTTTGAAAAATATGTCGTTTGGTACAGCTAATGACGTGAGTTTAACTTGAGAGACGACTATACAAGGGGTAAATTTATCTCTTCTTCCAAATATTAGAAACAAATATATGTGATATAGGCTTACTTCGATAGTCAAATCCTCTTGTTAAATTTTCTTTTGTGAATATTTATGAGAACATCGCTCTTTAAATCCCTATTAATCTATGCTATATTTTTGTAAACTTGATTCTGAAAACTCATAACATGCTGAAATATAAATTTGTGAATTTCGATGGACCATATTGAACAGATGGATGTTTGATTAGTTTATGGGAATAGGTCTCGTGTTTTGAGGGGTTCAGTTATTAAAAAATTTATTGGGAACTAAGAACTTGAGAAAAACTTACAAACTTTTACTCTGATATGAAAGAAAAATGTTAGGTAATTGAATTTCGAAACTTAGAATTTCGGGTGAGCGAGTATTGCGTACCTAACCATTAGGTATTAACGAATATTTAAAATTTTTTAACTGAAAGACAAATTGAGGGGTTGTTATGAAAACCACTATAGCCAGACTGAAAAATATTTTTAGGAGACAGAAAAATTATTTTCATGTACTAACTATCAAACATAGTACCTACCTGGGTATTTATAGGCTCAAAATATTAACATTTTCAAAGGGGGTTCGTGCAGTCGAATTTTCATGGAATGAGGACCTACATACGAATTTTATGGGTTCAACATTCATTGCCGTTACATTCCTGGCCCACAAATATAGTACCTACACAGAACAATTGCGATAAATTAAGCGGTCATGACCAACATAGAAATTAAATTTTCTGCCGTACACATTAATCATCGTCATGAAATACCAACCCTTCCCTCCATTATTGATTTAATCTCTCACGTGTAAAAGTTCAAACCTTTGACTATATACGTAAATGAACTTGGATTAGTAGAGCTCAAAGCTCTACAGACAGAGATACCTTCGACCTTCCACTACTTTCCCCATAAATTTTAGTCGCTGTATGTACAGTCGTGGGAAATTTCCAAAAAAAACACGTTTTAGTCACGGACCATCAGGTGTGAACGCACCTTCGTACGCTTTTTCAACCATCGTCAATCAGTTTTGAATGCACCTTTATACATCTCAGAATTGTGAGAACAGTGAGAGTGGGAATGAGATGTTTGCATGGAAAACGTACTTACCATTGCGTTTACAAAGGGAACTCCTAGTCCATTATAGTATATTATAATCAAAGGTTCAAACCAACAATTTCCCAAGCCATGTTTTGGTAAAAACGGAATGAATTTATGAATACCTATGTAGGACTATAGGTGGACAAGTGGGTCCATTCTGTGGAATACGATTTTTGGCAAGTTTTTTTAGATCCTTCTTCTTCAGTTAATAAAGTTAATATACTCAACAGATGAAAAAAAAAACCCTAACTACAATAATCCTCACTTTTTGCTATTCACTAAAACCCACCATCAAGACCATCAAATGCGAACTGCTCCTTCATTATCGATGAAAAAGTGTCAAACTCGCGAATCATATATTGGTGTACAGATACCTGCGGCTCTTTGCGCCTATTTTTCAAGTTGTTTTCAGAATTTATCGGATTCACAGCAAAGTTTTCACATAGCTTTAGATTCGCAGAATCAACAGACTGAAAACAGACCTACTGCGCATGCGTAGAAAATCCATGCCTATTTCAGTGTTTTATAATGATGGCACACATTTTTGTATTTACCTGGATATACATGCACCTTCTCTATGATCGAAGGTCAAGATCTTTCCTCAAAGGTCCAAAAAAAAAAATTAAGACGTTATTCAAGGTGTCCGAATTTCATTTGAAAAACCAGTAAAAATGGGTATAAAAGTTGCATATTTCCAAATTGAAGGCACTATTTTGTTTTGAATATTGTACTCACAATTTTTAACACGTACGTAAAAGCAGAAATGGTAATCAGCAGAATACAATGTTTAACAAGGCAAAATGTAGTGGAGGCTGCGGATAAAGAAAACATTATATCATTGTGTTTCGCCCATTCACAAAATTGACAGAACTGGAAAATATTGAAAACTCAGAAAATTTCCTTTATTTTTTAAAGGCTAAAATGGCTGAATTTCAAATTTTCTCCGTTTTCTACCTCTGTCAGTTCTGAGAAAAGGCAGAATATAATGAGATGATATAATTTGTTTTTCGTCTCAACTCTCAACCGCTACATCCATATCTCCCAATCAAAAATTGTATTCTGCAAATTACATTTTTGCTGTTATGGGTTGAAAATTGTTTAAAACGCAACTGCGCCTTTAATTCTGAAATACAGTCATCCCTCAACATACGCGAGGGTCGAGAGAATTTTCTCGCAAATGTTGAATTCATTCAGCTATGCATTTAGGAAGAAAGTGCAGAAAATTTGATGATAATAGATTTTCCTCACTTCAAATGAACAAAACACTAAGAAAAGTAGTTTAAAATTACATTTTAGGTTAAAACATAACTACACTAATGCAAAGATTAAAAGATCCAGGTCAACATTAATCACTAAATTAAAAATTAAGGCGGGTAGATTTTCAAAGTAATGAGAACCCGGGTCTGGTGAATACCTTAATCCAGAGAACTAAGACGTTTAAGATTTATGTAGGTACTATATATGAATACCTAGTGAAAATTTTTTGGAAACATTTGCTCTGCAAAGCACACAATTATTTTCAAAAGAATTTTCAAAGAAGATAATTTCAGAAACAAAATATGGTATTTTAATTTTTTCATCGTATCTTATCTTCAATTTTGATTACAGAACCATTAGAGTGACACCTAAATTATGAAAATTTTCAGGCTTCAATATCAGTTTTCAAAACGCTGGTTTTCTTTTTTAGTCAGGAAGGCTGAAGAGGCGAAAATCCAGAAACCTATGGTATACATACAATCTGATACCGGTATCCAAGTTTCAAATATGGAAAAAGATTTCTTTATGTTCGGTACCTCCGTACATTCCCAAAAATCCTAAAATAATCCAGTAGGTATAATTGGAAAAATTTGACTCCAGTATTCTTTAAAAAGGTCGAATTATTATAAATGGCTTAGAAAGTGAAAACAAAAACAATTCCAAAATTTTCTGAAAAATGTACTTAAATAATATCAATAAAAAATAAAATTGATAATTTTTTTGTTATCCGAAATCATACTAATTCTGTAAACATTTATTGTGTTTTCAATTAAAATTTTCAATGATTGCTAAATATATTTAACCTCAGCCAATAGCTTGTTTAACAACCGATGAGGCTGCGCTATTGTTTGGAGAAAGTAATTTGCAACAGATGAAGGAGTTATGCTGAAATTTTTTTACTTTTGAATAGGCTTATATTTTTTTAAATAATTTTTTCCACCAAGGAACGTAGTTTCAGCTCATAAAATGCGGTACCTATCATGAAATTAAATATCACGCTTAGGTTTATATGTACAAGGAATGTATACCAAAATATCCACTTTCGTTAAACGGTTAAGCGTTTTCAGCAGCGAGAAAATTACGGAATGTTGCATCATTTCTCCATGATGGACCGGTCACCGGTATTTCACGTAACATAATTAGTTTTGCATTGGAGTCTACGTATAGTTCTTGTTGTATCGAACTGTGGAGATAACTGACATAAATTTCTCCATCTAACATATGATTCGCTTTAGCTACGCTGTTCATCACGTTTTACTAATATACTTAAATAACACCATCAAAAGTCTTACATCATAGAAAAATAAAATAAAATAAAGTGAAACGATACGGTAAAAGAAAAAAGAAAGAAAACAATGCGGAAAATAAAACAAAACAATTATCGACTAGTAAAATTTGAGCATTTATTAAGTAGGTACATTAATACTTTATCATATTAATTTTCAAAATTGTTCTCAAAAGTATAGGTACTTAAATTTCTGGGTTCGGGGATAACTTACGCACGTACGTTACGTCGTTCGTACAGGTAATTTAATAATCTTCGCATTCCAGCCAGTAATTTTCATTCATTCGTTTTCTTTGTACCCAGTTGTTATCTAAATTCATAGAAATTTATTGCCTTTCTGAATAGAGTATACATTTTAAATTTCGATTAAGCGTTATAAAGAAAGAATTAATGAAAAATAAGGACAAAGATTGAAGAGAGATGAAGAAAGAAGGAAAAAAGTTTACAGCCAGTGGCGTAGCCGAGGGGGGTAACATATGGTCTCTGACTCGTGATGGTATTGATAAAACGAGGCGATTTTGTGGGTTACAATAATATTAAGATCGATATAAAACCGGGGATGAAATAAAATTTCTATTTCGTCAAACGTTCCTCAAGTTTTACGTTTTTAATCGATAATTGGCCTATTTTTAAACTCTGATTCTTGTTTCTAGTTTCCATAATCCTTCATTGCTGTAAAATTCGATTTGTAGTTACCTCTCTACCCGCAAATGACTTCAAATAATACGAATCAACGACAAATTGGCTAATTTTAATTTCTGAAGATACCGACTTCAACTATTTGACTTGTGAAGTATACAATGACGAAATTCAATAAAATAATACTCAGCTGTCAGTCCCTTATTGTAGGGTGATTCCTGAGATGCTCTCCAAACTTTGGAAAATATTTAATAATCCTCCGTTCCACTTCCAACGGTTAAGGAGCTATTTAGGTATACATACTTACTAAATATATGACAATGAAAAATTTATATTAAAATTGTTATTTGACTATGCTTAAACCCACGTGGTATTTGCCATGAGAAACAAAAATGGTTATTTTACTCGCACCCTATCTTGTATAATAGCAAAGGTGCTACCAACTCTCAACGTTATAGTAAAAATCCGAGATACCAATTGTCTATAAATGAATTTGCAAATTGGTCGTTAAGTTAAAAAACTTTAGCGCAGCAATGCTTCGCTGGAAAACCCAGTTTACCAATTTTCATCTTCAATTAAAAAAAAAAACAACAAAACAAAACCTACAACTTAAATTAATGCGATGCAGAAAAGACACGCTCGTAATCTCTGGCCACCGTAAATACGAAGAAGAAACTTCGAGCAACACAGACGACTTGCCTTTCTCCAGAAATTTTTTTTTTCGACATTTTGCTAGGAAACTACTGAATCAATATGTACTAAATTCATATTAGACCTGGTCCTACATAAGAACCATATTTAATAAAAATTTCCGTCATATTTCCTTTCTGGTTTCATCAGAAACCTGGAAAAACCACTTTTCCGGAAATTTTTTCTTTTCAATTTTTCTCTCTATCAAACTTGCAGATACATAAGAACGATGTATCGTGAGAATTTTAACTCCATGCCATTTGTAGTTTATTGAAAATCCTAGAAAAATCACTTATCCTGAAATCTGATCAGACCTGGTCCCGTATAAAAACTACCTATAATGAAAATTCAAGTTCTATCTCTTTCGTAGTTTTTTCAAAACTGCAAATACTAAATTTTTTCCAACAAATTTTTATTTTATAGTTTTCTTGGATACTACTGAACTAGGCACCACACTTTTGTCAGACTTGCACATACATAAAAACGATTTTTCGTTAACTTAAATATCATGTTATTCAAAAATCAATTTACGGAAACATTGTTAGACTGTCTGGATTTACAGAGACACAAGTAATCTTTGGCCATTAAAATTTCGATTCAGGCAGTTCGTACGACTGTGCTATTTCTTCCAATAGATTATTAAATTTTGAGAAAATTGGAAGATTTGTCAAAAATTCTGAAGAAAAATCCTCATGTATATGCGATATCTACAGTCTGATTCACACTTGGCTAGTTTTTATGCTACCAGTTAGCTACTTGAGTAACTATTCTCTTAACAGTTGAATTCACTACGTCCGTTTTAACCATTTAAAATCAACTTAAACTTAGTAGTTTGCCATATGAGACTAATGACATTCTTATAAGACTACCCGCCTAGATAAAGTTGACTTTAAATGGATAAAATGGTAGTAACTGCAATTGTAAACAGAATAGTGCCTACAGCAGCTGATTAGTAGCTAGAAAACTGACCAAGTGTGAATCAGGTTTATAGCAAGTGGTAAGAAGAGTGGTTTAAGTATGGTGGCTCGAGAATTCCTACAGAGATTTTTCATTGTTATGCATGTAGTCTAAATATTGAGCCTAACATGTTCAAGAGTTCAAAATTAAACAAAGTAGTTGAGAGCTAAAATATTGCGAAAATATTCACATTCATTGGTTAAAGATACTGGGACAATTTGACTGAAATCATATACGTTTATTTCTCAAGATATCGCTGAAATTCCCTAAGTAGACAGAATTCAGATTAGGTAATTTAAATCACACAATCCCGAACAGAATTTTTTAGTGATATCTCAATAACCAAACGTAGGTACAGTTGAAGCCCAGAGGTGAAAACCGTTTTAATAATGCTTCCACTTTTCAATTTTGCTTCTGACCTTGAAAAATAATTCTTTTACTTTTTGCTTTTTGTTTTTCCGATAATTACTTCACTTTTCAATTTTGCTTTTCACTTCCCAAATTTTCAAAATTTTTCACTTAAAACTTTTTGCTTTCTGCTTTTTCTCATGAAAACAAACTCACCTTAAATTAAACAATTTTGCCAACTCAGATCGATTCTGAGGAAGGTAAGACACCTTCCTCCGGTCAAAGACGACCTGTATAATACTGAAACTTTTATGAGTAGCAATTTTTGTTGCCATATCAAAGACAGCTAATTCAGGCGTAAAATGGCTATTTAAACATTTTTAGCTGTCTCACAGAACTAATACTTTATAATATTTCAATTAGGAGTAGAATTATTCCATATGAAATAACTATTTTGAGCACAGTTTTAGTCATCGTCATTTGAGTTAATGATTGATGATTAATAATTATTACTCACTTAATTATTGATGAATAAATTAATCATTACTCACAATTACGAGTCATCATTAATTTAATCATTAATAACTCATGAGAATGATTAATCACAATCTCATCACTCTACCCAGGATTAACTAATTATATAACCATTTGTGATAGTTAATTTTCCCATCAATTGTGAGAAAATGATAGATTTACTTTCAGCCCTCAGTTCCTAAAGAAATGAAAATATGGAAGAATAACTATAAAGAATGTATAGAAAATATTTTTTTTTTTAAATATAATAAATAATTTGGCTAATCCACTCTAAAAGACACAATGTAAAAATAAAACAAAAAAATAAAAACAAAAAATAAAATTACAAAAAAAAATTATAATCATAAGGATTTGATCACGGACTGCCACAGTGACAGTCCAAGACAATGTAAAGGAGCCATGATGAAGCTTGTAGATGAGTCGATTTAAACATCACTACATACAACACTACCCTAAAAACACCTATCATATCTATGATAACGTAAATAAAAATATCCTCTTTGACTGAATGTAGGCACTTCTAAAAATAATGTCTTCTTATCAATTACTTATTTCTTCATTTAGTTTAGCCTACCTCTCCATTTTAAAAATATTAAAAGAATAATTATTCTTACGTAATAAAAAAATGAATACTTACAACGGTAAGTAGTTAAAGGGAGTTAGAAATCAAAAAATTAAAACTGATTTTATTTCCCTCTAGAATTCTCCCAAGTTCCCTCTTTCCAACAATATATAATTCATCATACTTTTCATCTAGTTTTCATTTCAAAAATTTCATGAAGAATATCATTAAAATTGTAAAATATCAACTGAAAAAAAAAAAATTCTAAAAACTACTACTGCCATTTGGACTTGAACTATCAATCTCCAGATTTCAAGACTCGGCTGTTACCAACCCATTTCAACTGGATTTATCAATATAAGAGTATCACCAATACACACACACTACTTATATGTCAATTTACAAACTTAATTTCCCCAAAAAAATTTTCTTTTCATATTAAGGTATATTTTTCTCAAGATTTACTTAACGGATTTTGATGATTTCTTAAAAATTTATTGCTAGAAGAGACTTACAAAAATAGAAGAGAAGAGGATTTTTTGAAATAATCTTTCCAAGGTGAGATATATGATTTATGTTGTTGAAAAAAGTGCAAAAAAAAATACATTTGTTAAAAATCTCAAAAATCAGACCCTAATAATTTAAATCCAAAATTCTTGGGTTAAAGTCAGAGTTAATGTTGGGTGAAAGTGTTGTGACATCTGATTACCCGTAGCCTTCCTCTTCACGTCACCACCGAATGTAACTACTATTATGATAGGGAATGGCTCTCGAACATTAAGATTGTGTTATCGATAAACTGAACAGGAAGTACGTCAATTCCCCAACGGAAATAAATTCCCCAAATCTAAGAAATGATGGACACGTCGATCAACTATTATTTAACGATATGGTGACGTGTATAATTACGATATTTGATCATCGGTGAACCAATTCTTATCTCCTTGACTGTTCACGATTTTGGCCTAACGGTGAACGTCAGTCTCTTTCTATACGTGATAGTTTCCATTTGTTGTAAATATGAAATATTATTTACGACATAATACAGCTTTTTAATACGACATCAAGTCACCTTTTAAATTGTTTTCACCGATACTTTTCAAATGTTAACATCGATA
The DNA here is from genome assembly GCA_011428145.1 of Ericerus pela. NCBI lineage: Eukaryota > Metazoa > Arthropoda > Insecta > Hemiptera > Coccidae > Ericerus > Ericerus pela. Next base: position 722,878 of record WOFM01000486.1, read on the forward strand.
GTAAAACCAAATAGTTGGCGATACTACTTCTCCAATTTCAAAGAGGAATACTCAATCGAGATTTGTTGGTTCACCGAACTTTGAGAACCATGAGGCAGCATGATTTGTAACCTGCACGACCTGACACTAGTTACCATATTTGTAAGTAACCTTTTCGATTGTAATAAAACATAAACTGTAATAATGGGTCGGCCAACTTATTTATTTCTAATTACATAAAATTGCCCGACATACTTCGTAGGCCTTGGGAGCTATCGCTGGTGGGCTGGTGGCCTAACTGTTTAAGCTGGTTTGTGGTCTCGACTTTACGATTAATCGAGACTTATTGATATACTTCGAATTGTGATATCAACCCCTATACTTGGGATGTACGTTTGTTTTTGGATGTCACATCTACGTTTTACTTGGCAACTGTGACAGGACTTGATCGACTTGTCTTTCGAGTTCTGTGGCCGAGCCTATTGCAAATGCCTTATCTACAACCTTCCGTTCTAACTCTAATTCCGTCCGTTATGAGGGTGTGATTTGAGAATCGTCTATTCTTAATCCAAATCCTTCACATGCGGATATATACAACCTCATGTTATTGGTAGATCCATTTTGCTACTCGGTGCAGTAGTTTACGCGGGTGCATATCAACGAATGTGGAGAGTGTACCTTCCTTTTTCAATCATATTCTCGAACCACCCGCCCAAAATTTTTACGTTCCTATTTATTTTTTTTGGGGTTCTTTTTTACCATATCCTTTCAATAAGAGTAGAAAGATCGTACGAGAAGAGACAAAAATCCGCCACCTGAGTTTTGTTAAAACCCATCCGATTGGTTTGTTGCTCAGCATGATCGTTAGAGCGATCCATTAAGTTGGATAGGTCTGATCAACCTGTTTATGTTGGGATTGGCACTATCCAAATTTACCAAAAGTGTCTGGCGACCGTAGACTGGCCAGCTTTGCTTCAGCCATTTTTAATTTTTTGTTGGGCATCTGATTCCCACATGTACTAATTGGAGGAAGTCTTTCTCCGTCTTATTACACAAACGCAGCAAGTGAACTGCAGTGAAAGCCACATCGCCTTCAGTGTTTAGCTCTACACCTTACGAAGTGTGTTAACCTAAATTTGATAAAAATAATAAACTTAACGTAAATTACTAAAACAACCTGGTGTTCGAGGATTAGGTCCCTCGAGTTGATTCGATATAGTTAGTGTGATAAACAATGTCCCGTTCGAGGCGCAAGCTTCCTTAATAAATTTTGTGTTCAAGACTGTTAGTCGTTACAATCATTTGCTATGGCCCTAAGACTACCGATCATGTTTTGATCATAACATTTTATCGGCAGTGTTCCGTAAAAAATAGTTATCGTAGTTAACCTAACTATTGTACGTCTCTTTTAGTGGCCCAGTATTTTATTGTTCGACGGACTTTCTTTTAACGACTCTCAGCAGACTAAAATAACATCGTACGGGTGTGTATTGAAATAAAATGAAACGATAGGCTGAATTAAAAGCCACCTGTATTCTCGTAACCGTGTTACAACGTACTGATTTTAAAGTAAAGTAACCGAGTCTTAATCGATTTTACCTGCCCTAAGTTATGGATTTTGGTCTAATTCATAACATACACTATAATTTAGGGATTCTAGAAATATTTTTGATACTATACTTCCGGAAGATTCCCCTAAAAGTATGACCTACCCATTAATTAATTAAGTCGATATATTTGTTAGTTTTAGCTGAGCCGTAAATCCCTATTGTTCCAGGTATATCGACGAGCAGAGCCATAGACATTGATTGTTAGTCTGTTAAGATAAAACGTATCGATTTAGTTAGGGGAAATATTAGCCTTTTTACTAGACTTAGGCCAGCAGATTTCATCCAAGATGGATGGTACAGGGGATGATAATAACCCCAATCCCTTTGACACCCCGACCACCTGACTAGACGAGATAGGGAGGATGTTACAAATACTTGAGAAGTCGCAATGAGCGAGGATGATGCGAACATTACCAGAGGATCCACCATCATGGAGGAAGAAGAAACACTGAAAAACCTGTGGGCCTTCGACTCCAGTAGGGTACTAGAACCGCTTAAGGGAACAGACCCAGTCGAATTTTACCGGAGTCTTTATCTTCAACAATCTGAAAGTACCGCTCGATACCACCGGGAATGCGTTGTGCGGGACTCGATGCTCGAAAAAAGTGAGAAGAGAAGAAAGGCAGCCGAACTACGTACGGTAAAAGTGGTTGAAAAGAACAGTGAATTTGAAGATCGAGTTAAGGCTCTCGAGAAGGAAATTTCCAAAAGAAAGTCCCCTGAAAACCCCTCGACGACGAAGATATGTGAGAGGATAGCCAAAATTGAACTTGATCAAACAAGGAAGAAAGTCGACTTCGAAGATGCGCAATTCTACAACGACTCCTTGTACATACCCATCAATGATGATAAAGTACTGTCTAAGGAGGACGAAGAGATCGCCATTGCGCAGAATCAAACAGAAATTACTCGGAAGCCCGTAGCCAGTTCAACGTTGGTAAGCGCCATCAAAAGACAATACCAGAGTCCCAGTTCCCAAGAAATCTTGGAGCAGATAAGACTACTACGATTAGAAACAAAATCTCAAATTAGAGAACAGTTCGATTATTTCAAAAGAAAAATTGATCGGCTACCGATCTCAAGAGATTCGATACCACAAACTACACGAGGGGCAACATTGAGCATCCCAGCTGATTTTAGACCTGAAACACCACCTCCAAGAATCCTGAAACACCTTAAGGATATGACGGTTCCCACATACCTGCCCAACCAGAGAGAGAGAACACCAGTACGAAGATCTCGCAACACAGGAGGGAACCAAACACCTTGGAGGATAGCGCCGTTACTGAAAAGTTGAGGTTATTCGACCCTTCAAGAATGCCGGCATACACAGGACATAAGGATCATCAAACTCCAGAGGAATTCCTCAGAGAATTTGAAAGCTGTGTGGAGGACTTCGATCAGGACGACGACCAACTTGGCCGAGTCTTTGGAAAGATGATGGACGTGAACAAATTTCCAGGAGGTACAGTTTATCGAGAAAATTGGGGTTACCAACCAGCACGAGATCATTTCTTGACCATTTACTGGAATAAATCGAGGAAACATGCTCAGGTGCAAGCCATTCGAGATGGTCAATTTGACCCGAGAAAATATGATTCGATAGCCGATTACGCCATACACATATATACTTGACTACTCGAGTGTGGTGAGGACATTCAGACTATATACGGGATTTTGGTGAAGAAAGTACCAATGCTATATAGAGATAGAATACTCGAGTCCGACGTTGTAAACCTGGTTGAATTCTCGACAAAACTCGAATATTTACACAGCCTGTTCCACGAAGAAAATGCTGGAAATATATAAGTAAACAAACGAAGCAGCAACCAGTACTAAACATCGGTGATCAAAAATATGCAGATTCGTATATTTTCAACGAAGCCTCCTGTCAGAACCAGGGAAACTGAAGAAGGCGCCTATGGCCGGTTGCATAGGATGCCCTGTTGAGAAACACGACAAAAACAGACCGACAACTATGATGAAAAATAAATTTACAGTACCCGAATGGAAAACATACCAAGTTTTCAGTGACGCTACTATTCTAAGTTGGTTGAGGAATAGTGGATTGTCAAGTGCCCAAAACCTAAGCATCGATAAAACAGCGGGTTTTGAGAAATTGAATTGATTGGGTTCATTCTTGGAAGGCATACGAAAGACTGCGAAAGAAAATACTCGTATAATCATCGGTTTTGGAGAAGAATTTATCCTGAGTCCAGATGCAGACGAAGACACGATCATTTCGAAACTCCGATATCTTCTCGACGAGTTATTGCAAAAACGTCGAGTTGAGAAAATAATCATTACCACAATTTCACCAGACCCAATGAGAATCGACAACCAGTTCTATAGATCTAGACTTCGGAGATTTAATAGCCAAATTTGTAATCTCAAGTCCGACTTCAAGGACGTGTATATTCTCGATATTGAAAGAATCTTCACTCAAAATACGAGAACGAGAATGAAGATAAGGCCATTATTCCAGGTGACGAAAGATCCATCTACGCAATTCCACGTCGATATAACAAGGAAGAGACACACCTAATCAACGAGAATTTAGCATCTTTGATTGCAGACCACGATGATCGAAAGGATAACAAAATGAATCCTAATGTCGAGCTGATCACAGAATACGTAGATCAAGATCAATATCACGAATATGAACAATCAGAGACCTACGAATCCCAGCAAACCGATGAAGAGGATCCATATGGAAGGTTTTGCTTCCACATCATGGACGACGTCAAATCAGATCCAGAAGAAGTAGGATCCAAAAATAACTTCATCGACACAAGGCTGTGGTTCCCACCCTTTATAATAAATAGTATTATAGGTAAAGTGAGAAACACTCACATGACCTATATCGATCAAGGTTCTCCATACAGTTGGATAACCAAAAAATTCCTGCAGTTCCTCGAGAAACATAATCCCAACTTGTACCTCATGCATGTAAATTGTCCAATGCAGAAGGTGGGATATGCTGTTGGATAACCCGCCATACGAGTTTATGGATTAATAAATCTACGATTCATAATGGTTGATAAATACGGGGACAACATTGAGATGACAATGACACTTCATATAAATAAGAGTCTAAACGCACCGATAATACTAGGTTGAGAATTCCTTTACGAACACGATGGAAGACTTAGTGTGAGATATTGTTGGTCGATTTTGTAGATCCACGAGATAAGTCAAAACAGATCGAGATACCCGGAGTCTAGTTTGGTGCCATTGAACCCATTCTTAATATCAGCCCGATAGATGAAACTCCGTTTGAGATCGAGAGCAAAATAGAAAAGATATTAAAAGAGTTAGAAATATCGAATAAAATACCTCAAGAGTTTGGGGATGTCCTGCGAAGAAACCACAAGGCCTTCGCTGAAAGAATCGGTAGATGTGCAGCCTATACACACACCGTGAATATGTCTCCTGATACAAAAAAGATGGATAAAAAGGAGAGGATAATTCCAAAGGCTTGGGTCCCAAAGGTGAAAGAACTATTCGATGATTGGGAGAGACAAGGGATTATAAGTCCCAAGTCGAGCGAATACTTCTCACCGATAACATACACGAAAAAAGAAAATGGTGATATTCACCCTTGTCTCGACGCTCGGAGGATAAACCAATATATGGGTATACGAGGAGATACGGTTCCACCCATCGAAACAATAAAATTAAGTTTATCCGAAATGAGAGTGTTTACAAAATTGGATGCGAGATGGGGATTTCTACAAATCCCATTGGCTCCAGAATCTTGAAAATATAAAGCCTTCCGATTCCAAGGAAGACCATACATCCTGAATCGAATCATTTTTGGTTTGAAAGACGCGATGCAAGCGTTTGTAGCCACCACGAGAATTGTCTTAAGTGGACTGGAACACTGCGTTACAGTATACGTCGACGACATCCGGATCCACTCCTGAACACATGAAGAGCATCTGGAACACATCCGATTAGTCTTGGAAGATTTGTAAAATACAATATGACATTAAAGTTAGAAAAATGTTCATGGTTTCGAGATACAGCCCGATACTTAGGATACGTCATCGAAGCGGATGAAATACAACCCGATCCGAAAAGAGCAGAAGCTATCCACAATTTCAAGCTCCGACGACAAAGAAGGAAGTCCAATCATTCCTCAGGGTAGCAAACTATTATCGAGGACATGTTCCAAGATATGCAGACATAATTGCTCCGTTATGCAACCTGTTAAAAAATGATGTCGCGTTTGATTAGACCAACGATCATCAAGAAGCATTTGAAAAAGTAAAATTGGAGATGGTTAAATGCCTATTACAATCGCATTCGGATTGGAACCTCCCGTTTTATGTGATTACAGACGCTTCCGACTTCGCTATCTTGGGAATAGTCATTCAATTCCTTAGCAAAAAAGAGGATGAAAAGCCTAAGGTGTTATCGATGGTAAGTAGACTCTTGTAAAAATCTGAGAAAAACTATCCTATATTCGAAAAGAAATGTTAGTGATAATATATACAATGAAGAAAAATCTATACATGCTTACCGACCACAAAGTTCGGATACAAACCGATTGTTGATGCCTACAGTATCTCATAGGCTTAAAAGACGATGTCCAACAAAGAGTAGCACGATGGAGAACGTTCCTCACTAGCTTTACGATAACTGCTACCGAACATATACTTGGGAGTAAAAATATCGCAGCTGATGCTTTAAGCAGATACTGTTCCCCACTCGACGCTGTAGTATACCAAAACGCAGATTTTCCGATCGTGTTAATGTTAATCGATGAAGATAATGCGATCACCATCTCGTCACTTATGAGCAACATCTCAAGCCTACAAAAGAAAAGCAGAGAAATCACTGGTCAGCTTGAGAGACGATCACCTCGTATCGAAAAAGAAAATGGTATTGTCAAACAAAGTAAATCGGGACGGAGATAAAAGAATATATGCTCCTGAATCAACTCGTGAACTGTTGATCAAATTCTACCATAAGGAATTCACACATCCTGGATCTCAAAAAACACTAGAGTTGGTACGACGATTCTTCGATTGGCCTGGTTCAAAGTACAAAATCAAATTATTCTGCTCGAACTGTGAAACCTGCAAAAGATCAAAGAATACAATACAACATTGTCAGGCCCCTTCTTGTCAGTCTTCGCAGACAAACCTGGCCAGTTGTTATCCATCGATCTGTATGGTCCATTACCATCAGGACGTGGGAAAGTGAATCGAATTTTCGTCATTATGGACGTTTTCTCCATGTTTACAAAACTCTATATGATAAACAAAGCTTCAGTTAACGTCTGTATCGATAGAATGAATGGTTTTATCGAAAAATATGGCAAACCTGAAACAATTTTATCCGATAACGGGAGCCAATTTACAACAAAGGATTGGATCGATCACTGGAAACAGCTAAAAATCCAGCCCAGATTTACGTCACCATATACACCGTCATCAAATCCAGTCAAAACACGAATGAAAATCATCGGCGATGTTCTTCACATAAAATGTCCTACTCAGCATACCAATTGGTATCAACACATCGATGAAATCGAACGTAGACTAAATCATATCAAGCACGCTACTACTGGAATACCACCGGTGACGTTGATGGAAAAAGTAAAATTTGATTACGAAGGACAAACACTCCCACTGACTGACGAAGAGTATAAATTAATCCTAGAAAAAGCGGTACAAAACCCAAAGAAAACACTTGCATGCCAAAAAAAGAATAACGAAAGCAAAAATCTCACCGATCTCAAGGTTGAAGATATGATTTACATGAAAAACCATACACTTTCCAATAAAGCCGTTGGAGTTTTGTCAAAACTCAACCCAAAATTTGTCAGCCCCTGGGAAATCATCGAGGTGAAGGGAAATGGAAGCTATCGAGTCCGAATGCCCAATGGGAAAATCCTCCAATGAAACGTACATGAATTCAAACAATAAAATTCATCCATCACCAAACGACATTATCGATCTGAAACAAAAACATCTCGAAAATTAATTCCACTAATCACGCATAAAAATTAACCAAGATAAATACAAGATAAATCAATCAAAAAAGTAAGATAATTCCACTTACGTCAACATCGCATCCCTAATCACAGAGTTCAACAAGCATGACATCGAATCATTGATTCGGTCAACTCATCGATGATCATCAACTCATCGATGACATTGTGGTTGGGGGGGGGGAGTGGTCAGGAAACTTGATCATGCAACAATGCAGATCAATCATATGACAACGTTCAAACAAGTGAAAAAGAATTCGTGATTTTCTGAAATACATTGAAAATTAACTCAATTTTTTCCTTACTTTTATTAACTACCACTACTATTCAACAAACATCGATACGTAAGTAAAACAATCTAAATTCCATAATAAAATATTTAAATAGTAGATTCGCAAAGTAAAAGCTTTCTTGTATCAATTTAGTTGAAATGGCTGAACAAAATCTGCCCAAATCATCGGTTGTGGCCAAAAGGGTGAAGGCCCGGTTCATCAAGATCTCCGGTGAGAACAAGCAGTTCCTTAAATTGTTGAGGGAACAGCTCAGGATAGCGTCTCACAATCAAACCGTGACATCGAAAGCAATAGCTGAGAGAGCGGCCTTCCACGCGGCTACTTTGACGGCCATCGAAGGACAGGCTGAATTCCTGGAATGCGTCATTGATAGTGAGGACTATGAACGAGGCCAGATCCTCAAGGGAATGGAAATTCTGGAAGAAATTGTCAAAAGCCAAAATGAAAAGATCAAGAGGCTACAAACGGAAGTGACGCGTTTACATACCAAATTGAATAAGGTGAGCATTCATAATGCTAGTCATTTCGCCAAAACCCTCGCCACCTGTAACATACTCCTCCCAAGATTAAAATCAAAACCCCCTGAGGAGCCAATTAAAATAACCCTACAAAAAAAAGGAGGCAAATTATCGATAAAAAGAAAATCGACAACCGGGGATTTGGACGATAATACCACCAATAACAGAACGTTAAATAAACAAAAAACTGTTGACGTTAATAAAGAAGGATTAGTAAAAAGTGGTGAATTTCAGAGGGTCCCGATCGTAATTATCGAAGATGGTCAGAAGCTGACATCGAGTAAGACCGTAACAATCAACGAACCATCGAACATCGAACAAGAAAAGGGTAAGAGACTCGCTAATTATAAAATCCCAAAAATTCTAAAAGAATCTAAAGAGTTAACGGTCCTCCCAATAGAGACCATCGACGAGTTCCTGAAGGAACTATTGGAGGAAGCCGGGTACTGTCTGGGAATGGAAGTAAGAGTCATGTCGGTCTGCAAGATGAAGACAGTGATCCCAAGAGTTTTTTGCGTCGCCTTCATCATGGGAAAAACGATCTTTGTGGGCAAAGAGAAGATGCTCTGTTTCAACACCAGCTCACAGGTGTCGTACATGAATAAAAAAGTCATCTCCGCCAGTCAACAATTAACACTAATAAGTCGAGCCACCTGGATGTGTGACTGGTCCGTCCCAAAGACAATGGAGTTGAATGAAACCATTACGATGAATCTCATCAGCCAAACTGGGGTGGAATTTGAAGAAACGTTTTACCTCGTAAGGCATCCAATGCTTGATATCAACAGGATGGTCCTGGGAGCTCCATTCGCCAGGAAATATCTCCGGGCTATGCGAGGAGAACCGACAAAAGGCGAGATTTTCCTCGTTAAAGAGGATCAAACTTACCGACATCGGTATGAGCTGCCGAGGAGAGTTTTATAATCCTCATCATACTCCTCTCCAAGAAACCGATCATCAGTCGAAATATCAAGGTTCGGTCGATGTAGAAACCCCACTATTTTTGTTTGACTCTTCTCATTTCATTAGTTTTACTTTGTTGTGGAATCGTTTGTTTCGAACCCCTCTTACTTTTACTCGTCGATAGTTAATTATAAATATTATAAGAATTTAAGTTTCCTGGAACTATTCGTTTTTTATTTTTGTTCCTAAAGTCGAGATTCCTATTTTTGATTTTTTGTTATTTTTGTTTTGCTCTCTCCTCCCTATCGATCGTTGTTTCGTTTCTCGAGTGTATACTAATCTGCTAATGTTTTTGTTGTTTTGTTTGACTTTTTATTATGTTCTCATATTCTAGTTTTTACCACTGTTCTTTTAGTTATACAAATACATGTTTTGTTTCTCGTTCTTCTCGATGTAATCCATTTTGTTTGTTTTTTTTTATTATCGAATATACATTTTTTTTTTTGGTAGTTCAGAATATTTTAATCATTGGACCACCTCTTTCTGTTATTCTAATATATTTGTTTCAGCTAGTTACCAAATGTCCAAAGGCTGCAAGTGATCCCTCCCTCCAAAATTTTTTTTTTTTTTGGGGGGGGGGAGTTGGGACATCTGATTATTCGTAGCCTTCCCCTTCACGTCACCACCGAATGTATACTACTATTATGATAGGGAACGGCTCTCGAACATTAAGATTGTGTTATCGATAAATTGAACAGGAAGTACGTCAATTCCCTAACGGAAATAAATTCCCCAAATCTAAGAAATGATGAAGACACGTTGATCAACTATTATTTAACGATATGGTGACGTGTATAATTACGATATTTGATCATCGGTGAACCAATTCTTATCTCCTTGACTGTTCACGATTTTGGCCTAACGGTGAACAGTCAGTCTCGTTCTATATGTGATAGTTTCCGTTCGTTGTAAATATGAAATATTATTTACGACATAATACAGCTTTTTAATACGACATCAAGTCACCTTTTAAATTGTTTTCACCGATACTTTTCGAATGTGAACATCGATAGTAAAACCAAATAGTTGGCGATACTACTTCTCCGATTTCAAAGAGGAATACTCAATCGAGATTTGTTGGTTCACCGAACTTCGAGAACCATGAGGCAGCATGATTTGTAACCTGCACGACGTGACACTAGTTACCATATTTATAAGTAACCTTTTCGATTGTAATAAAACATAAACTGTAATAATGGGTCGGCCAACTTATTTATTTCCAATTACATAAAATTGCCCGACATACTTCGTAGGCCTTGGGAGCTATCGCTGGTGGGCTGGTGGCCTAACTGTTTAAGCTGGTTTGTGGTCTCAACTTTACGATTAATCGAGACTTATTGATATACTTCGAATTGTGATATCAACCCCTATACTCGGGATGTACGTTTGTTTTTGGAATTCACAGTGTGATTAATATTTCCGCTCTGTATCTCTTATGGATTTTGAGAAAAATGTATATATCTTAATATGAGCAAATTCACATGAAAAACAACCGATTTCTAACTCCCCTTAAGTACATTATTTTTCAGAGGGTCATGATTACAATATGTTGATAAGGAAGTTGATGTGCATGGTGAATCATCACCTTACCATACAGAGGTTTTGAGATAAAATTGAAACTCAATAAAATTCGAATCTAGAACAAAAAAATATGATTCTTGAACATTTTTAATCACAAACTTAGATCACCTATTTCAGTGAAATCCTGCGAACGTAATCCACCAAAAAAATTTATTTTTTTTCAATAATTTATTCAATCTGTATGATTGACGATAAGGAGAAATGATTAAAAGTAACAATTAACTGGCTGTCAGCCATAGGTTCCACCTCCGTGAAGCCATTTGGTACTCTTCCAAGTAAAATTCCTTAGAGAAAAAGAGCGGTTTATTTTTCTCATTATCTTTATTTTTTCGTTCTTTTTTTGTTCTTTAGTCTACAAACAATGAAAAAATGTGAGATGTACTTTGGTGGAAATCTAAAAATTTGCTCTCGGTAAGCTACAGACTTTCTCTAACATAAGGCTGAAAACCTACCTCGGCACACCACATTTGCTAAAAGTAACCAGCCCGGCAGCCATTTTACATAAAATGACTATTTTCCCTCTTTTACTCTCTTTCCCCACTGTTCCTTTCGTCCTCGTTCTCATTCTCCTTCCTTTCCTTCCTACCATCTTTCTTTCAAACCTCCTCATTATAAATATTCCTATGATCCTACTATTTATCTTTCCATGTCCTTAAAATAAAAAAAAATTGAAATGATGTGTGAATGCTCACAGTTGATCTAGAATTCTCTGGAATTATAGAAGTAAATTTTTTTCTAGCAGAATTATACACCAGGATACTAGAATGTACTATACGTTCCTGTCTTCTAAATTAAATATTTTCATTTGAAATAATGTACCTAGTAACTTTCTGAAAATAACTTATGCGCAGTAAGTACCTACGTATTATTTTCAAAAAAAGCTTCTCTTGTCATTTTTGTTATAATTTCAGGATATTACCCTAATCACATTCTCAAAGTCGAACTTTTCTCAGATATTATTTCATTTTCGAACTCCTTATTTGACTATGGCCATGTATGTAGTCAAATTTCAATTTCATTGCTTTTTGTTGCCCTAAATCTGAAGATGTGGATTACGTATAAAAGTATAAAATTTTGTGTACTTATTAATATCATTAAGAACTATACTTTTATTGGGGGAATAACATTTTTTAAAGTAGGTGAAACAGTCAAAATCTACAGCTTTCCCCTAAGCGGTTCACAGACTTTTTTACTACAATTAGTACATCAACATGATGAGACCATTCTTTGGATAACTCAATCATGAAAACTGGTTCGGTCATTCTTTCTAACATGTTCGCAGGAGGAATAGGGGGCGATTGCGTCCCACCATTCCTGGAAAAAAAGAGAAAAATTTAACTTAAGACTCTTTCTCTTCGACAATACCCTCCCACCACCAAAAATCCGGATCTCTTCATAAATTCAAAATCACCCTCTTTGTTCAGGGAAGCAGTAACCCTCCTGTACAGTATCACAATTATATGGATCATAAATTTGCAAGCATCACATTACGACAGGTTTGTGAAATATCGGTAAATAGTAGGTCACAAAAAATAAAATACTTTCGATTCTTAGTGAAATAATTGAAATCATTCTAAAATAATGTTTTTTCCACAGAAAAATACTCTAACAAAACGATTTGATGGATGAATAATTATTATTAAAACAATAATGCCAACGGCACCTGACGTTCCCAAGCGGTCACCCATCCAAGTACTTATCAGGCCCGATGCTGCTTAACTTCGGTGATCGGACGAGAACCGGTGCGTTCAGCATGGTATGGCCGTTGACGAATGATACTTATTTTTCTTCAAATTCGTCCTGAAACGAATTCAGTAAAAAAATATAAAAAATAGCCAAGTTTTAAGAAAAACCGTACTGTTGCTATTTCCCCTTTTATAATGATTGTCAGCCTCTAAATCTGCATTAAAAGTATAAATTCTTAACATTAAGGAATAAATTCAATGTGAACTGTCGTCGATTTTCAAATCATGAGTTCGGAATTCTTATATTCAGCTTTCACAATTTCAATAAACTTGAAGAATTGTTCGTACCTTTAATAAATTTCCCAAATCATGAATTGTTGATTTTTATTTATATTTACCAACATTCAAACATCAAACTTGACAATTTTCTCATTCTAGATATTTTTTCCAACAAGTTACACCATAGACGTATTATGAGGGAAGGGTTAAGGGGCGATCATCCACTCATTTTATCAAAAATAAAAGTTATCAGGGTGGGTAATTCTTCTTGGCTGAGAGACACAAAGACATTTCAAGGAGTTTGTCTAAACATCCACATATAATTATAGGCATGATCAGGGAATAGGAAACTGACTTTTTTTAGTTATTGACGTATTAAAATTTACCTCACAAAAGCGTTAGGGGAGGGGATGATGAAAATTATCCGTTTTATGAGAAAAGAAAACGATTGGTACCATTTTCCCATTTTGACCTAGTGTTTTTTTACGTATGTAGAACAGGTATGCATCATAACTACAATATACGAGCTATTATCCATAGTTTCACTTGCGCAGGGTCTCATAATTGTTTTAACCCATTTCTGTGGACCAAAATGAAATCCGATGGGAAAAAAAACGAAACCGAGTAAGACAGATAGAATTACATATTCACCTCACTTGTCAGGCGATGAGAAAAGAGAGGAAAATAAGTTTTCTTTCAATTCTCTTTTCTACTCCTTTTTATTCGGTTTAAGAAATGTTTTGTTCGTTTTCTGTTCTCACAGATAGTAAAAATTTGAAACTTTACCCCAGGGGGTTACCGACTTCCCTGATGACAATAAACCTTCTTTGGAATAACATAATTTTTTCTGAAAAGTTTCATCAAATCCGACCAGTGGTTCTGAAGTGATAGTGTCTCCAACAGTTTTTAGCTCCTGGTATTTTATATGTAGAGACAGAGATGTATGTATATATGTATCATTCAAGTTTTGAGTTCACGGTTCTGAGAAAACTACGCAACAAACAGGCCTGAAATTTCCACGAGAGATAGTTCTTATATAGTAGCAGGTCTGAGACAAGTTTGGTGCCTATTGGTTCAGCAGTTCTAGAAAATAATGGGAAAAAAAATTCTGAAAAAGTGGTTTTTTTAGGATTTTGAAAAAACCATAAAAGGGATATCGAACTGGAATTTTCGCCGAAAGTAGAACTTATAAAGGAGAAATTCCAAAAGAAGAAATTTGATGCTTATTGGTGCAGTATTTTTGGAGAAAACAGAAAAAAAAAGTTCCTTAAAAAATAAAAAGAAGTGTTTTCAGTATTCTGGGAAAACTACTGTAAGAATAGTATTGGAGTGTCAGTAAAAAATAGATGGTGAAAATTTCATGTTTACTGCTTCAGTAGTTTTCTCACAAAACATAAAAAATTGCAAAAAAAATATATATTAATAAAAGATCAATACTCAAACAAACTATTGGAAGAATATAGCTGAAATTTATATGAGGGATTGATACATAGGAACCAGTTTGGTGAAAATTTTTTGACGACGTATTATTCTACTAGTTTTCAATAAAACCGCCAACACTTGAACAATAAAACATCTAGGCCCATATTCACAAACGTTACTTTAACCTCCCTTCACTTTAATTTCACTTTAAAAAAGTTTTTTACACAATTTCGTACTTATAAATATGGGAACATTGTATCTCTTATGAGAGTTCCAATGCAAAAATAAAATGTTACCGCACTCTTAAATACAAAATTGTGCCAAAAGTCATTTTTAAGTGAAGTTTAAGTGAAGGGAGGTTAAAGTGACGTTTGTGAATATGGGCCCCTACAGATCAATATTTTTGTCGTAGATATCGATAATTATCGACAGTCTTTCATAGTTTTTTTACTTGAAACTTTACTAATAAAATATCGATAGATCGATGTGTTTGTCAGGTATCGAAAACTATCAATAGTTTTTGGCAGTTGTTTCACTTATTAGGTTTGTTCTATTTGCCAAATTTTAATGTCAGGGCAGATGTTACACCGAACACCAGGTCAGCACCAGGTCATACCCACAGAGTATTAAATACAATAGAGGATGCATGCTAATCCAAACGTTGCTAAAAAAAATGGCACCACTTTTAAGAAGCTGTCTCCATCCTTTCGGTACCAAATTCAAATTGAATTAAATGAACAAATTACTTTTATAAATCTTTTTCACTGTTTCACTTAAAATCTACTTGGCCCGACAGGCAGAAAGGCCAAAGAAATAAGCTTTTATCATACATAATTTTATGGGATCAAACTGTACAATCAAAGTTACCGAATTCAATTGCAAAAGAACCATTGCTTGTAGAAAACTGAAATTATGGTGAAACAATACCATACATTTGCTACAGATTCTGTGAAAATTTTGCTGAAATCATACCGTCAGTTCTTGAGATAAAGCTGAAATTCTGAAACGATTATGTGAATTAGACTTTGGATACAAAACGGCGTATTTCCATTTTTGTATCTATAGGGTCCTAATAAAAATACAGTGGCAGATCCAGAAAATCATTTTTGGGGGGAGAAATGACAATAGTTTTGGGAAGTTGAGCTGTCTTTATCACAATTCTGGTGTTGTATTTCATTTTTTTGCTCCATTTTTCTTTTTTTCTTCATTTTTTTGGCATTTGGAGAGGGAAATTTCCCTATTTCCTCCTGGATCTGCCACTACGAAAAAAAAAAACGCCAAATCGATAACCGTCGTGTTGCTTTGGACCAAAAAGAATGCCACGGTTGACACTGAGGGTCACACCAATGTTGAAAGTGAAAATTTTCGCAGCTAATAGAACAGACCTAATTGGAATTCAAGTTTATTTTTTGAATTGTAAACGAAAATTTGCAAACGGTGTTTTCCAGCGAAGTATTGCTGCGCTAGAGTTTTTTTTCTTTTCGGCACCTTGCAACCCACTTGTGACTAAATCGTATAATAGTGAAGGGGCGAGCCTGATACTTGAAAAAACATTAATGAGAAGTGATTATATATCTATGATAAACCAATTTTACTAATTGCTGCTATGACTCAATGGTTAAATAGGAGCTTAGAATGCCCGAGCCAGTAGTCAGATAAACTTTTTTTTTTTTTTTTTAAATCTACTGATATATTTTGTGTATTGGAATGTTAGGTGGGGTCTTTTCTCGTTTTTTTGGGTTTTTCATCATACTTATGATTAAAAAAAAACAAAATGGCACAGCTAGTCCATGATGTCATTGTGCCGAACGAATTTTGTTATACATTCACTTTCCTTCAGGCTCACCCCTTCACAATTATACGAATTAGTCGCAAGTCATGCAACCCAAAACAAATTTAATCCCTCCATTCATAAAAGCTATATCCGCCTATGAACTAGCCACAGCAAAGAACTTACGGAAATAAGGATGTAGATTCTTGCGACTGATAATTAATGATTAATCGTTTATTCACGATTAATCATTGACCATCACTTTAGATTATGATGAGTAAAACATTACCTAGTTATTAGGTAATCATTATTCATTAGGTGTAATCATGACTCATGATTGATACGCGAGGACAGAAACATTTCACTCGATTAACGCCCGTATCTGCAAACGTCAAATTAATTCAATTTTTTCTTTTTCAGCCAGAATAATAAAATTCTGAGCGATAGCAAAAATTTTTCATTTTTCAAATGTTTAATATTCAGAAAGTGAGTATTATTTGAAAATAAATTCTGATACTGTTTTGTTGGTCCAGAAAAAATTTCTATTTCGGCACTCAACCAAAGGCTTCGTTTCCTACCGCCGTATATAACACATTATTTTAATTATATCACCCAATTAGAGACTCTTTAACACACCTTTTTTTTTTAACCGACGCGTTAAAGGTATGGGTAACCCACAATTATGCGCAGGTACCGATAGGCTAGCTGCTCGAACGTACCAACCTTGAGCGCATACCTTTCCCCAAGGCGGTGGTTTTCGGGCTACGCCACTGGAGTTTACAGCCACACAAACGAGCGCACTTCAATTTATTAAGCTACATACACGTTTCCAGTTGAATACTAACTTTATTTCGCGGCGACGAGACTTCGTTGTCGTCGCCGATGTCGGCGGCGCATCGGCCGGCCGCACTCTTGGTCAGCCTCGAGCCCATCGTCACTCGCAAAAAGGTCTTACGCCAGTTGGTCGACGCTCGCCGCGAATGTTCGTCGTCGCGGATGGGCGCGATCATGACGACGACGTCGGTGCCGTTGCTCTTCAGCGAGCGTTTGGAGGTCTGGCGCCACGTAAGCGACCGTCTCCAGTGCGAGTTCTCGTGCGATTGGATGATGGTGTCGTGGAAGCTGGAGTGTAGGTCGCGCGACCGATTGCGTTTGTACTTGAAACCGCACAGCGTTTGGCGAAAGGCGTGCCTATACTTGACGGACATGATGTTGTAGAGAACGGGGTTAACGGTCGACGAAAAATAGTAAAAACAGCCGGCGATGTAGTACAGCCACTCGTTGATGATCGAGTAGTAGGGGGCGGAGCGGTCCGCGTACAAATACAACAGCCTTTGAGCGTGGAACGGAGCCCAGCATAGAAAAAACGTAACGACGACGGCGGCTGCAACACATTCGAAAGACATAATTATATACTTTGCATACATATCCGTAAGACCATAAGACCATAATAAACCTACTAGGGGTGCGAAAAATATTGATACTTTACGTACCGATAATAGCGATATTCTTTTTAAAATATCAATACGTTTTATCCGTATTTTTCTCACGTTTTACAACCAAAATTTTGAGGTTGCAATGAGATCGAAATATTCCAACACAAATCACCCAGCGTTTGTAAGTTTTATTTCTAACAGATCTTGAAGATTCTATCATTTAACAATGGTTATATGTATATACAGGGTGATTCAGTTTAACACGCACCATAGGAAAATCTTCTGTGGTGCGTGTTAAAATGACTCGCACGTGTCAAACGATATATAAGTGAGGCGAAAATAAATGCACCAATAAAAATGAAAACTTAAAAAAAGAAAATAATCAGAAACAAAAACAAAAGAAAAAAAACTTTTCAGTTCAAAATTAAAAAAAACGAAAAAAACCGAAAAAAAAATAAAAATAAATGAATTAAAATAATTTTATCAATAACTATAATAATTTTAATGTGGGTACATGTATAGATCTACACAACACCACACAACAGCAGAAGGTGGAGTGTGTTCTCATAAATGTGTTAGTGTGTGAGCCTAGCTCAATATGAAATTTGGCAGTACAGATGAAATGTAAAATCGTGGCGCAAAAAGGTAGTTTGTGGACTATAAGTCCACTGGCCTGCTAGGTGATTGACAAGTGCGTATACACTCGATTCGTCAACAATCACCTGTTGCCACAAATAAACTTTTTATTCACTAAAAACAACCCAATTTTAATCACAAATGCACCTCTATTTATTATTATAATCATAACAATAAATAAAATACAAATAAAAAAATAATAATTATATTCATATTTTTAATACTAATCATCTCGAGGATAATAATCCTAATAATAACAAACTTGTTCATTTTTGTTATTTTCTCGATTTGATGCATTTATTTTCACCTCACCCATATTATTTAACATGTGTGTCATTTTAACATGTACCATAGGGTTTTTACTTTGGTGCTTGTTAAACTCAATCACCCGGTATAGTCAAATTATCATTGTATCAATCATTGTTAAAGGGAGATTAGAATATAAAGGAAAAATATCGATATGTATGGATACAAAAAAATATTGATATTTGGCACCATTATAATATACACATATACTCACATGTAGAGGAATCAAATCTGACACTTACCTAGAAAGTCTAATTTGAGCTTCATAAAAATTAATTATGTTGTATATAGGATTTTTTTAAATTAGGGAGTAGAGTTCATTTTCAAATTTTTGCCTGGGCTTCCTAATGACAAGCTATAGTATAAGTACCAATACAAATATACACTTTTTTTAATGTAGTACACATTTTTATTTTCACAATGGGGTAAAAACTACAAGTTGAAAGTGGCTGGCATAAATCTTTGTGAAAATTTTGACATAAGAACGGGATAAAAGAGAAAAGTAGGTATCTAAAATTTGTTACTGTACATGTGTATTTGATTGCATTCAACATACACATATTTATTAAAAAAAATTTCATTGTTTCCTTTCACCGAAACAATAAATTATACTAGCTCTGTTTGATAGACTACACCAACTTACACCAACCTACATCTGGGGACAATTCCACAAATGTAGGAATGTTATGGGACTTTGCGCCAAGTTTTATTGGAATATTTGTGGAATATCTCTACTGGTGTAGGTTAGTGTAAGTTAGTATAATCCTATCAAACAGAGCTACTGTTACCAGCCACAAAAAATAGAAATAAACACCACCTTAAATGATTCATTCTGCTTGCTTATAAGCAGTCAAGCGCACTTTTTTTTTTCATTAACTTACTGGAGGTAACTCATATTACCACAACCACCTTGATCCTCACGTACACTTACATGATATTTCATTATACCGCCTTTGGTACAATAAATTACCTCCCTAAAAAATACTTATTTGTGATACAAGTGCAAAAAGTAGGAGAATGCTACGAGTGTGAGGTTTGTTATACGAGTAGCAATTACCTACTTATTCACATGCGTGTCACACATTATTTTCTCAACACGCCCCTCTCTCCAAAAAAAAAGAAGAAATAGTTTAGAACAAAATAATAATTAATAATTTCACTTTTTTTGACCAAAAAATTATGACACTGGGTCCCAACACTCTCTCCATATCCCCAAAAATCCGAAGATAATTAAAACAATTATTAATTTTTCTAGAATTAAATGATAATTTTACTTTAAAAAAATCAAAAAAAAAAAAAAAAGCGTTACATATATGAAACAAGTTTATTTTACTGAAATGAGATCTTAAATTAATAGGTATGTATCTAATATAAGGGTAAGTAAGTATCGTTTTGTTTAGTTTTGTTTTTACAAAAAAAAAAAAATTGGCCAAGATATTTTTAACAAAAAAGTGAGACATGCAAGAAAGTCAACTTGCAAGCGTATGTATTCATCATACTTTTGCAAGTCGCATTGAAATTTTCTATTTTTTGTGGAACAAAGGCGCACAGAAAAAAGTATTTTTCGGTTGGATGTAACAAAATTTTTTTCATGAATGTTCATAGAGTTGACTTTTTGTGATTTTTTTAACTCAAAAGTTCTTATTCATATTTAATTTTCTTGCATTATTATTGCTTAGGAGCTTCCTATTGTCCATGGTGTATATTGGGCTTCATAAAGCCTGTTGGTATCAGTGTGGGTCACAAATCTTTTAAAATTAGATGGACAAATCAATAGGTTGAAAGATCGCCATCTAAGATTACTAGATCACTTCAAAAAAATTACCTAATTTTGAGATCTAGATCGCCATTTTTCAGATATTTTAGATCTTTAGATTTTCAAATTAGATCTTTGTAATAACTTTAAATCAAGATAGTCAAATCATAATAATAAAAATAAATTAATAAATGACTCAAACTTATTGTTCTACTTTTAATTTTCTCCTTTTTATAAGTTTATTTTTAATCACTACTGCGATTTTAAAATATATCAGTATTGTAGCCAACCTTGCAAAAAAATATTGTTCATTTCGCATTAAGCTAAAGTCAAAAAAAATAAATTAATTAATTAAAGCTTATTGTGGGGACTCACTGGTATGAGGTAAAGGGGCTCAGACCCCTCGACAACAGTTGCCGCCCCAAAGGGCAGGCTAATTATTTGTCTATATGACGTTAAACATACAAAACTCGTTCGATCGTAATTACCTGTATGTACTTACAGGTAATGTACGAGTACTGAATCGTGACACAATACGATGACGTCACGATTCGTACACGAACCGGCCAGACATCTCTTATCTCGATAGGGGATGATATGACCTGGCCATTCTCACCAACGTACGTATTATCTTATGTACAGGTGTTTGTGTGCGTGTGAATAAGCTGTATATAAACCGCCCGAATCGGCTCTAGAATTGCCAGTGTTTGGTCTGGTTCTGGCTTACCTGTACTTACATACGAAGTGGCTGAACACGCTTAAATTCTGTTGAATTTCCTTCAGGTGAGAATATCTCTCACGACAAGGTATTCTTTAAAAATTTGTTTTTAATCTAATCTTATTTCTTATTTTTAAATTCTTACATGTCTGGGAAGATGTGATGGGGAGAAAATCGGGATAAAATCTAAAAAATTGGGCAAAGATCTAATTAATTAGATTGCGATCTAGATTACAATATCGCCAAAATCTGTATATCGCGATCTAGATCGCCTTGATTAATCTATCGCTCCACACTGGTTGGTATGTACATAATATAATATATATTCACAGCAGAAAAGGTGTTCTGGAGTGGACGATATAAGGTTAGTTCGATATGGCTAAACATGTGACAATTTAGCACTGATGATGTAGAATACACTTACGTTTCAAAAGTGGTAACCACTACAAAAATTTGGAAGTAAAAAAAAAAGTGTATACCAGACTTCATTCAATAATTTGAAAACTGTGATAGCTGATCCGCATTGAGGACAGAAGTTCTGAAGAAAAGTTCTGTTCTAAAGATGCAACCATATTAAAATTTGTATCACATGCTCTGCGTGTCTTATCATTTATTTCTCATCAAAAAAGTTTTATAAACTATTTTACTTGAGACATAAATTTTTCAAGTTTCTCCTGTATACGAAATTGATAAACAAAAACTGAAGGGTAAAACCTAATTACTGAAAACTAATTTTTGACAAAACTGCTCCAGAATAAAACTTGAATGTAATACGTTTCTGTCACACCAAACAACAAAAATTTCAAAAGATGGTACAGTAAACTGAGTACTTGCAAGTTCAGATGGTTGCATAACACATGCTGATCAGGAGACATGTCTTTGATAATAATTATACTGTATATAAAAATTCATATTTTCTCAAGTGATTTGATAATTTATTTTACAGGAAGCCGACTTAAGCGTACTCGTCTCCAAAAATTAAGTCACCAAAAAGAGCGAATTAGGAGGACCAGAAACCTTAAGAAACTAAGAAAAAATACAAAAAGAAAGTCAAAAAGTAAGATTTTCGTGTTATTTTTTGGAAGTATTTCGAAAAAAACGCCAAAAAAGTCCCGTTTCAAAGTGTATGGAAAATGTATAAAAAAATTTGCTCTTTCAAAAAGTATTTACATTTTCATTTTTTATATACTAAGGAGCTTAGCTTTCCTACAACAATAAAAAAAAAACAAAACTAACTCGATTTTCATGCCATTATGTGTAGAAAACGTTTCAAGTTGGTTTCAATATTTTTTACAAATTATTCTCGTTTCAAAGTATTTTTTTCGTTTGAAACAACTAAACGAAGTTCAAATAACTTGGATAGATACCTATATTTATTTTATTATGTTTACTTGCTGAAAGGGAAGAAAATTCCTAACAAAGGAGAATAATGCAACAAAAAAATTAAAACAATTTAAAAATTTTTTCAATACAAAATTACGTTAAAATTGAGAAAATATTTTTTCTTCAATCTTTAGTGTTAGTTTTAAGAAAACTGAGGCATGTACCTATCCAGAAGGAAAAAGAAGAGAGATTTTGAAAATTATCTCCACATTTTCCATACACTTTTTAAAGTATTCTGCGAGCAGTTTTTCAACAACTTAAAAAATAAGTCACTAAACATTGATATCTTAATTTTCAACTTCGTTTTTTCATTTTTCTAAGTTTTTTCGCGGTTTACTCCCTGTAATTGGCTACTTTTGGTCGATATCTGTGCGTTAGATATGCTCTTCAATTTGTTTTCTTATAAAAAGAAAAAAAAAAGTTCTCATTTGAAATATAGTCACCTGCGAAAATCCGGCATATCTTGATGTTAGATTTAAGTAACAAAATCGCCCATTAATATTCATCCACAAAATATTGAAGACATGCAAAGGCGTAGATAAGGTGGTCTTGGGGGTCTGGACCCCCTTAAACAAGAAGAAAAAGGCTTAACCCCTAAAAATTATGTATTTTTATCAGTTTCATTGATTTTTTGTCGTAGGCTGGGGGTCAGAAGAGACCACCGAGAACGTGTGGACCCCACTTACGACGAAACTATATACGCCCTTGAAGACACGAGTCCTAATCAGTATGCAACTATCATATCTTGCAGGTAGGTACTCAGTCCACATCTGTTGAAAATATCGTAGAAATTTTATCGTCCCTTCAAAAACACACCCTGTGCATGTACACGACACGTGTGAACAAATTTTAATCTTATATGTACTTTTACATAGTTTATATCCAAGTTGAAAAAGTTTTACAGTCTTTTATAAAAAATTTTCTGCCAGTTTGACTTTACTTGTGGAGTGAATACGAATACGAATCACATAGGCGCCTGAGATTGCTTTGGCAAAAGTTGACCGCTGGTCGGTTGTTCAAATTTAATAAAATTAGGTAGTAGTTTATCCATTGCCCATTGAGTACAACGGTTCTTTTGTTGTTTCTTTTGTCTACTTGAATTTTCTCGCAAATATTACAAACTTAATGGCTTCACATTTTGAATTTTTTTTTTCAGGCGTCCAACCCACGAAAACAATCAATATAGTCTTATTTCTAAAATAATACTATGTTAAAAAAAAAAAAAACTGAAATAATTTTCGAAATAAACAGCATTGTACCAGCTATGATAGCTGAAGGGAAATTTTCCATTTTAGAAAAAATAGCCATCTCGAAAAGAGAAAAAATAAATTCGAAGATAAAGAAGAGAAATGTGTAAGCAATAAAGAAGAATTACAGGTATGAAGCTGGGAGTACAATTTAAAGAATGGCTACAACATAAAATATTATTGACCCTTTCCACAGTTCCTACAATCGTAAATAACAACATCACAAACAAAAATTCCCAAAATAATAACACTAAGACAGCTATAAATATACTTTGGAACTACAATCCTAAATTTTCGAAATCTCTTGACGTCCTCAGTAGCTGGGTTCGACATTGCAAAAAAAGGCAGATCTAAAAATATTTACGAAGGCAATTTCGATAATTTTGATTATACCTATAGAAAGAAAATGCGACTTGAACATTAGCAGAATAATCCCTCTAAATGTTTCCAGATTCGCTCTTTTTTGGGAGTGTCGACTGAACAGAACTCTTTACCACAAACAATGACGTAGAAAAGTCGAGGTTATGAAGGTCTGAACCTCTTCTCAGCTCCAAATCAAAACCACAAAATTGTTCGTATCTGTTGGTTATGGTGGAATTTTGTGAAGGGATGAGGTCGTTAGAAGGATGGGTAAAGAAGATGTAGTGACCTCCTTAGGATCAACATATCTACGCCCACTAACACAACGGTCGATTACTTCTAACGAACTTTATTTCCTAAATTACCGAATAGTAACTATTTCCCAGTGTCATTAACTTGGTAAAATTACAAAGGGGGCAGTAAGAAGACAAAATATGAAAATCTTCTAATTCCCATTCAACTTAAGCATAGCGAATCCTGTACTATAATACAAGCAATAATTGTAAGTATATATCTATGTATGCATGCATGTACCTATGTATTTGGAAATATATACCTATGTAAGTAACTGCGTTCTGAAGAACTAGACCAACAATGTTACTGCAATTTTCAGGAAAGGGGTTTTTTGGTATAAAAAAACAATCTAGATAGGTCCTAAATTTGAGAAAATTCGCTGAACAGAAATATGAGCATTTCAATCCATCCATCAGCAGTAAGTGATAACTAGAGACATATAGCTAAAGAGATGACCAACTCTCTATATGCGCCGTGGTACAAAAATGTGACAAAGATCTTCGACAATCATCATCATTATCAATGAAAAGTCAACTTCCTTCAACGTTGTACTGCGGAAATTATTTCTTCTTTAGGACTTAAAAAAAGTTGAGAAATTTGCCTCCCAAAATATGCCGCCTATAAGTAGAGCCTTTGCAGGCTAATGGGAAATCCAGCACTGGAGAAACGTGAAACGAAAGAGTATTAAGAGAATTATTGGAAATATTCGAGAAGTGAAGAATCTGTTATGCTACCTAATAAACCTAAAAAAAAAAAACATGACAGAGATCATCGAATTAGAATTACCTAACATTCTTATAATCGATTTTCTCGTTTTCATATGCCTGGACTCTCCGTGCACAGCACCTTCTACACGCTTGCCTAAGGAATGACGGCTGCGTTTTCGTATCCGTACTCCTATACAACTGTACAGCACTATGATCAGTAACATTGGCACTAGAAAAAATAATATAAAACTCAGCTCGTAGAGTGGACAGTGTTGTGGCAGGTCGTCTTCTAGCAGCGCACAAAAAGCACTCTCATTGACTCTTGAGCCGGAACCTGAAAAATGTACAAAAAATGTGTCCTAAAATCTAGACAAAAAAATGATGAATGAGTTGATAAATTTATAATATAACATCCCAATATGTAGAATACATTCTAGTACAATTCAGCAAAAAAAAAAAAAATCATTTTTAAGATGAATGATCATTGAGGGGTGACGAAGGTATTTTGATTAGAGGAAGCTAAGAAGGCATATGTATCAACATTATTCGAAAATTTGTGAAGTAATGTAAATATTTAAGTCCGTAAGTAATGATATTTTTCTTATAGGCCTTTTTCTACCGATAGTGACCTAGAATACGT
Source organism: Ericerus pela (assembly GCA_011428145.1). Taxonomy (NCBI): domain Eukaryota; kingdom Metazoa; phylum Arthropoda; class Insecta; order Hemiptera; family Coccidae; genus Ericerus; species Ericerus pela. The sequence goes on from WOFM01000486.1 coordinate 748,463, forward strand.
TTTATGTTTCGAAAATGGATATCTTCAGTGAAAATTTGACTGTTTGAAAATGTATATAGCAGGTTTTCGTCAATAATTCGAGAGAAAAAATGATAGCAAAGGAGGAAAAGAAGGTGACTGCCCCACGACTTTTTTTTTGGTCATCAATTTTCAAATTTGGTAAAAATTTTAGTAATAAAAATATGACAGGGGGCTCCATAGATGCTAATTTTCTAAATTTTCAAAAGTGACGAACAAAAAAAGTCATCAAATTGTTTTTTGCCCCCCTGAAGAAATCCTGGATATGTCCCTGATGATAGCTGCGGAAAAAGTGAGTTGAAAAGAGGAAAGACTAACGAGTGAAAGGAAATATTCTTGAAGGTCATACGAACATTGGTTTGCACCCGACATTTTGTAGTAAAATTAGTACCCGTCATCTCAGTGAAATTATAATAACTCGGGTTTCGATGACATTAGTTTCATTTACGTGAGATCGAGAAATATCTGTGATAAGTTGATAATCTTATTCTGTACGCGTAAAATAATCTGTATAGCAAAAAAGTTTGTAAAAATCAAATAAAAAGTTGAGCCGCTGTATCTCATGATCTAATACATATTAACTTACAGAGACGGATGGCAGCTTAAAACACTCAGTACAGAATAAGCTAGATACTGTAAGCACCTAAACCTTTAAATTGGTTCAGTTTGAGGGAAGTATGAGGTAACATTCATCTCAACCTCACAATTTGCATTGTTCTTTACACATATCACTCTTACTCTTACATCCATATTTCGAGATATAGTTAATCAACAATGCTGGCTGAGGTCGTAGAACACTCAACAGAACAACCTTGATACCATGAGCTCATTAAAAATTGAATTCAGTTCAATGTGAGGGAAGTTATTTTGTAACATACATCCGAACTTCACAGTTTGCATTTTTCTTTACCCACATTAGTCTTACTCTATTGCCCATATTTCAGGAATTGATCCACAATGTTGATTGAAGGCTTAAAATGATTGGAAGAACAACTTTGAAACTATATTAAGCCTTAACTATTGAATTAGGTTTAGTCTGAGGGAGGTTATGAGGTAACATTAATTTTAATGCCGCAGCAATAATACTTGTATGAAAAACTTGATTATGGGTGAGTAAAACTAGAATATATTTCTTGATTTTGTTAAAATTTCAAAAATGTATCATCTTTTCTTGGTCAAACTGCAGAAATAATTTTAAGTGATCTGGTTTTCTATAGCTACCAAAACATACATAGAAAAATATGTCTAAAGAGAAATCATGTACTATGATATGAGAAAAATTTCTATCTTTGTTTGTACATATTATATAATACTATGGCTAAAAACTTTGGGAAACATTATCACTCCAGAATCACTGGACGGATTCGCACGAGATTTTCTAGAAAAAACTGTGTTATTCCAAGGAAGGTGTATTTCAATCAAGGAAATCCGTAATAACCCTGGGGGCAAAGTTATTAATTTTTACCATTTGTGAAAACAAAAATAGACAACATTTCTTGAACCGAATGAAGAGGAGTAGAAAAGAGAACTGAAAAAATTCTCCCCCTCTTTGTTCATCCTCTAATAACTACTGGTTGGTGATGTGGATATGATTCTCTCTGTCTCACACTGTTTCGGTTTTTTTTTCATTGTGTTTCATTTGGGTCTACAAGAAATGGATTAAAACAATTATTGGACACTTTCCATTACCCAAGTGAAGCTGTGGGAAACAGCTTGTTTATATTAAGGCAGTAGTCTAAAAAGAAAATTACATGGGAATAGAAATTTCTGGTGGCTCAACTTACGCAGCTATAAGTAACTCATATACAGATTACAGAAAAATTCCCAAAGATTTTATTAGAATTCATATAATTTTATAAAGTTTAACTCTTTTCCTAAAATTTTAGGTGAAATTTTTCAAAAATTTTTAACTTGTTCTCAATTGATGATGCAAAACTAGATCATTCTAGGACCAATAACCAGATGAGATATAAGGTAAAGCTGGCAAAGATGCCGCATTTTCAAAAATTCATGTTGGAAGCACTGTTGAGAGAAAAATGACATTACTCGTATGAGCAGAGTAGTCAACAGACTTTCTGTTCAAATTTTTGTGATAAGCAACCTTGGTCCCTTCTTGCATTTCATTTTAAAGTGAATTGTGTGTTTGATGAAAAGCTTAAAAATAATTAACTTGAATTTTGATGCTGTTTAATGTGGGAATGAATTGTCTTAGCAAATTTTGTGTAGTTTGCGGTAATATTTAATTCCACTGATTTGAATGTCATTATTTGATTTAAAAAATATGAAACAATAAAAATTCAAATAGGCTAATATGGCCAACATACAAAGTAGCAAAGATACCATAGTAATATTGAAATTACTCATTGCAGAATAGAATTTAACTGATTAAATTTAATGAATAATTAAAATAGGTACCATCTTATATCATTTCCTTTTTATTTCTAGTTAAATTTTAGGGAAATACATTAGAAAAATATATTGTGATTTCAAGGACTAAATAATATCCTTAGAATTTTTTTCTGTTTTCAAAAGCCAAGAAAAATTATTTTATGTAGTTGTTCATTAATTTTAATAGATTTTTTCCAAAAATTTCAACAATTTTGAATTTTACTTTTCATTATTTGAAATATATGCAAATTTCTATTAGCCATCTCAGCCACCACTATGCAGCATCTCACCTACCCTATCAAGTAAGATGGCCAAAATTTTTTTTTTTTTTTTTTTATTACTTGGTTATTTTTGAATAAACACTTTATTGAAAGGCAGCAAATGATGCATAAGCCCTTGAAGTACATAATATGTGCCAAATATGGTATCTTTTCAGCTCTCCTATACAAATCTATTTCAAGTATTCAAAAGGTGCGGCATCTTCGTCTTCTTTACCTGAAGTTGCCATTTAAACGTCAAATTTTACATGACATATTCTGCATTGTCATCAAAACGATATCGAAGGTCTAGTTGTACATTTTTCAACTTCTCTCATTCGCAAGTTTAATTTGCAACCTTTCTGAATTCCCTCAAATGAAAATAACATCCACCAACATACATAGGCATACATATATGAGTATAAGTTGACAGATAGCCTAATCGTTAATTTCGTAGTATAGACTTCTACATGTAAAATATTTTGCCAATTGGGGGTAACTTCACAATCTTCTTCATATCACACAACTTTCAGTGGAATTGGCTCGTTCATTAGAAAAATCAGTTAATTCGTCCCTTAAACAACTAAGGGGCAAGCTTTAAAACTTACAGTCATTAGAAACACTCTAATTAATTGAAAACTCATTCGTTAATTCAGAATTATACGTAAATTCACTTCCTCTCCAACAAGGTAGCTAATAGCTATCGAAATTCTATTAAAATATTTCAATTAAAAATTTTGTATCTAAACTCGCTACATAGTCTCAGATACCTATCTAACTTAATTAAGCTTTAATTAAATTTTTTTATTAAATTCTCGTTTCGTACAAACGCATTAATTAAATTCGTTTCAATAATTTTAAGCAATAAAAATATTTTTGATGCAGATCGTAGTAATTTTTTCTGGAGTTATACATTATAAGTACTTACCTACGTGTTTCTGAACATCATGGTCACAGAAAGAATGTCCCAACTAATTTTTTTTTCTTCCAACACATGCATAAAACTCATGATTTTTAAAATCTTACTGAAAAGCAATGTATCAAGTTTATAACACCAACTTAAGTTGAATAAAATGAATTAGTGACAAATGTGTTCCAAATATTGTTTCCGAAAGACATACTGATTCCTCCCCACAACTCACATTTTGAAAACATTGAGAAAGAACGTCCACTCAAATCATCCCTGTGCCTAGGTCCAGAGGAGTAAAGTGCTTTACACACTGGAAAAAAATAAATTTCAATACAAAGAGTAAGAAAGCAAAAAAGCCAAAAAAAAACAATAAAAAAAACAAAAGAAAACAAAAAAAAAACTAAAAACTCAGCGGCGATGTTACCCTCATTTTCCCTACTTTCAGGGCTTGGCCCTACGTTGACAGATGGGTCGTGGACTAGATTTGTGGAATGCACTCTAAATAAGATACATTGTCTATACATATTGGAACAGAAGGCGCCTGGCTATATAATCATGTAGACTACACAGGGAAAAGCGAGTACATATGTATTTACATACTCGCTGATACAGTGCATGTCATGGTCCATTTATGGTATCACCTAGCCTTGGCTCAGTTGCCCCAGTAAGTACGCTTTAATGTGAGGTAAGCATTAAACCACCCGGCTGATGGTAACGACAACAAACTTGATTGCCCGCAAGCAAACCTTTAATTGGTTCCATGAACCAAGTATATGCAGTGCAGGGTTGCCAGAGGTACGGATTTATCCGTACGTGTACGGATTTTTGAAGGTATGAAAATCTGTGTACGGATTTTGTACAGATATTGTAAGAGGGTACAGATTCACACGGATTTCTTGCCACTGGTACGGATTTTTGAGCAAAAATACAATATAAATTATAATTAAGCGTTTTTTTCATCACACAGTTTAGTTGCCCTGATTGCTGATGAAAAAAAAAGTCAAATTTTCAATGTTTGTTGGCTTCTGCCATCGAGAGTATAAATTTATAATGTCAAGAATATCGGAGAAGAGATAAAACGGATAAGAGAAGCCAAAGCCCAAAAGTCAACAAAAATTAATAGAAAAAAAAATTCAAATATATATACACAATAACAGGATCACAGGAGTGACTAGAATCTATATTGAGTTTGAGTAATAGGAATTCTTTCAAGTCAACCTGATTATGAATGAAGCTGCAATATCATTGAGCTAGAATCAGCCATAAACACGCCTGGAGCTACAGTTAAGATCATACCCTAGTTTTTTTCCTCATTTTATGAGAAATGAAATGCTAAACTCAGATATTGAAAGACTATAATGACGTTAATGACAAACAGCCTTAATTTTAACCTATTTATTCGATGTATTTCCACATTTCAACTTGTAGTTCTACACTCCACCTGCACTCGCTTACTAACACTTAGCGCAACTACTCTCAATAACGCGTACTAACAATATTCAGGTTGTGCGAACAAACACGACTTTTTTCATTTGTTCACCCGAGAACGCTGAAACTCATTTCTCACTCAAACTTTGAACTCGTAATGGAGGGAGATCGTTCATCTTCCTCAAACTTGTAAATTGTACTTTAGATCATTGCATTACAGTATCTCTAACTAACTTGTTTCTTTCCTTGGATTTCAACCTCACTTCACAACTAATAAAATTCTCCTGGTAAACTAGGAATAGCGTTTTTTTAAAATAATTTTTGCAAATTCAGAAAAAAAGGCGAATACTTGAAATATTATTCCTCAAAAGTCTCAAAACATAAAAAAAAAAGAAAAGAAGAAGGTACTTTTTCTTTCAAAACAAGTTTACAACACTGTACGGATTTGTACAGATTTTTTGGCCGTTGAAAAATGTAGAAATATGACCGAGTACGGACTTTTCATATTTGAAACCTGGCAACCCTGACGTAGCGACACTTATATTAAGAATTCACAAACCCTTCATACAAACAGTATATAGGTAATCATTTCTCCTGAATTAATATTAGGTACAATGACATGTTCATTACATGGGTCAGGTACCTATTTCATCTTCTGCTAAATCATTGCCAAGCAATATGTGAAATGCTTAAGTAGGCCAACTGTATCTTTTACTGCTTTCACATTTCACTTAAAAATGCTAGGCATTTCTGAAATGCTTTAATTTCACACTTCACTTATAACATACCTACAGTTATACATCTAATGAATATAGAACCTCTCCCTTTTCTACAGTAGGTTAAAAATAGTGAAAACTCATTAAATGCCCATTTTTGGCACTATTGAGTGAAATAAAAATTCATCTACCAGAATAGAAAAATCATGTAAAGTATGAATTTTTGAAAATATTGTTTTCATTGGTGTGATTGATGTTTGGTAACCAATAAAAGAAATTCACAATTCAACAAAAGCAACCACTCATTGGACTTATAATGAATTAATTCATGTGCTGAGATTTTGTTATTTTCAAAACGAGAAAATGGACCTAATTTTTTTCTTGATTTTAAATAACACGAGTTACAGAAAATTTTTACGGATGTAAGTTCCAGGAAATGCAATTATACCTATTTAGTGAAGTAAAAGTATATTTTTCGAATGAAATTATGCTCAGACTTAGCTAGACTCAGCATTTTATAATTTTTCTATTCGAAAGTTTCATTTTTGGAAAAACTTAGCCACATTCGTGGGTTTCAAGACGGTAGAATATTTTCTTTTTTTTTCTTTTTTCGTTCGAGTAATAAAGTTTGCCCCCAAAAGGTATTAAATGGAATGAAGATTTTACTAATTTCACGTTTTACGATTTCTTTAAAAGCATTTTGTCTACTCCTACACGAATTTTAAAATTACCAATTTTGAAGAAACATTGGAAAATATGGTCTGTAGGTTTCATTCACGCGTCAAATCACATTAGGTGGAAGGAATGAATGAACTACGGGACCAAGATTATTTTTTCAGGGATAAATAAACAGTGGAATGAAAATTTTAATTATTAAATGGCTATTACGAAGTTCGTTCTCTCTTGAAACAGAAAAGAAAGTTGCAAAATTTACTATTTTTCTTCATTTTACAAACTTACAGTTCGTATATAACCCTTCGATGGCGGAAGGGGGATAGAAGGAAATCAAACATTCTTTGTTAATGTATGAGCTGCCAACGTTGATGGAAAAAGTTCAAAATAATGTTCAATGAAAAGAGATAAAAATCGAATTTATTCACAAGAAATTACTTTCTTTTGTATGGAAAAAAAGAACAATTTGTCTAAACCAATCATTTTATCCTGACAAACAACAGGGCAAAAATTATACAATAGGCCGAACGAATGAATTTAGGCAAAATGGTTTACGTCAGATATATTTAACTGCTATATGTTAGAATCCACGTGTTTGTATTAGGCTAAAATGTTGACTGCAGTATCCGTTGTAAAAATATAATAAAAATGAAACTGTTGAATATAGACAAAAGAAGTTGTGGAATTCAGGGATTTTACTTACCACACGACTACACATTTTAATCAAGTCATTCTTTTCCCTTTACCTATTTTTCTTCTCCACCTCTGCTTTTTCTTTATCTTTTTATCGATTTTGGTTATCTTCTTTACAATTAGACTTGATATAAATCATAAAATCAAGTACTTTTGACCTTTTAAGGGGTAAACCGTGGGACTACAAGACTGATTTTTATGAAATTTTCACTAACGTATTCTTTAGGAACTAGGGAACAAATTGAGCAGTGTGTTATTGCCATAAATACGCAGAAGATAAATAACAACTAAAAATAGAGAATTTTCATCAAGAATCATCTATGGTGATGCAACTTTAACCACATGTATATCTATATGTAGGTACCTACATATACACGCGTCTTTTGAAATGTTCAGTTAAAATTTGAAGTTAATTCTTTCATTCGACTCTTTTTGGGCCTCGAATTTGTGACGACGAGCAATTTTTAATCCTCACAGCACAACAGATCAATGCTTATGTGTTTTTTAGAGGTCAATTCCGAATTATATCTCAAGTTTTTAATTGGATTATATCTTGGTCCCTCGAGGGAGCTTATATAGCGAAAGTAATTCTTTATTTTTACTTGTTTATTGGGTTATAAGCTCAAGTACCCGCCCTTCGGGCAGGTATGTCATAATTAATTACCAGATAATTGATTCAAAACTAAAATTTTTGCAGGAAAATTTCAAACATAATTGTAGATTTCATTTCTTTTTTAGTTTCCATTTTTCAGAATTGACTCTGAAAACCCATTAGCCTTCTGAATTCCAAATTGGTGTTGACAAGTAATTTTCTAAATGTTTAGATAAGATTGTAACAATACTAATGGAAATTTTTAAATTTTTGTTTATCACTGAAAATGATTTTATCGAAGGAAGGTTATGAAATTTTCAAGCGTTAATAGAAATTATACTGATATGTAATGATACAGGTTCCTACTATACATCAATATAGGATTTTATTGATCAACGGTTTTGAAAATTTTATAGAGGATGAGGATCGGTGAAGATACAAATTAATAACGTGAAATAAAGTATTGATCGAAGTAGCATCTCAGAAGTGTGTGTATTTTACATCAGATACATAATATAAGTGTGAGTACAAGTTGAGTGAGTTAAATGAAGATGTACGGAGATAAACAAGTGAGCGGCGGAGATGGTAATATAGTGTAGCCGCGAACAGAGATGTAAAATATCTTTTAATGTTGTCCTGTGTTTGCAGGAGTGAGAGGGAAGAAGGATTGATGGTCTCAACAAATTTTGAGTCTCCTTTTTATCGAAAGAAATAATATTAATTGATGTACCCACTTATATTGATATTTTATCGAGATTTTACGATTGTCGAATCAATATAAATTGACAATGTATCGGTATATCGATATGTATTGATACGATTTTGTAACAACATTATAGTCTATTAGGTAACAATTAATAAAATTTTTTTAATTTGTCTTATTTCTTTTTAATGACACTGATAGTTGCATTCATGCGAAATATGTAATTTTTTTGTTTTACAAAATCATTTTTTAGCTTTCAACAATGTCCAAAAACAAGAGTAATTTCACAAAATTTCGGCTTTTTCAAATGTTATACTCATAAATCGGTGGGGTCATGTTTTAGAAAACGTTAAGTTCGAATTTAAAACTAGTTTCATCATTTGAATCATTTTCGGCGAATAGCTCCAAATAGAGGGCAGTATGCAACAATTTTAAATAAATTTTTTCAATTACAAACCAATTTTTCTTGCCTACATTATTTTGAGGTAGCAGATGGTAGATAAAAATTTCGTTTCGTTGATACATCCATTTAGCATTCGACCATATAAAAATGGTATATAACAGATGGGATGAGATCAAACGTCGCATTAGTTTTTACAATGAATCTGTTAAAAAATGTTTTCGATACCTCGTAACCATAAATTTGGTAACATCCTCCTCTTTAAATATTAAATATTTTTATTGCTTTGTACTATTTCTCTGATCTATGTATTAGCACTGAAAATGTCAGCATTGAAAATACTTGGGAAAAAGTGTCCGCCACTCGATTTTTACTTATGTTTTATGGTTGAAGAGTAAGAGAAGGGGTAGATACAGATGGTAAAAAAAGTGGAAGGAGAAAATGGTAATGAAAAATAAAGTGGAGGTAGTAACGTTATTTTTCGTTTTTTAAGGAGCGGATATGAAAATGAAAGAAAATGAAAAGTGAACAACACTTTATTTATTTTTTAATTCATCGTCAATGCCCTCCTGTCGTTCTTACAAAGTATGAAAGCTGCGAATTTTTACAATTATATCTTTCTCTTCTTGGGTTCATCTGTCTGATTGAAGTTTTAGTTTTTGTTTTTTTTGACAAGACTACCAGATCGATTTCATAGAACTTTCTTTTACACAGATAGGCTAATCTTAAAATCGTAACCAAAAGAGAGCTGACAGATTATTTACCTCCAATTGAAATTCCGTCTTAACTTGGGCAAAGTGCTGACTAGTTCCCAAAAGAGATCTAGGTATAGAAATGCTGAATTCGTTTGAGAAGTTTTCCAAATTAAACGTTCACAAGATCGAATACTAACTAACGGAAGCATTCCTGACTAATTAATGGCAAATCAATTACGATTTGATCACTTCATGAGAGATATTAATAACATTCGAATTTTCAAAATCATTTACTGGACGAGACCCGTCACTACAGCAAGTAAATACATTAATAAAACCAAGTGACCGAGCATTTCGTAAAAAGTTAAGAAAGAATATTGGCAATGAACACAACTGTCCGCACATAATTCGATCATTCTGCATAAAATTCTGCGAATCTATTTATTTTACGATCATGTATATAATAATGTAGGTTATTGACAATTCATTACAATACATTCGTCATAGAATTAAACAAGGGTTCAGAGATAACTTCGCGTTAAGTCGCACAATAAACAGAAAATTCACATAAAATTGAAATTTTGAGAAAAAAAGAAATTAAAATTAAAAAATGAACTTTATTCGAAGTTTAGTCATTTAGGCTATTTGGAAAGCGGAGAGCGAAGGGCGTGTTCATCAAGTAACTACGTGATAAAATTTTAATGGCCATCATAAAATATAACTGCTTTAAAAAGGGCAAATTTTACATTGTACCCTTTCATCAGCTCGACTTGTTTGTAGAAACAGTATACATTTTCCCACTTGAGTGAACACTAGACGACAATTAAAACGATTTTGAATTTAATAAAGTAAGGGGGAAAAGAGTGGCAGCGGGACAACGAAATTGAATAAACAATGCCTAATTTGAAAGGAAAAATTAATGATTCTGAATGAAAGAAAATATTTTTCATTTCTGACTGTCTTGCGGCCGATTGCTTAATTAAGTTATCTTTGGTCTTAAATTCTTATTTTAAAGATAAATTAATTACAGGTTGACAGGGCTGTTACCAGGTGGGAATAACGAGGGTCACGAAATCCCAAATTTTGCTATTTTCTCGATCAAATTGTAGTAAATGAAGATAACTCTCTACGGAATAGATAATGGCATAATTCTAAAGAATTAACCTCTAAAAATATGATTTTATTTTTTCTTCAAACAAGGATAATACTCGTAATACATACAGAATGTCCAAAAATCGTCTTTCAAGCCAAGTGGGTCTTGCAGAAGTCATCCAGAGAAGCAAAAAAGTTCCTATTAATATGGGCTATAAAATTGGTTGTTTCAGAGAGATGCCGGCTTTTATATGAGTGTGTCGAACAGGTTGCATATTCATTCTATTGAAGGTAAAATTTATAAACGATGGTAGTATACATCGTACAAAGGTTGCGGGTTCGAATCCAGGCAGTGGAACATTTTTTTTCGAAATTTAAAAAAATGAACATTAGAGATGCTAAAATTTCAAAAAATTTCTTCCGGTTTCAAATAAGTTCAACTTTGTAAGTATTGAAGATAAGGACCTGGTCAAAAGAATGTTTTCTAATGTACTCGATGAGTACAATAAGATGCGGTCATTGAAAATCAAATTTGAAAAATTTTTTGAACTTCCTCATTTGATTTAACTATGAAAATTTTTAAAATTTGAGTCTTGTATCTCTGAAACAACTAATTTCAAAGACTTTCTTGCTTCCCTCGATGAGTTCTACAAAACCTATTTGGCTTGGGATTCATCTTTAGGCAGCCTACTCTTCTCACTCCAGCAAACAGAAGTGGAATTAATTTTTTATAATAACTGTTGGAGAGGGGTACAAGGTTTTAAGCCGAGCTTGTGGGTGTTCTTAATTGTAAAAAAATTGAGGAATTTTTCACGTGTAGCCTCTTTCCAACTATTTGTGTCAAATAAACATGAGTAAAAAAAAAAGATTTTCCAAAAATGTTTCAGGGAATTTCCTTTTTATATTCAAAACAATGTTTATTGAGCAAATAAGCCACCAAGAGGTAGGCTACGTATACACTGTGACTATATTATATTCAAAAAAGCATAATTTTCGTAATTTTGCCAATTTTCTGAACAAAAAAGTTAAATTTTGTTTTCAGGTTTTTTCTTCTTACTCTACTTTTTGACAATTTTCTGGCCGTATCTCCGTAGGTGGAAAATAATATTTCCCTTCAAAAAAAAAAAAATCACGGAGCTGAAAAAAAAATTAACTGAATTTATTCGGCCCTTAAAGATATGCTCTAGAACATCTTTCGTCGACTTTACGAAATCCACAATTTTCATCTTCAGCAGAAGAAAGTGTTTCTCGTAACAATTCAGTTTTATTAATACTGTCGTTACATTCAAGGATATACATATATTATATATATGTACATACACACTACCTATTGAATACACAACATAGTTGAAAAAAATTTTCGTCTATATATATATATATGTAGGTAATAAGAAAATGGATTCCAAATTCGACTAGTTAATGTCGGAGAAGAAAATTTTTTGACGGACGTTTATCCTGGAAATTTGAATTCAAATTATTTACCTGAACAGGGAACTTTTAACTTAATCTTTTCACTTCACCTGATTGGAATTCAATGAGCTTTTATTAATGGGAAAATAAAGACACAAAAAAGGAAAATGAAAATGTAGCCGGTAAACAAAAAATTTGTTTTACAAATTTCAAACCAAGTTTAAATAAGATTTTCTGGTGGGTTAATTCAAACGATTAAAAACGAAAAAGGAAGCCTAATTTTTTTTCAGTTAATATTTTAAGGAGGGATGTAAAGTATACATTGAATCAGTTTTAATTACACCAGTTAGTAAACAAAGTGTTAAAGTAAAACCCAAAATTATGTGTACTGATGTTGGTTTATATTCATGAAAACTACGGAGAAATTAGGCTAAGTAATATTTCTCACTGTTGGTCATTTGCATTTTTCAATTCACAAATGGCGATTAGAGAAATTGACAGTCACCTAGCCAAGTCTTTTTCCAATTTTGTAATAGAAGTGAAACTGGAATAGGTAGGTTAAATAGACATTGGAAAATAAAAAGCTTTTTTTTTTATCTCAAGAAAAAAAGGGAGATTTGCTAAAGAGGCCATAGTTTTAAACAGAAAGAATTTTATTCGTCTCTCGATAAACTTGAATTTAAAGAAATGATTTATATTAACTGCATACGAAATAGAAGTATTTCTGAAATTATTTCATAGCATGAACACGGTTTACAGGTTCTAAAAATCACAATCGTACAAATGAAAGCAGGCGCGATACTCACATTCCCACTTATCAATCACGGTATAACAATCCCTCTCCAACTGACTTGTCCTGTCGACCGTATTTTGAAACAAATCTTCCATGGTTTCTTTTTTCATATTAATAATGAAATAGAAGCAAAAGCAGCGAGAGCATCCATGCCAGAAGCAACTGTGATACTGGTACACAGTTTTCGTAATCTCGTCATAACTCTCCACCCAACCACCACAAATTTCCACTTTCCCGCCATTGAAAGCATGTCGAATGAGGGGATTTTGAAAGGAACGCAACCACAAAATAGATTGTTTCGATTACCAGTCCTCATACCTCTCCTCTACGACTCCAATGGTGTGTGGCTACAGGTATTTCAATATGTAAATCGCCATACAGACACTGGCAATGGTGACATACTGGAATGGGTTGATGTTTCCAATCTCCAAAAACTGCTCACGCAAATTGAGGCATTCCCTTCATAGAATATCTATGTCCGAGTCGCAGTACTCAACAATTTTGTGAGCCATATCAAACACATAACCCTCCACCACTTTCTTGTTGTGCCACTCGATAAATTTAGACCACTCGCCATCCTTCATCGTGTCGTAGCACTAGTGTTTTTTCTTCGGAATTGGGCCAACGTAATTTTCATTTTCTTTGGTGTTGAACAGATATAGGAAGTAACCTTTTTTCAACTCAGTTAGAAAATAATTTTTGTAGACAATGGAGATATCTGGGTTCTTTTAATTTTTAACGTTGGCCCTAGTAAAGAGGGAAAAGGTTGGGAAAGTGCTCATCCTTGTCGGACAGAAATTATAATTAAAATATGCACGGTTTTTAACCGGCTTCAAAAAAGGAAGAGGTTCGATCTGTATATTATGTTGTTGTTATTTTTTTTATTTTTTTATTTTTTCAAACGTTTGTTCCCGTATAATTTCTTAATCTGAGCACCGATTTTGATGAACTTTTCTTTAAATGATGGAATGGAGGATGATCACATGATGGTCCTATAAAATTTTTTTCAGAATCAGTGAAGTAGTTTATGAGTTATCTTTGAATAAAAAACCGTTAGTTTTAAAGTAGCATTGTCGCTAACGCTAGAAACGAAAAATCATTGAAAAAAATATAACCATCTTCAAAAAATGAAAAAGGAGTGAATACTGGGTTGAAAATAATTAAAACAATTTTGTCAAACAAAACCGCAAATAATGCTATCGAACAAGAAAAATACTAAAGTCAACCAATTATTTCAGTAAGCGTTGATTACATTCCTCCGTCATTTCTATCATTTCCACATTTTTTATTATCAAATTATAACCCTAGATAGTGTACGTATGCGTACGTTTCCCTTTAGAAGAAAATAAAAATCATGGGGAAGAATAATAACATGAAGGCTAGAGGAAGAAAAGAGGTGAATGTAAAAGATAATGTAGTGTAGGCGAAGGGTAGGCTCAATAAATCGTAAAAAATTTAACGAAATTCTCGTTGTTTTAAGATGAAGAATGATAAATTTTTGTTTAGATTATACATGAAATATGGTAATTAAAAAAAGATTAGCAACAAAAATAATAAAATAATAAAAAAATAGATGAAAATAGAAAAAAAAAAAAAAAGAAAACATACCAGGTGGATAATCCACGTAGTGTACAGTTGTAAATACGGCAAATGGCATTGCGCTTACCAAGCCGATACACCACAAAGCAGCTATAATACGTAAAGCTCTCTTTAAGCCGGACATGGCATACGAGTGCAGTGGATGGCAAATGGCTAAATACCTTTCCGTAGAAAAAGCTACTATTGTTAATACCGATGTATAGGAGGTCCTGTAACACAAATTACTACACATTACTCAGTGATTACAAACTAGAACGACTAAAGAATATTATAACATTATAAGTACAGAAAAAATATAATTCCTCTCCAAAAAGTATTGTATACATAACGCGTATACCTATATGTACATTTTTGTACACCTTGAATACAATGGGAAAATATTTATCAGCTTTTTCCTGTTAGTAGCTAGGGAGTGTATAAAGTATACAGAGTACCTACTTATAGTATGGCATTTATATGACAACTCAAATAGGGGTGTATATTACAAAAAAAAAAAACCATAGCCTATATTGTTTACATGACGTACACATATACAGTAAGTATATACAGTATATGTATACAGCAAGGTTGTCAAGGGCTCACATTAGGATGCAGTAACACCACACTAATGTAACAGTTTTCATCGTATGGGTACCTATTTTAAAGAACAGAGATTCTCCTTCCATGCTGTTGATGATTCCAAAAAGTTGGCGAGTTCGAGAGTCATAAAAAGTATCATACGTAAACCTTTTAGCAGGTTAAAAAAAAAAAAGTTCTATAATTTTTTTTTATTCGCTTTTCACCTAGTTTTTTATTTTACTTTTAAACTCATAGTTAGAAGTGTTTCAACAATGAGCTGAAACATGGCATCTTCACGATTGTCTACAATCTCTTTAGAAGAGGTTTAGGGTTGAAATTTTTTCTAGTATAACACATCATAATGCATCATTTTAAAAGAGTTTTTTTAGGAGAAGATGATGGAAAAAAAAACTCTAACGCAGCTATACTCTGCAAGAAAAAGTAGATGTTTAAAGATATACTTCGAAATAATTGACAATGACTGATTATTCAAACTATTTTAAAACCTAGTTTCTGCCTCAACCTTAAAAAATAGCTTCTGTCTCAACCTTGACAGTTTGCCTTTGCCTCAGTCTCAAATTTTATTGCCCTAAAATATTATGTACAAATATAATATATGTGGAATACTTTTTCATCAAAGGGATTCTTAACAAGAAGGTAGTCAACAGCTATTTGCATATTCTGCCACCTCATACATAAATGTACCGGGGAGCTAAAACCTAGGCAGACACTGGCAATTTTGTAGCCAATGTTATGAGCTTACATGTATAGTCAGCTTCATACACGTACACAGACAAATATGTGTGCGTTGTTTCTTATTAGTAACTAATGAGAAACAACATACAAGTTCGTGTTCTGGTCTGAGACATTACCCAGATTTTTATCTATCGATTAATTATGGTTTGAACATTGTAAATTATGTCTAAATTTACAGGTAATCACAAACAAATGAAAGTGTGCTGTTTAAAGTGCGAGGCACTAATAATTGCCAGCCTTTCGGCAGCGACTGTCATCAAAGAGGCCAAGCTCCTAACCTCATACAAAGTCAATGGTCCCCACAATATAATATTATTCTTTTTCATATTTTTTGAAGAGAACAAAGCAAATAAATTTTGAGCTTAAAAATTTGTGCTCTGTTTGACCATACAATCCGCACAATGGATAGATCTGGCACTGTAAAACAACTCGAAAGCATGAGCTGAGAAAGCAATGGCTACAAATTCGAAAACAGTTGGAATTGTTTTAAATGAGTGTCTGTTTAAAATTTTGTTAACTATTGCTTGAAAAAGCCATTGCAATTTTATTGCCTTATTTGGAAAGTAAAATAAGTAGAGAATAATATAGAGGAAACCTGAGACTTAAAAAAATACAATACAACCTGAAAAGAACACTAGCACAGTTGGTTAAACTAAAGCCTTACAGATACTAGCCTGTCAATACGCCATTTTGCATCCTACAGCTCATAAGTGAATTCATTAATATTTATGTTAAATTTGAGAGATTTTATGGTTTTAGATTATGTTATTAATTTTATAAATCTTTTTCATTGTTTCACTTGAAATCTACATTTACCCAACAGACTGAAGAGCCAAAGAAATCAGCCTCTTATCATACACAATTTTGTGAGATCAACCTGTACAATCAAAATTATCAAATGTGATTGTAATAGAATCATTATTTGTAGAAAGTTGAAATTTTGGTGAAACATTAACATATGTTTGTTAAAGAGTCTGTGAATATTTTGGTTCTTGAGGTAAAGCTGAAATTCTGAAAGGGTAATGTGAATTAAATTGTGGATAAAAAATGGCGTATAGGGGGAGATGGGGAAAAATTGACTTTTTGTGGACATATATGATTTTTTCAGCTAAAACGAATGTTTTTTTGATCAAGCTTGACAAATTGATTTTTTAGGGATATTGTCTGAAGGGAAAAAGAGAAAATAACACTAAATTACTAATAATTTGGGAAAAAATTAAACAATAGTTGGTAGGTTTAGTCCTTGGATTAGAGGTAATGTTCGTATCAAATTTCATGATTATTCGACAATAATTGTAACCTTTATTGAGTTAAGCCCCTCCAACAAGCCTAGGGCGTGAACCATGAGGCAAATCGTAACCAAATGTGAAATCATGTTGGAATATTTCTAAGTGAATGTTCGTTTCAAATCTCATTTTAGAGCCACTAAACTGCCAAAAATGCAACATAATGTCACCTACCAGACGTATCATAAATCAAATTTGCACTAAATTTGAATGGTCTTGTCCTTAATATATTATTAATGTTTGGTTTAAATTTTGTAACCATCGAACAAGAATTATGTTCTGTACCGGGTTAACAAGAATTGTAACTACATACATACATACATACGAGACTCAAGATCTCGTGACCACAGAAATAATAGCAGAAAAAACAGCCCTGGCAGAACACCATCAAGGTCTAAATCTAGACCCAAATACAAAAATCCGAATTGGCGTGAAGACTATTGCTTCCACCATACTAAATGGGGAGAAAATGCCAGGACTTGTAAAATCACCTGCCGATTCTATGCCAAAAGGATGATCAAAGATGAGCAAAAGAAAAAGGAATTGCTCACGGAATTGGACAAGGTTAGAGACAACTAAAAATCTCCCAATAAGTCAAACTAAAGAGAGGGGTCATATCAGCGGCAACCAACCCCTTGGATAACTTCTCTTGCCGCCTGTTCATACAGGACAGGTCAAAAAGGAGAGAATTTCTTGCTGACTCAGGCGCAGGTATAAGCATACTGCCAGCCAAGATCAAGCATAAGAATAACACTCCAAAATCCCAATTAAATGCAGTAGATAACCATAGTTTCTCTGCATATGGAATCAAAAAATGCAAAGTAAATATAGGTTTTAACAAACCAATGAAATGGACTTTCACCATAGCTGATGTCAAATACCCTATATTAGGAGCAGATTTCTTAGCCTATTATGGACTATTGATTGATCTTAAAAATAAACAATTATTAGATTCCCCAAACGGTGAACACATAAAAGGAAAAACTAAAAATTATCAAATAATTAATATAATTAATGCGTGCACGCAAATAAATGATAAATTCGTCAATATATTGACAGATTTTCCTGGTATCACCGAACCAACTTTTAATCCAAATCCTACATATAAACATGACACAGTTCATATAATAGAAACTGTAGGACAGCCCTGTGTAGCAAAAGCAAGACGCTTAGCTCCAGACAGATTAAAAGTGGCTAAGAATGCATTCGATAGAATGGTAAAAGAAGGAGTTTGTAGACCCTGAAATAGCTCATGGAGCTCACCCATTCATATCATCCCTAAGCCAGGTGGAAAATGGCGAGTAGTAGATGACTACAGACGCTTAAATGCTCAAACAAAACCACATAGATACCCAGTTCCTAATATCATGGATTTTAATATAAACATGAAAGGAAAAGATCTATTTACCAAAATTGATATTAATTGGGCTTTCCACCAGATACCTATGGCTAAAAACCATATTGAAAAAATGGCACTAATAACTCCATTCGGCTTCTTCCAATATCTTCAAATGCCATTTGGATTAAGAAATTCTGCACAGACATTCCAGCGATTTATAAATGGTGTATTGAGAGACATACCATATGCCTACGCATACATAGATGATATCTGAATATGCTCCAGTGGAGACATTGAAGTGCACGAGAAGAAAGTGAGAACTGTATTACAGCATCTGCACGCTGCCGGTTTAACTATCAATCCCGGTAAATGCGAATATGCAAAACCACATATTGATTTTCTGGGGTACAGCATTACTTCTGCTGGAATTGCCCCTCAAAAAGTCTGGGTTGAGCCAATAATAAACTTCCCTAAACCAAAAACAGTCGCTGAATTAAGACAATTTTTAGGGATGACAAATTTCTATCGACGTTGCATAAAAAACGCAGTGGCCGAACAAGGCAAACTATTCGATTTGATAAAAACAAACAAAAAACGCGACAAAACTCCTGTCATATGGACAGAAGAAGCCAATTTAGCATTTGACAACGTCAAAAATATGCTGGCTAACGCGACATTATTAGCTCACCTAGATGACAGTCTGCCATTATGCATAGCAACAGATGCGTCAGACTTTGCAATTGGTGCAACATTGTACCAGATTGATAATGATCAAAACCAGCCCTTAGCATTCTTCTCGAGGAAACTATCTAAGGCTGAGAAAAATTATAGTACGTACGACAGGGAGCTATTGGCGATAAATGCTGCAATCAGGCATTTTAGGCATAATGTAGAAGGTAGAACTTTTACTGTGTATACAGACCACCTACCTATCACACATGCATTCCAGCAGAGAGCAGAACATGCATCACCAAGGCAAATGAGACACCTAGAATTCATAGGTCAATTCACAACAGACATCAGGTATATAAAAGGGGAATTAAATACACCCTCTGATGCTCTGAGCCGAATAGAATCTGTCTCAGTACCATCTCAGTTACCCTATGCTGAAATAGCTATTGAGCAGCTAGGGGATGAAGAATTATTAAAATTGATATCTTCAGACAAATCAAGTCTACAGCTGAGACAAAAAAGACTCCCTGGCACAAAAACCATGTTAAGGTCAAGAACGACCCTATATTCCACAAAAATATAGGAAAATGGCGTTCGACAGTATTCATAACTTATCGCACACTGGACCTAGGAGTACGACTAAATTAATGACCTCGAGATTCATATAGCCCAATATAAAAAAAGATTGCAACAACTGGCCCGTGCTTGTCTAAATTGCCAGAAATCTAAAATTGGCAGACACACGAAATCAAAACTTGGAAAGTTCAGACATACTGACAGATTCAAACACATTCACGTAGACTTAGTTGGTCCTTTACCACCTTCTTGTGGCTACAAGTATCTGCTGACCATTATACATCGAGCTACTCGCTGGCCTGAAGCAATTCCACTCACTGAAATGTCAGCCCCAACATTGGCTGCAGAAATATATTCAACATGGATTGCAAGATATGGTGTGCCCCAAAGCATAACTACAGACCAAGGTTGACAATTCGAAAGCCAAATATTCAACGAACTAGTAAAGACCTTGGGTGCGAAACACTGGTCCACCACCACTTACCACCCACAATCTAACAGGAAAGTGGAAAGGTGGCATAGGGCTCTAAAAGCCTCAATTATGGCACACGACACCAAAAGATGGATTGATAGGCTACTAACCATCTTATTAGGCCTCCGATCAGCCTTGCAAACAGATACTGGACACTTGGCTGCCCAATTAGCACTTGGTGAGGAATTGCGCTTACCAGGGGATTTTTTCTATGAATCCAAAGAAATTAACCCCGAAACATTAGTACAAAATATAAAATACGACGCAAGTCAATTTTTAAAACAAGTTGCAACTCATGGCAAACCCAAAACCTATGTCTCGAGACACTTAGCGACAACTACGCATGTGTTCTTACAAGAAGAGGGGATGAAAAAGGCTTTGCAGAAACCCTACACCGGTCCCTATAAAGTAGTGGATAGAACAGAAAAAACGTTCACCCTACTCATAGCCGATAAAGAGAAAAAAGTCTCAATAGATTGTGTAAGACCTTCATTCTTAATAGCAGATGAAAAAGTCAATGTCACGAAAAATTGCAAGGAAAATGATATGGATACTGACATAAACGTAGTCAAAGATCCACAAGAAATTGTCGAACAAAATAACGACACTCAAAAGCTACAAACACAGCCAGAAATAGTACAAGAAATGCATAGCGATGTACCAAAACCAAATTTGGAAAATACGGCTGCTAAAACCAAAATAAAAAAAGTTGTCAAATTCGATGACAACATACAAAAATATTACTACAATCCTAAAGAGCCCATAAAGCCCAACAAAAGAGGCAGGCCTAAAGGAAGTTATAAAAAATGTAATCAAATTCGGAGTTGTAGATCAGAAAGGTTAGCTCAACAAAATAGCTATACCTAAATATGATCACAATTTACAAAACATAGCAGAAAGTTTAAACAAAAATTATAACATTAAAAAATGGTCATAAAAATCAAAAACAAATCTTCCGCTTCCAGGATTCGAACCTAGATGCAGAGAAGAGAAAATGCGAAAATAAATCAGCTCGAAAATAAAACATCTATCGTGAAAATCAAAATAAATTCATGTGCGTTTTTATAAAAACAGAAATCTGCTGACGAACAATGAGAAATGGATGACACACATCCTTATCGCAGAACATACCACAACGTACGTTGCGATAAGGATATCGCACCACCGTTCCTTATCGCATTGACCTATATAAAAGAACAAAGTTCATTCACTCAAATACGTTGACCCACATAAAAGCACTTGGTAATTTAAATCAACGAATTTTGCACGTAGAATCTTCTACGTGGGAATTTCTAAATGGTGGGAAAATACTAAATCTATTATACTGAGATGAATTATGATAAACTCGACGACAAATTCGTACCAAATGAAACAGCCAAGAGCGATATACAAATCATCCGTTTGTCGAATACGCTCCGAGCATATCGCATTCTGAATTTCTGAAAATTGTTCAATTTGAACACCTATTTCTGTGCTAAAATCGCTTTGAAAATGTTTCTCATTTTTCCATTGTCTTAATTGACATCTTGCATCTTACCAAAAATGTCTACCACCAACACTTCTGAACCTTTGCTCGACTATGAGGAAGCCCTCCTCGCAGAAGAGCAGGAATAGAGTAATCGGGAACATGATATCATGTTAGCCCAACTTTCCACCACAGCGAGCAATCTTGCTTTGAGTACCACTCCGAGGCCTGAGGTAAGTTCAGTCTTGGCTGAAATGACCCAACCTCTTCCTCGCCACCTTCCTATCGGCGAGACCTCGGATGCTTCACGATCCATGATTACCCCCATGGACGTGGACCCATCTACGAGCATTCAGCTTTCTTGCTCCAAAATCACAGTCCATAGACCGGAAACCCAACTCCAGCCTTTTGTCCAACAACGGAACTCTACCCAGGCGATCAGGCACAAAAATAAAAAAAGAGGAGCACGATCTCGTGCTAATTATAACCAGCAGAGGATCCTCAACTATCACACAGGGACCTTTACTGGCCATGCCTTAGGCCAGGCCCTCCGCAACATCCTCTTTGGAGGAAATAGGTCATACAGAGGACGTAACCCCGCCGGACAATCATCAGTCCAACGTCCCCCAACTTTTAGGGTATGACTGGACTTAGTCTTTTCGTACAAAAATATTAGGGGGGAGTGGCTGTGGGAACGTTTCCCTCTTTGCCTCCTCAGGGCTCGGCCCTGCATCGACAGATGGGTCGCAGACCAAAGTCCACAACCCATACTAATTGTGCATTGCATGTTAAACAAATTA
Organism: Ericerus pela; assembly: GCA_011428145.1. Classification (NCBI taxonomy): domain Eukaryota; kingdom Metazoa; phylum Arthropoda; class Insecta; order Hemiptera; family Coccidae; genus Ericerus; species Ericerus pela. The sequence continues at coordinate 770,753 of WOFM01000486.1, forward strand.
CATCGTCTGTATGCACTCATACAGACGATGCGTTTCAGTGTTTACCGTTGAGGCGGTAAACGGAGGCAAGTGAGTATGTAATATTTACATACTCACTGACAGTATACGTGCTGTGGTCCGTATATGGTACCGCATTGCTTTTGGACGATTGCCCCAGTTAGGAAGTACGCTTAGTGTACGGTAAGGCAACTTAAACCAGCTGGCTACCGGTACTGAGAAACAATTCGGTCACCCTGCACATAAGCCACTGTCTTCCTCCTTAGGTTCCATGAACCCTGTGTAGGTAGCATCTACCTACAGTAGATTTTCTACAAAATTTCATCGACTGATTTAAACGGGTCAGTGGTCAAGCCAGGATTTTCTTAATGTGGGGTCATTGGATGAGGAAAAATTTCTCCTCTTTCCCCTTACCCTAACAGAAAATTTCTGAAACTTTTTTTTCTTAGAGAAAGGGACCACTGGTAGATTTCTATCAACCATCTGAGTGAACCAAGAATTTTGAAAAAAACAATGTCGACTTTCACTTTACGAGCCAGGCTGTAGGCAGCATTCATCACAGAGGGGAGGAGAATTCATAAATCGAGAAAACAATTTCGCGAGAGGGGCGAGCAAAAAACTTTTCTGAGTATTTTTGGCACATGAATTTTTCATTATTTGTCATGAAATTAAAAACCATAATGATCTCACTCTGTGAAATTCTGCTTTTAAAAAATCCGAACGGGGATATATCCCCCTAATCCCTCCTTGGCTACGCCACTGAAATGGGCTAATGATGTTCAACGCGTTATGTATGCTCGATTAATGTGTAAATCGTGAAGTATAAGTTTTGTTTTTGATATTTTTAAACTTCACCAAAATTATATCCTCGTCTTTTTCTTCTTCGCCGTCCTTGGCAACATTAAAGAGTTTAGCATTCAGAGAGTTATGGCTAGGGGGAAATTGGAAAAACCCAATTCGGTTCAATCTTTGAGTGCTTTTCTCCTGAGGCATACTTTTGCAGAATAGGTTACTTTTATAAGGGGTTTTGGTTGGTAAGGTTTGCAAATTTTCCAACAGGCCAAATCATGGTTCACCAAAGGTTGTTTTTACTAATCCTTTTTACACCTCCAAATTGCTTTTCAAGTCGAGTACTGCCCAGGTAGGTTCATTTTTTATCCTTTTTGGTTAACGCCTAAACATTTATTAATCTCAAATACATCAACAAGAAATAAACGAAGGATAGTGAAAATTTGGCACTATACTTTCAGAAAAAAGCCTTTGGCTGAGTAAAAGAAACGACGCAACTTCATTACTGCACTTGCAACCATATTAGCAGCAAGATCTTTACGCAGAGTACCTAGGAGAGAACGAAAAGCCGAAAAGGGAGTAAAAACGGAGAAAACTGTTAAACCTTTGGCGTAACCAACTGCGAACAATCGTTGGAAGAGGAAAGTTCGCAAAAAAGGTAAAATAACTGGGTGACAACTGCAGGCGAATTCTGAATTTCCCTTCCTTCCATTTTGCCAGTGTGGGCACTGAGCCAACATTATTATGATTCTTGAAGCACCGAGTACGAACTTTCAGTCCATTTTTGAATCAAACCATTTATTAGCCCTCCGTGGCCTCAAAAAGGGCTTAGAACCAACTATTCGTAAATTATTAAGTAATATATTTTCGAGTATGTTTTTTGATACGCCTAACTCGAATTTCTAATCCGTTTTTAGATTAGACCATTTGGTCCACTGTGGGTTCATGAAAAATTTTATCAGTCTGAAGGAAGCAGACACAATAAGAGAACGAAAATGGTTAATCTATACTCTATACTACTACATAAAAGTGTTCCATATGTATGTGTATAATGGGTAATCTTTAAAACTACTGAACCATTTTTTTTTTTACTCTTCTATCATCATCAAGCTCATTTTCTCACCGGTGAAATAGGCTGTTTATTATTATGATCCGTTCATAATTACCTGAGAATTACTATAAAATATGTATATTTTTAATTATTTTCATTATATTATTTCAGTTGTTGTCATTTGAAGGATTAAATAAGGATGGAACAAAAGAGAAATGGAAAAAATATTGCTATCTCTGTCTCACATTTCACTACGCTTTATCTTTTTCTTTATCTTTCTTTCTCTGTAATACTGCTGTTTGAATTTGGTATTTCTTTTCAAATCGAAGAAACTATTGGGTAGAATTTGAAGGCCAATAATTTCTCTACAATTGATAGTTTTTTGGTAGGATTTTTTTCATTCAGGATTTAATATGAAAGTAGATTGCTGCAATTGCTGCAAATGGGTGATCATTGAGGTAGGAGTAAGACCCACATTCCTTATTGGCCGAAGTTGAAGAGGTGATAATGGGTACTTAATTTGGTCTCAGTTTAAATTATTGAATACTGAAAATAATTAATTTTTTTTGGTAAATTTGAAGACAAATGAAAATGACATCGAAATAAATCTAGAAGAAAAAGTGTTCCAATCATTGTACGCAAATACCTTAATTTCAGTTTTGAATTTGCATTAGTTCATAATAGACGTTATAATTTTATATTTATTTATAAAAAAATGAAAATGAAAAAAGTAGTAGAAATTATATTGACAAAATGGTCCCCTATGTCGTGGCTCCGCCCACAGGTCCCAGCTCATAGCCTGCCTGTGCGCTGGTTCTCCCACTACACTCCTAACAGAGTTACTTGGGGATACTTGTGTTGAGGCTAGGCAGTTGTGAGTTACAAGGCGTGCGATGCAGGTGTGTGACTCCAACCAACTTTATATGGTCCCTTGGACTTTAAACCACTTAATTATAAGCTTCTACCCACTACATGGTAGCAGGAGCAATATGGTCTGGTGGTTTGGAATTAACAATTCCCTGAATTAAAAATTCTTAGCCTAAAAACGCTTCCACTATAAAACTCTGAACAAAAATACTTCGTATTTTTGCGGACTAAACATCCTCACTTGGACTTTAACTTTTTCGGTTAAAAGGGTTCATCAAATTAATAATTCGTATTATTTTATTTTTTGTCTAACAAACAAAGAAAAATAATTTAATAAAGACTAATCATCTTCTCACGAAAAAATTAGAACTAATAATTCTCCACTTAGTGGCAAAAATAAAAATTTAGCGCCCCCATTATTAACGGATTCCTAAAAAGAACTCATCATTCTACAATACACGAATATTTATTCACCTATTTTGGGTAATACCGACAAAAAAATTAATAAAATTAATTTTTCTGTCGCCCCTAGCATTAATCTGCTCAAAAATATTGCGTATTTTTTTCCCCTCTTTTTCATTAACAATGAATTTAAGACAAGAGTAATATCTTCCATATTGTCTAATAAATAAATTATTTAACAATATACAGCACTAATCATGCTACGTCTAAAAAGAAAGAGTCTAAAAAACTCAGCAAATAAATGCTATTATATTTCTGTTGACGTAAAATACTAGCGCATAAAAAAGACGAAAATGGACGAAAAAATCCTATATTTATCTCACTTGCACTCATTTGTCTAAAAAATAGGAATTATAAACGGCCAAATTTTGTCTAAATTTAGTCAAAAATTCATGTCGTTGCATTTATTCGCCGAATCAAGGTCAAAATAACCTACAATAGATGTGATGCAAGCATCGACTTGATTCGCATCAAGACTAACCATTTTACCAATACATACACAAATACGTGTAAGTATTACGCACCATACTAATACACACGTAAAATACGTTTAAGGATGTGTCAGCAACAACAGCAAGGGAAGAACCAAATCAAACACGTTGACTTGCATGCATGCGCATCACATGGTTTTTTCACCAACGTCCGTGAATTTGTACAAGGATCTTTACCAGTTACTTGTACAAATTTTTAACGTTGTTGCGCCTTCCTGTAATTAATTGCCCTTTTAATTAATTTTTGCTGTTTTTGTTGCATTTTTCGCGTATTTTATTACGTACTTTTAATCGCCTTATTAATTTTGTGCGTTTTCGTAAAATTTTACGTAATTTTTATTATAATTACGCGTATTTTTTACATCAAAAGGTAGCAGCTAGAAACTTCTACTTCATCTCAATAGAAATCAACTCTCTTCCTTAATTCTACCCGAATTTCGGTAAGTTTATTTAAAGGACCATATCCTTACATTCTTAAATAATTATAACATTGTTTAGAATATTAATTTCTCACGTATTAATTAGACTTTAGCGTCTTTATTTTTGTCTGAAATTTTCTATGGACTCATCATCCTATTCACAAAAAAATATTATATGTGTCAGATCTAAATAATCTTTAGCCTATATATATATTATATTTTTTTGTGTGTATATTTTTCAAATAGTGACGCAAATAGAATTTATTCTTTCGCCTCAGGGTCACGCCCGATTTTTTATTGGCACCCTGACACTTAGAAAATTTTCGTAAATTTAGAACTTATCATTCTTGTGCATAAATTTAGAATTAGCGTCCTAGGGTCATGCCCGATTTTTTAACGGCTCCTTAGGACTTAGAAATAACTTTATTATTCTATGAATTAAACATTCTTGTGACTAAAAAAATAATTTTTGTCCTAGGGTCACGCCCAATTTTTCTTTAGTCGTAAATACTTAGAAAAATTTTGAAAATTCAGTACTAAAAATACTCAAAAAATCGGACTAAAAATCCACTTAACGTAATATTGATATTTATCATTTAATACATGGTAAAACAATAATTTCATACTAGTGAGAAGAAGTTGGTGTCGCTGACACTAATACTTTAAAAACTTAATTTTTCTCTGCACCTTTCCTTAATGAATAAAACGTTTAACACACGTCGTAGTAATTAAACAGCAATAATATGCTGATGAAATCTAAACAATTTCTTTCTTATTTTTCTGTTCACAGTAATACATAAAAATGACAGAAAAAGGAACTCAGGATTCCTCCATCTCTTCCCAAAAAGAAGATGACTTACTAGATCCGAACAATCTTCCGTGATCCGATGAAGTGGACAAGGAAAAGGCTTCTGAAGCCAAGAAGGCTGATGAAGCTCAAAAAACAAAGGCCTCTGAAGCCCAGAAAGCTGATGCAGCTCTAAAAGCTGCTGAAGCTCAGAAAGCCACTGAAGCTAAGAAAGCTGAAAAGAAAAAAGCGGCTGCTGCAGCCAAAAAAGCCAAAGCGGACTTCGCCGCCAAGGAAAAGGCTGAACTAGCTGCTCAAGAAAAATCTGAGGAAGCTACCCAAATCCGTGTAGAAGAGGAAAGGGCCCGTAAAATTATGGCTGAAAAACAGGAAACGGAGCGAAAACTTCTCCAACAACGTGAAGAATGTCGGAAAAATGAAGAGAATGCTGAACTCCTTAAACGTTCGAGAGTGATCTCGGATACTATGGGATCTTGATGGAGACGCAGTCCCAGTAGGGAATCATCGGACTCAACATCCTCAGATGACACCTATGTAGCCACCACCGTTGTGGAGGATTGCAAATCCTACGCATGGCATATTGAAGAAATCCTTCAAATGCCAGTCTTACAAGGCTTTGATTACGAAGCAATCTTATCTGAAAAAGATGCGATTGACTCATGCATTGAAGATCTAAAAAATCTCTCCATAAAAACCGATAAGGATTTAATCATCCGTGCACGTAACTGCAGACGAGATTTATTAGTTAAGCATTCACGCTTAATTAAGAAATTCTCGCCTGCAGTTGCACCGCAACCTGTTCCCCTCTGGGATTTAACCTCCCTTCAACAACAGGAGGAGGAGCAGCGTAAAAAACAAGCTGAAATAGAAGCCAAACAGCTTGCTCGTGCCAAAGAAATTGGCAAGTCTCTCACCAAGGCTTGTACTGAGATCGACTACACCTTTCGTCAGTACAAGAAATGGGAAAAAACCATCACGGAACTTGAGAAGACAATTCGTGAAGAATTTCACCTCAACGTGGTTGAATTTGAGAGTAAATATCTCAAAGCAATCCAGGAAGCACCTGCAGGTTCGCCAAACCTACCACTATCTGAAGATGATGATGTCGACCTCGACCCCTCACCAGCTCAAGGATCAAAAATCCCGCGTCTTGTAAAGGGTAATCAAATATCCAATACTATTAAACGTATGCATGCTATGATGACCAATGATGATTCTGAGGAAAATGAGCATGTGACCACTTCTAAAAAATATAGAGGTGAGTCATCTCAAATTCCAAAAGAAAATTCATCGACATCATTATATAATTTATCTATGTTTAACCATCCTGTATTAGATAATGAGGGACTTCAAATCCCACAAGAATCATCTTCTGGAATTAACGTTTCACTTTCTACAAATCCACATTCTTTTGGCTATATTCCTAAATGTTGGGAACAACAACCTCAAGATAATGTAGAAACCGGTTTCACCAACCTCAAGCCACCTAAATTCTATTTAGAGAAATGGAACGGGGATATGTTACGATATCCTGGTTTCATTAATAGTTTTAATGAATACGTAAATAAACGTAAGGATATTGCAATCCCTCAAAAGATTAATCTCTTACAAGGTGCCTTACCTAAATTTATTAATGATAAAATAAGTAACTTTTTGCCTGATATAGTTGGTTATCATCAACGTCTAAAATTTTTAGACAGTAGGTTTGGTGATGAATCAAAAATCAGAGCAGCTCTTTGGGAAAGCCTAACAGCAATCCCTACTACTATTAACAAAATTTCTTCTATTTTGGACAGTTTAGACACTATTTCCGTTTTAATAGAAAGATATCGTTTGGTCTGCCCAACTATTGACGAGGAACAACTTTATAACATAGTTATTAAAAAGTTTCCTCCTAGGTCATATCAAAATATTCTTAAGTCCAACGAACGCCATGTCAAACATTTGTTTGAAGCTATTCGAAATTTTATAAAAATAAGGGCACTTTCTGACCCTAGTAGCATGTTTGGACCAAATAAAGGTGAAAAACCTCAAAAACAAAAGACACGTACTAACCAACCTAAAGACAGGAAAAATTTTGCTATTACATCAAATGAGTCTAAAAAAGGAAAAGATAAATCTAATCTTAATAAAAAAGGCCCTCCTGCTAAACGTGTTAAAACGTCTGAAACTAAAGATTTTGTATCATCTTTGTTTACAGCTTCGGATGGAACTGTGTTTTCAAGTTACCAAAAGGGAAAAAGATCTCCGTCAGCATTCTACGCACCCCCCTTGTTCCAGAACAGGGACGGTGCATATTCTGTGACAAGCTGCACCACAGCTTTCTATGTTGCATCGTCAACACGCTTGATGAGCATAAATCATTTTACGACGAGCATGACCTATGTCTCAAGTGTGGTTTTCATCATGGCGACGATGAGGAGTTTTGCAGACACATACCACTGGTGTACTGCAGATGGTTGGACTGTATGGACAAAGGTCATCATACGAACCTTTGCCCCAAGGCTCCTTACCCCATTACTATGGGGAAATGCGAAGCCTGGACAGCAGTAATGAAAGAATATAAGGCGTATTTGCCTGAAAAAAGTATGTCTGATAAACATTTAAATTTTAAAGAAATTAATACTTCTTTAAATGACCATCAATCTTTAATTCCACAGCCGGACAACAAGGTCAAGGATGGCGGATCTAAACAATCCCAAGGAGCAGCTCTAAAGGCGCCTACACCATCAACGGTGATTACAACATCAGGACTACCAATCCTCAGTGAGTCTTGTTCATTTTTTAATAATAATGATACTTCCGTGCACTTTCTTATGTTTTTATCGTATGTTTATGTGTCAAATACTTCAGAACCTATTGAAATTAATGGATTTTTTGACTCCGGTAGTAAGGAAACTTATATTACCGACACTTTTGCAAATATGCACCTTAAGGAAAATTTTTTGAATGACTCTCAAATTTTACGATTTAAAGGTGCTGCAAATTCAAAATCAAGTGAATTTAGATCTCACAAGTTGAAATTTAACCTCCAGAAACCTAATGGAACCAAAATTCCTCTTTTGGCAAATACTGTACCATATTTGGCTGAAAATCTTAGTCAACCAAATTTCGCAGAATTCAAACTTCTCTATCCGCAATATGATCATATTGAGTTTTCTGAGTTGGACCATGAACATACGATACACTTACTCATTGGAAATGATTATATGTGGTCCTTCGTGAAAAATGTTAGACAACTTTCTCAAAATCTGACTCTTATTAATACAGATTTTGGCCATATGTTTGACGGATCCCTCAATCCCTTAGTGGAAAGTGATGTTTTTACTACTATGTTCTATACGTCACCCCAAAGTGTAGAAAACTTATGGAAATTAGATACTTTAGGTATTGAAACCACTAACCTGGTTGAAGCTGAAGCTGAGGCTGAAGCACTTCGATTATTTTACAAAGATATAACGCTTGTTAATAACCGATACCAAATTAGATGGCTATATAGGTTTGACGCACCTCCATTGCTTGATAATTATCGTTTAGCGATTAAACGTTTAGATCAACAATTACCTAGAATGGTTAAGAACCCACAATTCTTTCATCTGTATGACCAATATTTTCATTCTTTAATAGATTTGGAAATGATTGAACAGATAGACCACGAGAGGCCTGCTAAATTGGCACATTATTTACCCCATAAAGGTATCTATGACCCATGTAAAAGCATTCCTCTTCGTGTTGTATTCGACAGTTCCGCAAAAACTAAAAAGTCAAATCATTCCCTGAATGACTGTATGTATAAAGGGAAAATTATCTTAGCGGATTTAATCTCCATTTTGCTAAGTTTCCGCAAAGATCCTTATGGTATTGTAGCTGATATAAAGAAAGCCTTTCATCAGATAGGACTACATCCAGAGGATAGGGACGTAACTCGTTTCTTTTGGATTAAAGATCCTGCAAAACCTTCAGATTTAACCAATCTCTTGTTGTTTCGTTTTTGTCGTGTACCTTTTGGCATAGTTACAGCCCCTTTTCTTTTAGCAGCAATTTTGCTATACCATTTTCAAATGGTTGATAAGAGTTTCACGACCAATTTCTACAACAATTTTATGTTGATAATTTAGCAACATCGTTGCCTACTTATGAAAAAGTAAAGGAATTATATGTCAAATCTAACAAATTATTTAATGACATTTCCATGCAACTTGCTCTATGGGGAACTAATTGTAAACCAATGAGACAGGAATTTGATCCTTCATATGCTCTTGATAAACCTCTAGTCAAGGTCTTAGGTCTAGTTTGGGACATGGAGAAAGATGTTATGTACATCCCTATCCCTAATGCTATGACAGCTTGTTGGACAAAAAGGTTATTTTTAAAAATAATGTCATCCTTTTATGATCCACTTGGATGATTTGCTCCGTCCTTAGTACCTTCCAGATCATTTATGAAAATACTTTGGTCTGAAGGGCTAAAATGGGACCAACCAATCTCCGCAAAATTGCAACCTGTAGCTACAGACATTTTAAATGATTTGATGCAAACTACTAGCTACTGTCTTCTGAGACAATTTTATGTAGGGATCTACAATCCCAATGTCTATCAATTGCATGCATTTACCGATGCATCCAAAACAGCATTTTCTATGGCAATCTACATACGTTTCCATAATCAGGAGTCAAATTCCTACTCAGTACGTTTTCTTATGGGAAAATCTTGCGTAACACCCATGCGACCCATAACCATTCCGAAATTGGAATTAATAGCAGCCCTAATCGGCGCTAGAGGTCTACGTACTGCTCGAAAACCTATGGATCTAACAAATCTCCTTGCATTTCTATGGTCAGATAGTAAGTGTGTACTTATGTGGCTATTAGAATGCAAAATATTACCTCAATTTTTTTCAAATAGGGTAAACGAAATCAAAAGCAATAAAGCTGTTGAATATCGTTATGTACCTTTGGATGAAAATTCAGTGGACATAGGATCCAGAGGATCCACTGTGGAAAATTTAATTCAATCTTCATGGTGGACTGGACCATCTTGGTTATCCCAAGACTCCAGTTTTTGGCCTAAAACAGACCTTCATATTCTTGAAACTTTACCTGACCAACCTGAAGAAGATTCCACACGAGTGTACTGTACACTCAGAGAATGTTTAAGCATCTCACCTAAGTTTACCACTTCTTTACCTGTTGAGTTGGACGATATTTTTGATAAACACAGATCTGCAAAATTGTTAAGGATCCAAAAATCCTGAAAAGAAATATTCCTCATTTCTTTTTGAATTTGGAAACTTCCGAATGTGAATTAATATTGCCTAATTCTACTCCAAATCCTGTACAGGAAACGGACACCGAAATAGGTCAATTTTCACAACCGTTGAACTTGTCAAAAAGTCATCAAGACATTCAATAGTCTCTTGCACCATATTCGAGTTTCATCCACTCGCCAACCAACACTCCTTTTGGGATTAAAATTGAAAACTTCAATTCCCTTCGTAAGCTTATTAATACATTTTACCAATGTCTCAAAGCTATCCGACGATTTAACCATCAGATGATTATAAGGAAACGTTCGTTGGAGCCATATGCGATCATGGACTGTAATTTTCATTTTGCAGTTCTATGTTTCGTATATGCTGAGCAGAAAAAATATTTTTCCAAGATATTTGCAATGCTCTTGAAGGATAATCCACCTAAACATGTTTCATATGAAAAATTTCATATTTGTTTAGATCCTTCTGGGATTCTGCGTACAGTAAATTACTTACCAGAAATACCATATACAAAAGATATGCTTAACCCCATATTACTGCATCCTAAGTCATATTTGACAGAACTTATTCTAATGCATACACATCTAACCAATGTACATACGGGTATTAAGTTTACTTTAGCTGACTTCCGTAGGCATTATTTTGTTCCTAAAGCATTAAAACTGCTCCCACAAATCTTGAAAAAATCATGTATTTTGTGCAAAAAATCTGAAACAAGACCGTTTAAGCAACCAATGCATGCATCATTGCCAGATTTAAGGTTAATACCCTTCACTCACCCTTTTACTTATACAGGTGTAGATATATTTGGACCTTTTTCTGTATTTGACAAATACTTACCTTAAAGGAAAAATCAATTGGTGACACAAACCACTCCTATTTATAAGAAATGGGTATTGATATTTACATGCCTCTCTACAAGGGCTGTATATCTCTTTTCTGTTTCGTCTTAAACAACGACAGAAATTTGGGCTGCATTTAAGACCGAACCCCTAAGGCAATTCTCTCTGATAATGCAGCTCAATTCCAATTGATTTTGGTGTATTTACCTCACTACTGGACCACTTTCTCCGAAAACTTGAAGATAAAGGACAGTATGGTTATGAAAGGCATTAAATGGCATATCATACCAGCAAAGGCACCATGGTATGGTGGAGTGTATGAACGCATTATTGGAATAATAAAAGCAAGTCTTTTACCATGTGCATGGTCATACTTCCATTTATGTCCATACCTTCCAGTCTAGTATAAAAAACATACAGACTATGGACAATCAAAGACCTCTGTGCCCATCATCTGATGATCTAGGTCAACATACCTTGACACCAGTGCATTTTCTTCATGCGAACTTAGGACACTTAACAGTCCCTCCTGACAAGATGTCACTGGATTCAACTCCTACAGCTAGACAGCTACTCGATATGTGGAAACTTGACCAAGATTATCTCACAAAACTGTGGTTATCTTGGAGAAGGGAGTACTTACTCTATCTTAGGGACAGGCCACCTACAGCCTTACCTAACGTATATCAAACGGTATCTTATGAATCACAGGTAAATGACATAGTACATGTGTTGGATTACAGTCTAAACCTGGAGTTTACAAACTTGCTCGGATCACCAATCTGGGAAAATTGCATGATGGAAACATCAGACATGCAAAAATTGAATTTTCTAGCAAAAAACAGTCTTCTCGACTGCTGAAATTTCTAGCTCCCCTCGAGCTCAAATCAAGGAATAATAACGATTAGAAATAATTAAACCTTTATTCTTGATTTAGATGAACCTCTGACTTGACACTTGTAGACCTAGATTTAATAATCTCCTAAATGTCCCTGGGGTCTGTCATAATTGAATACTATGCTGGTAAAAAGGTATACTTTTGATTTTTTGGCACCCACTATTGTTGTCAAGTTACCTCACAAAGGATCACGGACAATAGGTGACAGAGTACTCATATAAAACACTAACAATGTTCGCAATATGCTAATTCCCTGACTATTCCTTTTACAGAATCCGTTCTCTATGGCCAATAAAAATCCTTAATTCCTCTTGCTAAAGCGTCCAGCAATTTCCAGAAACTATGTTTCTCGAGTATGTATATATATATATATGTATATAAATATACCTTTTTGCGTTTGTAAAAACAATTCTACAATTTTGTACTTTTATATTTTTTCAATAAAATTTGTACTTGTCATGTTTTTTTCTATTTCAGATTAAAGGTGAATCTCATGGGGAGCCTCCGAAGGCTTCCCGTTTCCACTGCCCCCAGTGTCGTGGCTCCACCCACAGGTCCCAGCGCATAGCCTGTGCGCTGGTTCTCCCACTACACTCCTAACAGAGTTACATGGGGATACTGGTGTTGAGGCTAGGCAGTTGTGAGTTACAAGGCGTGCGATGCAGGTGTGTGACTCCAACCAACTTTATATGGTCCCTTGGACCTTAAACCACTTAATTATAAGCTTCTACCCACTACACCCTACTCCTATTCCCGTAACTGAGCCAAGCGAAGCTGACACCAAGGGCGACTAGTCTGCAACAAAATTTTAAGCATGCATTGATGGAACTATTATAGTAATGACTAAATTCAGTATAATGATTCCAACTCTTCGTTCATACAATGAAGATGGCTAAAACTTCCAGAAGCGAGATTTAGTCTGAAAATTTGATAATTTGATACGAATTTCGGCAATATGACAAATTTTGGTTGTGATCAGTTTCGTAAAAATGGCCATGAGTAGTTTTTTAGCCATACACAACGAACATAAACCACTTAATCGCAGCATTTTTCAGTAGCATTTTTTGTGGAATTAAATATTTTACTTACATTTCTGATACAAGTGCTCTGATTTTGCAAACTTTTTCGCCGAAAATCCAAGGATATTGTTGCCAGTAAACGCTGAGATCATTTGGTAAACCTAAAAGAAACGCAAACAGAAAGGGAGACGAAATTAATCGAAGAAATCGAGCAGAATATTTAATTTCTTAATTTGAAAAAGTTAAATTAATTTAAAGGGGTCTCCAAAATAACCTTCACATGACATTTTGTGTTCATATTCGCCCCCTTCGGAGCAAACGAGAAGAGATCATAAAAAGTAAAAAGAAACAAATTGTTGAAAAACTTAAAAATTGAAATAATGAAAAAATTAATTTTATAGCCACAAAAATTTCAGTCAGATTTGTAAGAGATGATTTTTCAACTGAAAAAAGCCCTTCTAATCATAAATCATATTCATATGCAATTTTGAAATAGGTAAAGAAAAAGGTTAGTATAACCGGACTTTCATTTTTCCTTCATTATATTAGGCCTTCAAGAAAAATGTATTTATGTAATAAATGAAAATTGGAACTGACATTATAATTATTGCACGTGTTTCACACGGATTTAATTTATAGAAATATTTTTTCATTTTTATTTTGTAGATAAGATGAAAAAATTCTAACTATAAAATGGTCGCCACAAAAAAAAAAAAAAAATAAGACGTGTCAAATTTTTGACGCCTATATATTATGTGTTGGCAAAAGCAGTAAAATTTTTATCACTTTTATCGTTGACTGGAACTGCGGTTTCATCGTAGTAGTAAACCGTTCATTTATAATAAACGAGATATAGCTCCATGAAAATTCTCTACTCTGAAAACGGTTAATGATCAAAATTCAAAAAGAAAAGTTTTCAAGCTAAACCAAAGAACGCATATACATAAATAGTGTACGTATTAAAGCATTTAAAAATTGAGGTTTTTTCTCAAAAAAGAAAGAAAAAAAAAGGCCAAGAAATAGATAACGAAATCTGAGAAGTCGATAAAGAAATGAAAATATAGAGGGACAAAAATATAAAGCTGTTAAAAAGTCTTCTGGAATATTCAAAAGAAAAACATTTCTAATTTTTTCTTTAAAAAAATAAGTCTCCACAGACGACGACCATGACAAAGACGATCCAACCAAGACGATGGTGCAAACAAAAAAAAAAAAAATTTAGTTTAGAAACATCCTCTCCACGCTTTTCTTTTTTTTAAATTAAAGGTAAGTTATAAAGTTTTCAGTCTGGTGCTGGAGAAAAGTTTTCTTCATCGGAAAATACGATGGTTGCAGGCTCGAAAATTTTGTTGGCGCAAATGTATAGGCCTTTTCAAACAAAGTGAACTTGGTTTTAATCCATTTTAGAAAGAAGATATCGACTACGATATTTTCCTTTAATGGTCTCTTTAATGGTTAGAATTTTTCACCTTTTTCGTTCGTTTTCATAATTAGTCGCCATATTTTACAACGGCTCTTTGGTCTTGTGAACAGAATTGAACATGGGATTCTTGAATAAAGAAACAGTACGCCATTAACGTAGGAAAAAAAAACAGACTTGTAAAAAGTTCATGGTACCTACTAGTCCAGTCAAGTTTTACAAAAAATAATTAGCATATAAACTTCAACTGTATAGGGTTGTTGGGTAGGTTCCCTAGATTAACATACTAAAAGTTTCACCCTTCCCACCTATTGGAATTATGGGGAAGGGACGTTTGTCCTCCAAAACTTGGTTTCTTGCGTTTTTCTCAACGAATTTAGATTTTGTGATAAAAACAGGTTAGTAAAAAATTATTAAGCATCCTGCAGTTTTTTGCCCAACATCCCTCTTTCCCTTCAGAGAAGCTTAAAAAAACCATTCATTAGAGAATATGTTTAATAGCATTATATGGGAGATATTACTCGTGATTATCATACCGCGTAGATAATTCGCAAGTCCAATACATATTTTCTAACCATCCAACTACTTCCATAACCCCTGCCAACAAAAAAGGTTACATGCAGTTTTAATCCCGACACCCCCTTTCCCCTCCAGACCTAATTCAGTGAATACAATCTTTTTCAAGACTTTCTGAAGGGAAAGGGAAACGTCAGACAAAAAATTTAGAAGGTTGAAAGTATGGTAAAAAGTTATGGGAGGGGAGTGGATAGGTAAAAAATATGTATTAGATTTATGAATTATCTACATATTATAATAATTACAAGTTATATTTCCCATATAATTATATTGAACATGTTTAGAGAAGAATGGGTTTTTCAATTATCTCTGGACGGAAAAGGGGACGTCGGACAAAAAACTGTATAAGATTCTATATTTTCATCCCAAAATCAAATTCGCGGATAAAACCGAGAAAAATCAAATGTTGAGGGATAAACATCCCCTCCCAAAAATGCAACCGGTGGGGAAGGTGCAACTTTTAGTATGTTAATTTGAGGGACCCACTTAACAACCCTATATACCTGAAGTTTGTGTGCAAATTTTTTTTTCATTTCCTCATTTTGACGCTGCTTTAACTGGACCATACCAATTATAATGTTGGTTCAGAGTGTTTAGATAATGAATATATCAAGTATTTAGCGTGTTCGATGATAAATTGAGGAAATAGTGTAGTCTTAAACTACAATTTTGCCCAAATACGAGAGAAAAAAGACAAAAAATTATGGTTTAATAGGAGCATTGTAAGGCGCAACAAGCTAGTTATCGGAATTCGAATTAGAGAAAAAAAAGTTTAATCTCGTCGTCTGCAGCAACATTTTTTCCTCGAGCAAATAAAATTATTTTCCGAGGAGTTAATAAAAATTCTTGATTCAACAAGAGTAGCAATAGGAAAGATAAAACTACCATAATTTAATTTAACTTGTTCACTATGAATCGTATGTCTCAAAATGAAAATAAGAGAAAAAAAAATTAAAAAAAAAAAAAAGCAAACACGAAATGGTCGGGCAATTTAATTAATTATAAATATTCTTCTGAATTTTTTCAGCTTACAAATCTAATTAAAATATTCTCGTAGAAATAGGACAGAGCATTCATTCGCAGTCGAAGGTTTTTCTTATGAATTCCTTATAATTTCATTAATGTCGTTAGGCACCATTTTGTTTCGTTAAATTCGATCTTCCGAAGAATGTTTATTCGCATCCATTGGCAGCGATTGAGGCAGCAAGGGTGCAATAATTGCTCTCCTTTTCGAAAAAATTTGGCCACGACATTTTTATGACGTATTCGGCCACCCATAATAATACGTTATTTCGCCGCAAATCCGAGGCTATGCAACTTGCATTACCTCGGCCTCTTCCTTTTCCTCCTCTACCACAGCTGTGTGTCGACTTTATCCACGGCCGAGCATCTGCTGTGTGCGCCGCCTTCGCACACTGTATTGTGCTTTGAAAAAAACCTATTTTTCAAATTTCTCCCACTTTCCCCTACCCACTGTCTCAAATTTATAGCTCACACCGTATCTTGTAACTTTTTCTGCAGGTCTTGAATTTGTCCACGTTTCGCTGTTATGAAAAAGCAACACAATAATTAAATTAGGTTTTCTCCGTTTTATTATGTTAATTTTTTTTTTGGGCACTTTTTCTTGTTTCTTGTTTCAATAGTTACATAGTTTTGATTTTTAATATCATGTATTGATTTTTCTGGCTTTGAGGTCAGCCTTGGCCGGACATTACGGTCTCGATTAATTGATTTCTTCACTCGTTTTTTCCTCCAATGCCTAGCCGCTTAAAATGTATAAAAAACAGATACCTGGCCGACTATCTGAGGTGCGTGGTTTGTGAACTCTGAGTCAAGTGCCGTGATTAATACGATCGCGAGATCGGCCAAGAAATGCCTAATTTGTAGTGTTTGGTTTGAATATGTTTTGTTGGGTTTTGTTATACTTGTGAATTCTGTCACCCATAGGGTGTACATACCACATTTACTCATGATGTAATTTAAAATGGCGATTTTTTCATACAATATGGCTGTATCACTTAATTTTGCCCCGCCTGTTATTATTCATCTCCATTATTCGTCAACGAATATTTAACTCTTCAGAGCCCCAATGTTACCCAATGTAAAATAAATTAATTTCTGATTTTGGCTTTCCACTTATTAGGCCCATGATCCTCTGATGGAGGACTGTAACTTTTTGTTTTTTAGCATTAAGTTCCAGTTTGGTTCTTCAATTTTTTAAAAGTAACTTAAATATCGATTCAGTTCTGACTCAGTTTTTTCATTTTTTTTTTCTTCAAAATTTCGATTCAGTTCCGGTTCTGCTCCAGAAATATTCATTTTATTACGATTTGTTTTTCGGATTCGGTCTTGGAAGCTCTATAAAATTCTTGGGGGGAGGAATTAACTTGACTGAAAGAAACAAAACTTTTTTTTTCGTTTTCTACTTCATTTTTTCAGGAACTAAATTTACCTGAGAAATCTTCTTTCGAATTTTGTGCCCATGCGGTTCTTGCATTTACCCAAAATGATATCCAGTGAAAAATATGATTTCTGCTCTGGTTCTTTTCACATTTCATATTCGATTCTTACAGACCTGCCAAAAAGGGTCTAAACCCCACGCTTTGTCTCAATGTCTTCACCGATTCGAATCAAAAGCCGTATAAAATTTTTTACTAGCAACCAGTTTTGTAGCTAGAATTTTTTCAAAACTGTGCTATTGTTTAAAAGTGATGAAACGTGAAAAGACATTGAAGAAAGAACATAAAACGATATTGATGATAATGGTTATAAATTGGTGAAATGTATGGCTCGGTAGAAATAGTGAACGATAAAATATACCTGTTCAAGATAGCTTCAATCAGTCAACCATGACAGGTGAATAAAACAACAGCTACTAAATTCAGCTAAAAAATTTAGTATTTCTTCTTGATCCAAGATTTTGTTAATACCTCAGTATTTATCTTTACAGATTTCAAAACGAACCAAAATCCCAATTTAGTATGTCTGGTTTTTTTCAATTTAATGAATGCGATTTCCAATAGCATAGAATCGTGCTGACCAGCCAGGCACGATAGTCTCACTTTACAAAAATTGTTTTTTTATGGTGTCATAATTTATAATTTCTGAAAAGACGTAGAAGTAATACATCGACTATGGCAAACATTATTCAAATTATTGCGCAAATTTCATTTATAGAATTTTTGAACTTTTTGGCAGCAGGAAACGAAGATGTCAACAGAACATTTCTACATGATTTTACATGGACAGAGTTTTACGCATTCTTTAGGTCACGCGTCTAACTCATGCTCGAATTACAAAAGAATTTCATGAATGCACAAGATTATAGTGATTTGGCTAGTTTATCAAATTAGTCAATTGTCTTTTCACTTAATCGAGGAAATGTACACACTTCTTTTTCCATATTATGATTTTAGTTCGCAATTACACGGAGGAAAGAGTGAAAAATATGAAAACTTGCGCAATGAAAACTGCGGCTGTTTCAGGGGGGATATGGGTAAACTTCCCCCATAATGCCCAAAAAAAAAAAAAGAAAAAAAGACAAAAGTTTAAAGGAAAAAATGAAAGTAAGACCACAGAACCCATATAAAACCATAAAAAATTTGCTGAAGAGTAAAAAAAAAAAATCAATTTTTCATTTCCCTCCCCAAAACAATCCTCTGGATCTTCCATCGAGAGGGACTGGATTTCTCACTTTTTCCACCACCAAAAACCGTCTGAAAACAAGTCCGGTCCTTTAATTTTAACCCCGTTTAAAATTTTACTTTTGAAAAAATCATTCAGACAATTTGTGAAAATGAAAAACCTTAAACTTTTGCAGACGTCACAACACCTAAATGAAGGAGAGGTTTTAATTAAATTCACGAGTTTATCAACCTATTTTCAACAGGCATACGACTCGGCAATAATGAAATTACAGTAGATACCTACTTTAAATAAACATTAGAGAAACAAAAAATCTGAGCTCTTCAATTTATCTCAATTTTATTCCATCTCTAATCTCATTGTCCTTAATATGAACGATTTAAATAATGCACGATGGACGATGGTGTATTTTTAATAATTTTCATTTTAAAGCAAAATTCATCAACTTGTAATCCAGTTAAAGTACATTTCTTCTTTTTCAACGTCGAAAATGCATCGAAGACGTGAATTTCGCGAAAGTCTTGGTGCGTCTTTAAACAGAAAGCATTATTTAACTCAAATAAAAAAAAAAAAACATAATTTAACGATAAAAACATTAAAAATCATTAGAACTTCCCACGAGAAACGTGAAGAAAATTTTTAAACTTACAGAAAACAATAAAACTTTCATAGGGATCATCGTTCAAAATGGATCGAAGAATGAATTTTTCAATTTCATATTATTTTGGTTGAAAGTACGACAGGAGTAGGCTGTACGAGTGAAACAAAGAAACAAAAATTCTTCATTCAAAACTCGTCGAAAGACTGAAAGAGAACAAAAGCATGTTTCATTTTGTTGTGTCTGACAGTTTTTGTTCTTCATACTAACCACACCCCATCTGTCCGACAATTTTTTCAGTTCTTTATTGTAGCAAAATTGGGGGGAGTGGGCAAATCACTAAACAACGAAAACCAAGTGAAAAAAAAAAACTGTAAGACAAGAAAACTTCTTGCGAAGAATAAAACAAAAAACCAAAATAAAAAACAAAGTATTTTGGATGTTGTTGAAGACTTGGTACTTACTGAGCATACATTTTCTTTGCCCAACTGCCCTAACGGGAACAATTTATTTCCGCAAACAGTTTGCATTCTGAGAAAATATACAGAACTTTTTATCTTTTTGTAAAACGTGATATTATACGAGTAAAAACTGTATATTTTAGTTTTCACGACGAACATTTTTTTCTTTGGGTTTTTTATTGTTTTTGTTGCTGTTGCTGTTCTTGTTGTTCCAGCTATTTTATTTCTCCATTAATAGTACGAACCATTTGAACCGTTTAGACGAATTTCTAGCACACCGTCGTGAATCATGCGAATAGTTATTTCACCTGATAAATTCGTCGAATTAACGACTAAATCGTCAACACAACCTATTTTTTTATGTATTTTTTTTCTTTTTCTTTTTGATGAGGAGAACCATTTTCGACATCACGATGTTATCTGTGGGAAAGATGCACGAGTTCGAAGTTCCAAACATTCAATCAATATTGCTACCTCAATTATTACACAAGGCCAACTTTCAACAGGTTCATGTATTTGCAAAATAAAAAAAAAAAAAAGAAGTACCTAGACTACCATATTTTCAACGTTAATTAAAATTTAAATTCTTTATACCTTCGAATAGTGGATTCAGGATTTTGTAAACAGTGAGAAGCCGTAAAAATTGCTGACACTCTCCTATTGCAGTTATGGTATCATTCAACGCCTTTCTCCTTTCAGAGTTACAAAACAATCACATTTGACAATTTTTCGAAAAACTTAAGACTAGTTTTCATCTCTATGCATGATAGAGTGAATAACTCAGTTAAAATATTTCGGATGCAATTCTCTCACAAATGTAGCCCTTAATACGAAGTGAATTGACAAGCCTCTACATCTCACTCGGGACTCCTGCTTACGATGTTGTGGTTGGGCTTTTTTTTTTTTTTATATATTTTTCACGTGAAGTTTATCCTATATCCGCCAGCTAATCAACATACATAAACATCCTCAAAAACATCGTAAAAATAAATTCATGAAAAAAAAAAATTTAAGTTACCTACTATATAAATGAAAAAATACGTACAATTAACCAATCACAATGTCATAATGCCAGAGTCCGGAGCAAGATTTAGACGCTTCTGCGAATTATAGACTCAAAGAATTAGTGCGGCAAAAGTAGGTTTCAAGAATTTGTAACAGATCACTGAACCTAAAATTACACGAGATGCTTGAGAAATGTTATGAGTGACTAATCGAGCTGCATGGAGCCGAGACAAGACCCCAAAATGTCTGATTGGCATAACACAGGGCGCAGGTACCTACTGCAGATTTCATAAATATTGTTAAGCAAGTCGACTAGCGAAATGCATCAAAACTCAGGAGGGAACCACAAACTCCCCCAAACATTGAAAAATCTCTCGCACATCAACAGCGGTATAATTCTATTTTCCAAAAGCATTGAATTTTGTATTGGCTGTTATTCTAAAATTAATGGCATCGATTTTGCTCAAATTTAATACCAAACCAGTCCTTAATAGTATTTAACTACCATAAAAATTTCATGCCAAAATCTTATAGTTAACATGAGTTATTTTGGATAACAATACAAGCTGTTACATGCGCCACAGCTTCACTTGTGTAGTGTCTAATAATTGTTTTAACCCCCTTTTTGTAGACCCAAATGAAACCCGATGAAAACAAAAAACAAAACAGAGTGAGACAGAGAGAACGATATCCACCTTACCAACCAGTAGTAAGGCTCTTCACTAGCAGGTATGTGCATGAGGGTGATAAGAGATGAGCAGCCATCTTGTATTATTCGGTTTTTCATAAATTTCTCATTGTTTATTATTACTATATGTATACACACATATACATACATAATAACACAAAATGGCAGTTCATCTCTTATCACCCTCATGCGAATACTTGCTAGTAAAGAGCCTTACCAGTATTTGTCAGACAATGAACAAAGACAGAAGTTTTCTTTTAATTCTCTTTTCTACTCATTTTCCTTCTGTTCAAGAAATGTTTTGTCTATTTTCTGTTTTCACAGTTATAATAATTTTACTCTCAAGGGGGTTATGGAATATTTTAATGGCAATAAACCTTCCTTGAAATAACACAATTTTTTCTAGAAAATCTCGTGTAATTCGTCCAGTGGTTCTGGAGTAATACCATTTCCAACAGTTTTAGCCCATAGTATTTCATAATATGAAGAGATAAAGACGGATGATTTGACAAACTTTGAAAACCCCCTCCCTCCAGAATTACTGGATGGGTTTCAACATTTTCAACACGAATCTGTAGGTCTTAAAAGTCTCTAACAACGTGTCCAGTTTCATCGCTACATATGAAAAATTAGAGGCTCCTCAGACTCCCAAAAATTACCAAGATGAGTAAATATTGAAAATATCATATACATATATATTCACATAGATGGCTGTCATTACTGTTTCCACATATTATGCCATTTCAACCATTACTGCTTCCACCAACATTGGTGGATCCGATTTTGAAAGCACTAATGGTATATCATGTTATTTTTCACTTTATGTACTGAGCGTAGTATCAGGTTCCCTTACAGACATTTTTGAGTGGAAGTTATAATGATAGCTAAGCATCGAAAAATATACATTTGTAACTGCAACAAATTCTGAGAGATTGCACTTCAATAGAATGGTTGTATATTTGACTTTTGTATATTCATTACTACTTGACAGACGATACTGCATCTGTCATCTTTGACAACCTTGCCAGTAATAGTTAATTTTTTTTTTATCCTCAGCATCATAAAGATAGCTGGTGAAACATAATTATTATACTGTAACGGCCAAAAGAGGTGGTAATGTACCTAATTAGAATCACTTTCGATGTTACACCATACACGAAATATCACGTACTATAAGAGCAGTAATACTTCTAAGATAATTCAAGTTTATCATCCACAAACTATAGTGAACCTTAACGTAAAGTAGAGACTCAATAATATTTTAAAACACACAAATAAGTTTACACCTTTAATTAAATAATAAATTGTACATCACAGTACATATATTAATACGTTAATATTTATACATATATAATCACAATCCAACAAGTAAGACTATCTGTTCACTAGAGACTTCTCCTAGAGAGGTTCCAGGTACTTAGAAGTAGCTGTCGATGAACTGTGTCTTTTTCCACTGAATCGAGGGATTATATACTCGTTCAGGGTATGAAAACGTACGTGTCGGGTAGGCTAAGTGAGATAGGGTGTTGTTATAATAGGGTTGTGCTGACTCGTCAAGTACTCGAGGGACAGGCACAAGTAGGTCATGAATATACAGATGATATATCTATATTCATAAAATTAAATACAGGTAATTTAGTGGTTGTTTATAAAGAGTTATAGGATTATTATTGTTGATAAATATCTACATTTTTTGGTATTCGAAACTGCGTGGACAAATATGTTCCTCATTTCGAAAAATAGACAAAAATAAAATTTTGACTTAACATATTTAAATTTGTGGTTCATCAAGAGATATGAATTTTGAGGTGCTGAGATAAAATCTGAGATTAATTTTTTCACTGAATCCATCCCTTGACCTTGAGGGGCTTCAAAAAGGGGAAAAATTTTTATTTTTCATATTTTATTGTGTGGTACATCGTGGCATATGTTTTTTGAAATGCTGAGTTTGAATTTGATGTTAATATTTTCATTTGACACATTCTTTGACCTCAAGGCTTCATAGGGGGCCAAATTTTGACTTTCAATATTTTAATGTGTAATACATCATCGGATATTTTTTTTGAGGTGCTGAGTTCTAATTTGAGATTAATTTTTTTCTTGAACATATTTCTCTACAGTCAGGAGCATTAAAAGTTGGGCAAATTTTGACTTTTAATATTTTAACGTGTGATACATCATGTGATATTTTTTTTGAGGTCCTGAGCTCGAATTTGACATTAATATTTTCTTTTGACTCATTCCTTGACCCCTGATGCTTCAATAGGGGGTCAAATTTTTACTTTTCATATTTTAATGTGTGATAGGTACATTATGGGATATGTATTTTGAGGTGCTGAGTTCAAATTTGGAAATAATTTTCTCATTGAACCCTTCTCTTGACACCATGGGGCTTCACAAGGGGGCCGAATTTCATCTATAAAATTATTATCACACTCAACTAGTGTGTACTGACATATGATTCGTTACTGGTTCAGGTTGTGTTATTTATGGTTTTTTCACTCTGAGAGAGTCAAATTCCTTACATTAATATAGGAATTGCACTGGAATAATTAATAAATTAATTGTATCAATGTTGGTCAGGAATCTTCATTAATCTCTTAAATGTGAGTCCAACTCCCTTATTAGTCTGTTGGTACAGTTGACCACTATCATAGACTTTTCTGAGTTATATTTGGAGTATGGGAAATTTGAACCTGGGATGAAGAAATGGGTCAAATGAAAAAATTAATGTCAGATTTGAACTCAGCACCTCAAAACACATATCCCATGATGTACCATACATTAAAATATGAAAAGTCAAAATTTGGCTACCATTTGAATATTTAACATAATATTGATTTCTAACCCACTGTAAAACTAACAAAAAATGTATAACAATTATGTTTCACCAGCTGTCTTTATGACGCTGAGGATAAAAAAAAATTAACTATTACTGGCAAGGTTGTCAAAGATGACAGAAGCAGTATTGTCTGCCAAGTAGTAGTGAATATACAAAAGTCCAATGTACAACCATTCCACTGAAGCGCAATCTCAAGAATTTGTTGCAGTTACGAATGTATATTTTTTGATGCTTGGCTATCATTATAACTTCCGCCCAAAAATTTCTATAACGAACCTAATACCACGCTCAGTACATAAATTGGAAAATAACATGGTATACCATTAGTGCTTCCAAAATCGGATGCACTAATGTTAGTGGAAGCAGTAATGGTTGAAATGGCATAATATGTGCAAGCAGTAATGATAGCCATCTGTATATATATATATATATATATATATATATATGTACATTATCGCCTTCAGAAATGAAATTTGGTCTTTTGGAGTATTGACTTGTTAAAATTAACTTGGGTAAATGTCCTTGGCCCAATCTAGTTTTGATAAGTCAATTCTAGAATGAGAAATGCAATAGCTCTTGGCCGATTCTAGTTCTGACTAGTTAAAACAAGAAAATCAATATTTCATTCAAAATAAATACCGCCAAAGTCAAAAACCTTTACTGACCATACTCAAATACACGTGCACATTCACACATGCACATCCAAAAAAAACAAAAATCCTACAATTTATTTTTTCAATAATTTATTCAATCTGTATGATTGACGATAAGAATTTATTAAAAGGAACAATTAATCAGCTGTCACCCACGGGCTCCAGCTCCGCATAGAAACTCGTTGCTCTTCCAAGTAAAAGTCTTAAGAGAAAAAGAGCAGTTTTTTTTCTTTTTTTTTTTTGTTTTTTTTAGTAGGTTACAGAATTTTAAAAACCTTTCTCAGCACAACTCACTTGCTAAAAGTAGCCAGCTTGAGCCAGCTTGGTAACCATTTTACATAAAATGACTATATTCCCTCTCTTATTCTCACCCACTTGTTGTTTCCTTCGTTCTCGTTTTCCTTCTTCCTTTCCTTATTTCCATCCTCCATATCCTTCTATTTGTATCTTTCCATCTCTCTAAAAGAAAAAGAAACAGAAAATAATGTGTGGGTGCTCAAAGTTGTTAGAATCCTCTGGAATTATAGAAGTCAATTTCTCTTCAGCAGAATTATACAACTGGGGATGATAGAAGGTACTATACGTTCCAGTTTACTAAATTAAATACTTTCGTTTCAAATGATGTGATAACTTTCTTGAAAAAGTGCCTATGTGCAGTAATATTTTCAGAAAGAGCTTCTTTTGAACTTTTATCATTATTTCAGGAGATTACTGCAATTGCATTGGAAAAATCGAAATTATCTTAGATATTATTTCATTTTCCAACACCTTATTTGACATGACTCAAGAATGGGGTGACATATAAGTACGAAATTTTTTTGACTTATTAATATCATTTAAGGAAATAAGTTTATTGGAGGACTAACATTTTCTAGAATGCGTGAAACAGTCAAAATCGACAGCTTTGGCCTCAGAGAGTCTACACAGGAAGTCTACAGACTTTTTCACTACAAATGGCACATCCAGATGGTGAGACCATACTTTACACAAATCAATCATGAAAATTGGTTAAGGCGTTCTATCTAACATGTCCATAGGGGGCAGGAGCAATTTCCCCCTTTCGTGGAAAAAAATAGAGAAATCTAAATTAATATATTATTTTTTCTTCTTCCGACCCCCTACCACCTAAAATCTGGATCTCTTAATAAATTCAAAAAAGCTCTTTTGATCAGAGAGGGCTGTATTCGCCTATAAAGTATCATAATTATATTATGGATTATAAATTTACAGGCATCACATTAAAGCCATTTTCTCTGAAATATAAATACGGAAGGTCTCGAAAAATTATAATTTTGATTTTTATTGAAATAATGAAGTCATTCGAAGCACTTTTTCCGAACAGAACTGCGATAATAAAATGATTTGGTGGATGAATAAACGTTTCTAAAAAGAATGCCAACGGCACCTGACGTTCCCAGGCGGTCACCCATCCAAGTACTTATCAAGCCCGATGCTGCTTAACTTCGGTGATCGGACGAGAACCGGTGCGTTCAGCGTGGTATGGCCGTTGACAATATTATTCTATTTTTTTTCAAATTTATCCTTAAAAGAATTCGTAAGAAAATATAAAGAACAGCCAATTTTTAAGTAAAAACTTACTCTAACTATTTCCCCTTTTAATAATTGTCAACCTCTAAAGCTGCATTAAAAGTATAAATCCTTAACCTTAAGGAATGAATTCAATGTGAACAAGATCGTCAGTTTTCAAATCATGAATTCTTATTCAGTTTTTACAATTTCAAGAAATTTGAAGAGTCATCCGTGCCTTTTACAAATTTCCCAAATAATGAATTTGAGAATTTTATTTATACTTACCACCATTCAAACAATAAACCTAAGAATTTTCTCTTTCTAGATGTTTTTTTCAAATACGTCACCATAGACGGATACAAAGAAAGGGCGAAGGGGCGATCTCCGACCCTTTTACCAAAAATTAAAAAACTCAGCATATCACCGCCAGAAAACCCAGTTTGCCATTTTAATACACTTGATTAAATTCTATTGAAAACGCAAAAATAAGGGCTATTAAAATATTTCGTAAGTTAATAAATTTATATAACTTGAGTGATAGAGTCATCCGTCACTGAATAGAAAATTGTGGTAACTAAACTTCAAGGATTTCATGAAAAACTATCGATAGTTATCGATATCTGAAAAACATCAATCTATCGATAATCTACAAATATAAATGGGAATATTCTGTCTGTTTGTTTGTCTGTACGCCCATTCCTTCAGAATCGCTCAACTAATCGAGCTGAAATTTGCAGGATTTATTTGAGCTGTTTCAAGAAAGGTTTTAAGCCAAGTTCAAGGTTTGTATCTCTTCTGGGAGAGAAATTGTGGATTTTGACTCTCTTCATCTCCAAAAAAGTTTTTAAGCATTTTTTTTCTCACAAAAACATATTGTACCCAACAACATAAGTACACCCTTAAAATTTCATGGCTCCATATTGTCCCTTCTTGAGATATGGGACTGAAAATAGTTACAAAATTTAATTTCTACCTATTACCTATACGATATACCTACAATATACCTACCGTATTGTGAGAAAAATTGTATCTATATTTTCTGGATAGAAAAATAGTTATTTAACTTCTTAGAGGGATAAAGGAAAATACAGAGTGAGGGAATATGATGGAGAGAAGGAACAGGAGAGAGGGAGAGGGAGCAGAAGCAGGAGAGAGATCTGCCAAAATAGTATATCATAAATGCTTTGTTATATTGCATCAGCTGCTGCAGCATGTAGTCTCATTGTGTGCTTTCCATGTGGTAGGTGTTGAGTTTAATTCCTAGATATGATATAATTTTTGGTAAGTTTCTTTTATTATAATAGTGTGTGGTCAGGTGAGGTGAAGTAAATGAAAAAAAGTGGTTTAGCGTTGATGCCCCCATTAAATAGAAATTTAAAAATTATGAAAACACACACATTAATCTCTATGATGAAGAAATTTGCATGAAAACATTGGCTAAAAATATCTTCACCATATATAAATGTATATTTATATGCACGATTGAGAGAGAGAGATGAGAAACAGAGAAAGATGTATTCTAATAGGGAGGAATTTTGTACTTATAAAGAAGCCAACTACTCTTGGCAAGTGGAATAATTAATTCTAGAATTGCCTGCATCAGTTCTAGCAAACAGCTAGTGCATTATATAAGATTCAAACTAAATTATTACCAGAAACTCAACGATCATTGATACTTTAACAAAAATATCACTTTATATGACTTATAAAGATTTTTTTGCTAAAAAGTGGAATTTTTTGATTTCCAGTTTCCTCGGAAACTACTGAACTATCTTTCGAGGATTTTATCCAAACATCCATTCAGATAATTACATACGAGGTCTGTACAAAAAGTAAGTAGACTGAGTCCATGAAATCATGAATTTTATTTTTATTCACAAATAAACATAGTCCCCTTCAAAGTACTCCCCCAGAAAACTCACAGGCTATTACAAATGACTTTTTCACCATTTAAAAAAGTGTTTCCAACCCTTTATTTTTAGAGCCTTTATTTCCAAAGTCACAGTACACTAAATCACCTTCACATCACCCAAATAATAACTATATGATGGATTTTGATTTGGTTGAATAGGAAGTGGTCACACTTTGTCAGGTTTGACAGATTTGAAGGGTGTCAAGTCATAACAATGTTTGGCAGCACTGCACACAACGCTGTTCCTGCTATCAAGAGAGCTGTTTGAAAACAATCTTTACTCATAGTCTTCATATTGTCAAAGCTTTTTAATAAATTCAAATGTACATTTCCACTACTAATAATCAGTCATTCAGAAACTAGTCAGGTAGTTATTTGGCTATCTTCCATCATAAATTTATGAACTGCATTAAAATTATGGGTGGAGAAGGATAAATGGGATCCCTACTTCTTGCTTCTTAGTCTGTTAACTCTTGCCCCTTCTTCAGCCTCCTTATCAATTTGAAAAATGTCAATTGTTATAGGGTAGCTTCTTCATATACCCAAGATAATATTTCAAGGATTTCTGACCCAGATTTATTCGATTAGTTCAGTAATATGTGCTGTTCATTTTTGTTTCATTTCATATTTTTCAAAAATTGTGACATCATTACAAAAATGAATTGAAGCCAATACCACAAATTTGGAATCTGATATCTCAACAAGCATGAAAAAATTGTGGTTGATCAAAAATACATTGGAAAATACATTCCTTTTATATTTGAGGTGTCAGTCTTGCCCGAAGAATTTTTAGGAAAAACTGATTTCAACTTATTTTTGGTTTTGACATTGATAATTATGTTAAACAGAACTAAAATCGAAGAAGTGCCATTGCCCTTTCTGGTACTGACTAGTCAAAATTAGATTTGGCCACAATGTATTAAATATAATGAAGGATGCACATTATTAGGAAAAATGGCATTACTTTCAAAGTTATCATCCCCACTCCTGTGTGCCAAATTCAAATTTACTTGCCTTTCATTCGGGCCTATGGGCAATAATTAGAAATTTTTTTTCAAAAAATTTAATTAAATGAATGAGTAAATAGGTACAGTAGAACCTCGATAGAATGAATATAGATATAACAAATTGCCTCAATATAGCCAATAGGTCTTAAATTATATAAATAAAATTTTTATCTCTAAAAATAATAAAACAAATTTAATTCAACTACAAACAAAAAATTTATATAAAAAATAAAAATAAAAATTATATTATAATTAATTTTAACAATTATAAACAAACTTACGTAATTAAAATAATAATTCATATAAATTAAATTTACTACATAAATAATACTATAAATAAACATTAATATTAAATTAAAACATACTCATCCTTGGACATTCTAATGCTTGCCTAGGTACTTGAATAAAATGAATTATTGATAAAAAGAACCATTTTTTTGGTCCCGTGAAATTCATTATTTTGAGGTTCCACTGTATAATCATTAATTTTGAAATCACAATGAACAAAAATTTCTTCAATAAAAATAAGATTGAAAATTGTAGGTATCTTAGGAGGTGAGGATATTTTGATCATGAATGCGTGCTGTTTTTCATTTCATATACATCATTTACCTATTATATTAAATAGTTTTTGATTTGGCCAAATGCTTTTGCCTGGTTTATTTTTGACTAGTCAATGTCAATAATAAAACTGATCAAATTCTAGTTCTGAGTGTAATATATAAACCTACATACATAATATGATTATTATTTTGGATTATTGAAAAAAGGGGGACTTTATTTGTTGCTTCAAACATAACTACGAATGAGTTTTCAAAAAATGCGCTATTAAGTTATAATAAAAAAATTTTGCAGGTTTCACACTTTGTAAGAACCAGAGAAGAGCACTGAAAATCAATAAAAATTTAAAAAAATTAAGTATTGTTAATTTTTTGTTTTTTTTCATTTTTGTATTTGCTCCATAGACAACCAAACAATGTTAATACCTCTACTTGGTTTTTCATTATCATTTTCTCCTTTCACTTTTTTACCGTGGTTATCTACCCCTTTTCTTACTCTTCACGCATAAAACATTGACAAAAATTGGGTGGCGGACACTTTTTCACAAACTGACTCAAATGCATTTTCAATGCTAAAAATTCTTCCGATGGGAATGGATCACAGCCGCGGATACTTTTTATAAGAGACCATGTTGCTACTATGAAGTTACAGAGACGGATATATTCAATGGACGAAACTATTGTACTGAAAAAGCAAGCACCTTAATAAACGATAACTGATAAAAACCACACGCGATTTTAGCACCCCCAGATGTTAGTATAAGGAGTACATCACATTTAATTTCGTTAGTAACTGCAAAACAAAAAAATCATATAAAAATTCTGAAATTTATTGCCATTCGATTCCATGCGTTTAATTTTTAATAACGCGGTAAGTAGAGATGGTGAAAAGGTTGGAAGTTCAAAACTTCAAGCTTTCAGTCTCATCTGACAAAGTTTGCCGATGTTCAACGCTTTTCAATATTCATCGTAAGTGAGGTAAAAATAATAACAGCCCTTGGAAAAATTTCCAATTCTCAAAACCTATTACCCATTCGATTGCTGAATGACTTCTCCTCACTGAACCCATAATAAATTCTCGATCCGCAATGTCTCCGAGCAAAAGAAATTACGTAGGCCTATTTTTTCACATCACGGTCGTCGCTTAAAACGGAATTAAATTACATTTTCGACAGGTTAATATTTAGTTGTGGAATTTTTCCTTCGACCCTCTTATTTATTGCCATTATTTGACTTGTAGTTAAAAATAGGCTCGACAAAAAATGATGGCATAAAATTTAAGTGAAGTTTGATGAGGAAAAAACGACGACCTACCGGCGGAAAATGAGCAAATATTTTAAGGGTTGTGTACCGTATTTATAGTCTACCCGTATTTACCTTTTTCTTCCCCTTTTCAAATTAACCGAATAGATGATTAAAACTACTTATTCGCCGTTGTTTTTACGAGACCTTGTTTTTTCTATCTTTGGTTTTCGATTTTTCATTTTTGACGCAATTCCGACGTTTTCACGTTTGTGCTCTTACTTATCTAGGCTTACCTATATGGAAAGTTACTTTGTATTTTCCACACGAAATTTTAGTACTAAATCGTTTGATTGACTGATCACCAATATGTGGCTATTGGCTACACTCACTGACTATAAATACTGTCATAACCAGACTATGACAAACCAATGTTGAATTTTTTCCACCAAACTTAGATCTGAGAAATGGATCCCACATATAGATTTTGCTGTTATTGTGGGATCCGAGTATAAAAAAGAACAAAAAGGTACGTGATCATTCACATTTTCTTTTGTGTGCAGTAAACACCCATTTTTTAAACGGTTTTGATTTCTATTTTCTGCAGCAGCCAACTCTTCAGTTTATAGGTTTTTTATGATACATAATAAAAAAAGACTAGTTGAAGAACAATTTGTAGAAATATTTGTGAAAAAGAAAAGACCTGTTCTACTAACTCACCATTGTATTTTCAAAAACAACTAGATTTTTGGTAGAAAACTTCTTCATTAGGTTTGTTAGTCTTATATATACTCAGTTAACAGCTACCTTATATATACAATCAATTAATACACACCAATCACAGCCAATGGTTTTCAAATAAAAAATGAGTGTGTCATGCGACACAAGGCGGAAGTGAAACTTCTTGCGAGGTAATAGGTATGTTTGACGTGTTACAGATTCCTATGAAATACAGGCACCTGTATGTTGTAACTGTGTATTTTCCTCAAACAGATCTACGTATTTTTGTAAATTATTTCCTACAGAGAAAATAAAATTTGAGAAAAAGTCAAATTTTTGTATCTTAGTGGTAAGGAATTAAAAGTGTACATGCAAATAATGAAAATAAAAACAAAATATACTCAAAATCTGGCGTTTACTCATGTTTCCAATCATAAAAACGTTCATTTTTATCACCTGTAACTTTAAAGTAGTTCCGGAGGTACTTTAAATTTGTACTGTAATCTGTAGATTCGTATTACTATCGAACAACTTTCAGAAGCTGTACAGAATTAAGTAATTTCGAACACAGCTATAGCTGAAATACACCTAAATTCATGTAATCTTCAACTAAAATTTAATAATGCCCCTCAAACCTATTAAAAAACAATATAAGTCAAATTTGAAATCCGAGCTTCAAAAAAAATACCTGATGATTATTATCACTCAATAAAATATGAGAAGTCAAAATTTGACCTCCTTTTGAAGACCCTGGGGGTTGAGGAATCGGTTGAATGAAACAATGAATATAAAATTTGAAATCACAATCCTAATAAACAGACCCGCTAATATATTTCATAAACAAAATATGAGAAATTAAAATTTGGACTTGTTTTGAAGCCTCTAGGAGTTGAAGAATTGGTTCAATGGAAAAGTGAATGTCGAACTTGAAATCAACGTCCCAAAAAACATATCCGCTGATGTATCACGTAAGAAAATATGAAAAATAAAATTCGGACCCCTTTTTAAGCCTCTGGAGGTTAAAGAATAGGTTAAATGAAAAAATAAAGGTCAAATTTGAAATCAGCGCCTTTAAAAATATACCCTTTGATGTATCACAAAACGAACTACAAAATAAGTTTAGGTTAAAAACGAGTTTTTAAAATATAAGCTTTCATTTTTTTTTGGCTTTAGCTTCATGTGAAATAAACATAATTTTGTTGCAATAGGTTGGCAGAACGCAAAAGTATTGAAGTTATTTATTTATTTTTTTTTTTGGGTTTAGCTTCATTCGAATTTATTTTGTTAGGGAAAGATGGCTTTAGTATTAGTATAATTTTAAAATCGCAGTAGTGAGTGAAATAAAAGCTTATAAAAAGAGAATAGATAACAATCCAAAATCTTATTTTTTTTATCAGGAGGGCTTTGCCCTGCAAATCTTCATTTTTCATTTTTCATTATAATAGGGGCTTCGTCTTCAAAAACCTTTTTTTTTTTTTTTTTTGTATTAATAAAAACAAGCAAGAGCTCCATAGCTCCACGGTTCAGTCCACTGACGTCAAATATTTTTAACTAGTATTGGCCCCTACCGTGCCTTCTGATTTTTTAGCAGTAACAATATTTTCTATCGGATTTCTCATGTCAAGGTTAAATAAGTTCACGACTGATACATGTAGTAAATTAATTTCATTTCAATATAAAAAGGTGTCTAGAGGAAAGTGAAGACTTTAGGCCTCGATCCCTTTCTTTGCTGGTAACTGAACTTTCAAATGGGAAGTTGTAAAAACATGAAATTCATAAATGGAGAAATGAAAATGTAAAAATAAATAATAGTATATTACGCAAATAGAAAAAAAAAAAAGAAATTTCCCAATGAGTGCAATGTTTGCAATCATGAATTGATAAATTGCTTACTCTGACCAACTTGCGTACAATTTTTTTTGCAACAAGTGTATGAATGCATTGCGGCTGGCGATAAAAACAGGGAAAATATGTAAAAAAATCAGAGAAGAAAAAGTGAAAAAATTACAAAAGAGGAGAGATATAAAAGGAAATGTGCCAAAATTAAAAAAAATATAGAGAAGTAAATTCTAAACCCTCTTCCTCTCCCAACCACCGCCAAAAGAAAATTCTCATTGTAATTGTAACTGATATATAAGCAGATTATCAACAAAATTAAAAAAAAAAAATTAACTCTGATGCAAACAAATAATTTTGTCATAAATAGTTCTCAAACATAGTTGGTAGAGGGTCTAATTTTTAAAATGTATATAGGACGAGAGTTTGAGTCCCCATCGCGACAATGAGATTTTTCAATAAAAAAATGATAAAATTAACGGTTTAAATTAAATGGCTGGGGTAGCCATTGAAAGGTGTGAGGAATTTAAGGAACCAATTAAGCGTTAGAGAAAATAAAGCGACGGTCGGATTACAAAGGCCTGAGAAAAAGAATTGAAGGAGCGGTCAAAGTGAGCGGAAAGTAAGAATTTGTGGAACTGGCCACTTTCGTCAAGTTTCAGATGCTCCGAAAATAAAGCAATTTGTACACACGTTGTAAAAAAAATACTAAGGTGTGAGAAAAATAATTAAGGAGTGAGAAAAAAAAATTAAGGAGCGAGAAAAAAGATATCAAGTAGAGGGAAAAGTGAGAGTACTAAAACAGCCACTTTTACCACGCCATGTATGCCTTGTAAATACAGCATTTCGTACACACGTTGCATAAGTTGAATTATAACGAGAGGCAGCAAAAGCGAAAGAAATATTAGATTCTGAAAATTTGAAAAGGCAGAAAGACTTTTGGGTTAAATTCAAAAACCGACGCGTCCACCGTCCAATATTTTTCCTTCCCTTAGTACCGTATAGAGATGTGTCGGTTGACCGAGAACTAATTCATTTGAACTAATCTTTTGAAAGACCTAAATGAACGAGACCGAAAGATGAGGATGAACTAGTTCATTTTGAACTAAAAGATATTATCAAATCAAAGTTATATTGTATAGACCTACAAGCTAGTTCACTCTTATACGTCACAGCATTGTTGTTAATCACTGGATGAGTGGAATTTTTTATCAATCAACGAAAAACGAAACGAAATAGTAAGCGTTTTTGGGGAATGAAAGCGCTTTCTATGTCTGAAAGTAACTACGTATAGAAAATGTATACGAATTGCTCACCATATGAAATAATACATACTCAAAGGTTTGATTCATGCAGCTCATTTCGTTCATTTTGAACTAGTTCATTCAAAAGACAGAGACCTGTTGAACTAAATCCCCCAAATGAACTAAAACGCACATCTCTAGTACCGTACATACAAACCACGAATGAAACCGCGTTCATATTATTCATCCCGGTCCCTCTCCACAACAGCGGCTTCTTTTCCTCTCAACAATTGCCACCGCCACCGCCACCGCCACAGCTACCATCGCCACTGACAGACTTGGATACGATGGTGCGATGGATGGCGGTCGGCCGAGGGAAATATGAAAAACATTGGGACGGTTTTACGTTTACGAACAGAATCATAATTACCGGAAAACTTTTTCAGAAAGTGAAAATTCACGTAGGCGCTAGTCGAAAATTGAGTGAATCGTTTCAGACGAGGGATGAATTTTAAACGTGTCGTCGCCGTAGCGTTATCATGAAGAAAATAAAATAAAAACGGCGTACCCGAGTAGACCTGTGGATTGTTTGTGTTACGAAATTTTTTTCATTAAAGATTTTTTTTCAACGTTCTTTTCTAGCCGGTCCGGTTGGTGAAATATTTTTTGTTTTCTTTTAAAGAATGACACGCGACGACGAACGAAACTGAGATCTGCACAGCTCCGCTGTTGTCTATTCTCTACGTCTTGGAATACTTGCAGTACTAAAATTTCAATTGGCTAAACCCGCTAGAGTACATACACGTATTATGTATGAATGTAAATTTTATTTGTTCTTTGAAAAATACTAAAAATGAAGATCTAATGCAAACAGCATAATCTGAGTAGTCGAACCGATAATGCATAAGAGAGAGAGAGAGAGAGAGAGAGAGGAGAGAGAGAGAGAGAGAGAGAGAGAGAGAGAGAGAGAGAGAGAGATAGAGAGAGGAGATCGATAGAGAGCTATCTATGGCACTAAGTAAACTTTTAATCCGTTTATACCTTTTCACTAAGACTTCATCATTCACTTCAATAAGATACAACGATGGACAGCATAAATGCTGACGAGCTCATTCACCAAGTATACTAGATTATCATGTGAATGGACCAACATGTAAATCGAAATAAAGTAATATGGAAATTTTTGGGCATCACCCGATCTCAATATCAACTGACCAAAATAGGTATTGGACAAGGGGGGTTATTTGTCCGATGCAGCAAGCAGATGAATCAGATGATAAAATATATAATAATTAAACAATTAAATAAATACGTTATTTACCGCACCAAGAGAGAAGTTTATTTAAGAAAAGAAACAATTGAATGGAATTCACTTTTTAGAGTGAAACAACAGAATGAACAACAAACAAAATTACAGACAAACATAATAACTGAGCACATACGTGAATCAGTGTAGTCAACTAGTACTGACCAAAATATAAAAAGTTCCAGCAATAGGCAACTGTGAAAAATCTCCATTTGAATAGTGTAGGAGTTTTCTCATCTTTACAGCAGATATATCTCCATTATAACATTCTTATTTGTTACTCTCATGCCACTCTAATTTTTAATGTTATTGTAATAGTGTATTACACACCAAGGTTTGAAAGTGAGGGTTTACATGTGAAGGCATGTTTGTCAAACAAGCATAGCGAGTTAGCAATTCCTGAATCATGAAAACTCACTTTCAATCCTTGTTGAGGAATATACTTTTTATAATTATTAATTAATGATCCGAAAGTAACAAAATCACAGGAACAGAACCATTAATAACTACCAATTGTAATTAGCAATTTTAAAGAGAAAAATGTAATCAAAATAAATAAATATACCTAGAGTGACTTCCTTCTTCCAACTGGCATTCGTAGCATAGTTGGTATGGTAATAACTAAGTAAGGTAAAGGTTGCAGGTTTGTATCAGTGTTGGGCCAGTGAGTTTTTCATAAATATAAAAATTTTAAGTTAATGAAAAATCACTGTACATTTAGGTTAAATCACTCATTAATGATAAGCACTACTTTTTGCTTGCAAAATACGATTGTAAACATCGCCTTTCTGATCATGTATAATAAAAAAACTTTATCTACTTACTCCAACAGAAAACAAATCTTTGACAGCTCATAGAATACTCTTTTATAATATGATGACTGAAGACGTTTCCTCATTGCAAATATAAAGTGTGGGTTAATATCTTCAAGTACCTGTTAAGCTCCGCTTGGTAAGTAAATTACAAAAATTTCCAGAGGAGTTCCAAATTTTACATCTCACTGTATCTCACCCGCTTCTACTTTTTTGATTTTCATGATCCATTTTTAAATTCTCATTTACTCCTAAATTATTGTAGGCACAGATTGAAAAATGAAAATTATTTAGTTATGTTTCTGTTTTTGTTAGTTTTCAATTCTAAAAATGTTTTTTGCTGTTTTTGTTAGTTTTGGTTTCCTCTTATTTTTTTCAATGGCAAACCTATACTGGTAACTGAAAATGTTTCACATAAAACAAAAGAAAAAATATGCAGCCTACTCGTAATTTGTAAATTTTACAACATAGACTGTCAGTAAATGTATTATTTTAAATCCAAAATCTCAAGTTTTTTGCAAGGGGAAAACAAAAAATTGTATTTTCATTTCTGTTTTGTTTCGGTTTCGGTTTCTGTTTCTGTTAGTTTTTGTTTCTTGAAATCATTATGTTTTTTGTCAAAAAAACATTTCTGATCCGTTTACATCTTCGACCCCGAATCCCTATTTCATCAATGTTAACAACACGTGCCATCATTCTAAAGCCCTAAAATGAACATAGATTTTTTGAGCATGCGCAGTAGGGCTTTTTTTCGTTTGATTTCAGTCTCTTGATCCAGTGAATTTAGAGCTATCTAAATACGTTTCTTGAATACTGTAAAATCGAGTGAAACTCATGTCCATTTTAGGTCTGAAGGGTTATTGTTAGCAAGGATTTGTGTGTTTACCTGGGTAACCAGTACTAAATCATCAAAGGTTTATATTTCGTTTTTCGTTTTGTTTTCGAAACTCTGATTGCATGTCTGCGAGCTCTGAGATTCGAACCAGCAACCTACAACCCCTACAAGTGAAAAAAGCGAAGACGCTACTGCGCATGGCTATTATGCCACAAATGGTAGGCTAAGCTATGCGCACATGTATGCTCACGTTCCCACAGTACCCTGTGCAAGTACGATATTCAAGAATGCGAAACTGTATGCGGTTTTTTGCGGTATTTATTTCGCCATATTCGATAATCTTCTCACAATATCAGATTAAAGGCTTTAGAGAAGTGAAAATTGTTATCTGTATTAGGCTATGGTAAAAGAGGGTAGCAATGGAAGTGCGTTAATATGTAATAGAGGCAAATGGTCACTAATAATGTAAATATTAGGGTTCGAATGGTGGTTGGTAACTCCATGGTTATCTATGAAATAAGTGCTTCGCTTGAAAAAAACTTTGTTTTGAATTACGTCTTGAAAAATATTCTACTACTTTTAGTCCAGTTAAATCTTACAAAAAACTGAAAATAAATTAGCACACAAAGTTCAACTATGCAGAGTTCTCTCAGATTAACATACAAGAAGTTGCACCTTGTCTATCTTTTAAATTTTTGAGGAAAGGGGTGTTTATCTCCAAAAAAAATTTTTTTTTTTGAATTTTTCTGAATTTCTACTCGAATTTTTGTTTTGTGATAAAAATAGGTCACTACGAAGTTGTTCAACATAAAATTACCCAACGCCTCCCTTTCCCTTCAAGGGTCTTAAAAATAACCATTCTTCAGTGAACAATATTGTTCAATAGCATTATATGGAAGATACAACTCTTAGTTATCATACTATGATGATAATTCGTAAAACCAAAATAAATTTTCCAACAATCCATCCCCTTTCATAACCCTTTCTTACAAAAAAGGTTATATGAGGTTTTTTTCGCGACGCCTCCCTTCCCCTTCACAAAGGCTTGAAAACAACCAAACTCAATGAATATTGTTGATTTCAAGACTCTTTGGAGGGGCAGGGGACGTCAGACAAAAAACTGTGAAAGTGAATGGGATGGTAAGGATTTGTAGAAGAGGAGTGGATAGGTAAGAAATATGTATTGAGTTTAAAACGAATTATCTACATAGTATGATAACTACAAGTTATATCTCCTATATAATGCTGTTGAACATATTTCACTGAAGAATGGTTGTTTTTAAGACTCTGTGGAAAAGAAGGGCATTAGGCAAAAACATACTAGCCACTTCTTTTATATGAAATTTTATGCTGAACAATTCTGTACCGACCTATTTTAATGACAAAATTAAAATTTACAGAGAAAAACGTGAAAAGGCAAATTTTGAGGGATAAACACCCCTAAATGAAAATGCACGAGTTTGGGCGGGTGCAACTTTTAGTATGTTATTTCAGGAGACTAATTCAACAAACTCATTTATAAAGTTTGTGCGCTAATTGTTTTTCCTTCATTTTGATGCTGATTTGACAGGACTTTTTGTAGATAACCTGAAATTCGGTAAAAATAAATAAATAAATAAATAAATAAACTGCATCAAAATTTGCCAAGCTTTATGTAACTACTTAGACTGCTGTTTGCAGCCTTTATTAACAAGCTGACCCCAAAAGAAAGACAGCTTATCTTGTAATTAAAAGGCTTGTCTGATTAAGAAACAAAATGTTTCTGCATCCAAAAGATGAAAAAAATAAGAACTCTGAACTCAACATCTCAATATCATTAGTTCACATTCAAGTTTATGTGGTACAAATGAAATTGATAAAAAAGAAAAGAAAATGAAGAAGCCAATTCTACTCAAACAATTGCACAAAGCAGGTTTCCCTATTCCAATAAAAAATATGAAATCCCTCGCATTTGTTTAGCCTTTTTTTTCTCCACGGAGCCAGAGAAGAAAATAAATGAAAATTCCACAAAAAAAAAAGAAAAAGAGGGGAGGATAAAACGTGAAAAGAACGCTAATGACTGACTGAAATAAAACTGCCTTTAGACATTGATTTTGTTAAACGTGAAGCCCTCTGGCCCATTTAGGGTATAAATCATATTCCACTTTTTTTTATGCGTATGGTGGATGAAAAAGATTAAAAATAATTTTTTCTCAAATTTTTTAAGTTTCTAGCGCTAATCGTCTTTTTCCTTGTTAATGGCGTCCACACGTCGATTTTATTCATAAATCATGATTTTGGACAAAACAAAAACAAAACAAACAACAACAATATAAAAACAAGTATGACTGTTCTCAATACTTCTGATTACTAACAGAATTTTTAACCGGGTTAAATCGATTTTTTTTTTTTTCGTTTTGAGAGACAGTTATTAAGATATTGATGTTGACAGCAGTAGCCCAGTAAAACGAGGGTTTGAAAAGGAACTAATCGTTACAGAAAAGTTTTAGGGCTCCTCAATAAATAATGAAAATTCTCTACCCACATACTCTGTATTTAGTAATAAATATTTTCAGTTTTCTCAATTTTCTTTGATATCTAAGGGATAAAAATACTTCCATTATAAAAATAATGTATAAGTGGGGACTCTTGATTGGTGGTGAATGGGTGTGCTCCAATACTAAGAATGTGCTCGGACACTACCTGACTCTATGTGTGACTAGTTCCTCCATATGGGAAACACATTATATTTTTTGGTTCAAGGGCTGTACTTAACCTTACAATCTGAATAAAATATGCTTTGAGCACACGCACGTTGCAGTGAAGTCATTATGGGTGCGTAAACATTTATGCTCTACAGTATATTGATGCTCACTGAGTAATCAGTTACCTCAGTTAGTCGGTAATCGATTACTTTCTGCATTTCAAATAATCGATCATTAACCTGAACGATTAGTTAAATAATCGATTAGTTGATTATTTTATGATTAATCACCAATCACTACAAAATATCGATATCAATATTATCAAATGAAAATTCAAAATATAGAAACAAATATTCGATTTTGAATAATTTGTTGTTGATTAATCGATTAACTGATTATTTCAAGCAATTGATTATTCAATTAAATTCAATAATGAATTAACTAAGTAGTGTTTGATTAACTGCACATCACTACTAGTGCTGAAGTAGAGAATAGATTTCTCGGCATAAAATGTAAAATCTGGCGCCAAAAACTTTAATTTTGGCATATAAAGGAAGTCACATACAAAAAAATACAAAATTTGTACAACAATCAAGTAAATCACAAATATTTCTGGTTTTGCATCATCAATAAATGTATTTCCATATTTTCTTGCTTAAGACAATGTCGTCTTTTAAAATATAGGTATTTATATTTGTAAAACGAACGTTTTACATCCGCTAATACTAGGGTGGCATCCATTTATATGCACTGAGTATTGCAAGGTCTCAAGACACATCAGTACAAATTGAACATCAATTAGAGCATTCAATTTTTGTTAGAGTAAAAAGCCTGAATTTCGTGAAAAAATAGATTCGATTTTCTATCCCCGAATTTTATTAAAACTTATCATCAATTGCACTAAATGATATGGTGTAGCAAGCGAAGTAGGCTTTATGTCAGATAACATTAAAATTGATTTTATAATTGAATGATTTTATTAAAATCTGGGAATTTCAAAATTTCATTTTCAGGGCTCCTACAAATTGAATTTAATTTCCTTTTTATCAGCAGTTATCAAGCTTTAAGAAAAATGAGTTCATAAATGCCCAGGAATCCTTTCTCTATATATAAACTTGAGAGCAAAGTAATTTGAATACATTGTTTTCATAACTATCATAGGGGCTAAAATACCAGGTGGTATATAATGGTACTTTTTTCGGAATCAAAATAGTATCTATTATTTTTTGTCGGGAAGCTGAAAATTATTATAGTTTAAATGCAAAGATGGCCCAAGAAATTAGCAACAGACTGAAATTTTTGGTCAGTATGACTTTTGTTATCACTATATTATTCAAATTGAAAATAAAATTCAGAACTTATTACGTTCTGAAGCAAAGGTTAGTGATTATCATCAACTTCTTGTGTCAAAATGCAATAACAATTCTTCTGGGACGAAACATAATAACTTTTTTTTCTTGTTCCTCCCCAGCCCTTAAATAGAGTTGACCATTTACAATTGGCCAATCTTACTTCTTATATCCTCATATTTCATTTTTTACCACTTAAACCCTAACCAGTCATACTCAAGTCTCACAGTCGTCTTTCTCTATTTCCAAAAAAGTGAATGCACTCATTGCGTTTTGCTATGAAACTCTTCATGTAATCGATAGGCTGTAATGGCCAAAAGAAGTGGTAATGTACCTAATTAGAACCACTTTTGATGTTACACCACACACGAAATATCACGTACTTAAAAAGCAGTAATACTTCTAAGATAATTCAAGTTTATCATCCACAAGCTATAGTAGACCTTAACATATAGTAGAGACTCAATAATATTTTAAAACACACGAGTGAGTTTACACATTTAATAAAATTATAATAATTTGTACATCACAGTACATACATTAATACGTTAATATTTATACATATACAACACAATCCAACAAGCAAGACTATCTGTTCACTAGAGACTTCTACTAGAGAGGTTCCAGGTACTTAGAAGTAGCTGTCGAGGAACTGTGTCTTTTTTCACTGAATCGAGGGATTATATACTCGTTCAGGGTATGAAAACGTACGTGTCGGATTGGTTAAGTGAGGTAGGGTGTTGTTATTATAGGGTTGTGCTGACTTGTCGAGTATTTGAGGGATAGGCACAACTAGGTCATGAATATACAGAAAGTATATCTATATTTATAAAATCAAATTCGGGTAATTTAGTGGTTGTTTATAAAGAGTTATAGGATGATTATTGTTGATAAATATCTATGTTTTTGGTGTTTGAAAATGTGTGGATGAATATGTTCGTCATTTCTAAAAATAAACGAAAATATACTTTACATAGGCTACGTAATATTTTCACGCTTATACATGCAAATTGTACCTAATAATGGAAATAATTCATTATAAAAATCATTGAAAAACTACGATGTTTTTCACAATAAGAAAAAGTGAATGATGCCTTGAACATGCTTCTTGTTTTTGATATTATTAAAAAAAATCCAAGCTGCTGCAATTCAAAGTGGTTGTGTAAATATCATTATTTGTAATTAAGGTAGTGGCGCCTATTGCTTAGTAAACCCTCTTTTACTTCCATTTACCTCAAGTACTATGCATTTTCTTCCAGTGTTATCACTGCTGATTTTCCAGATTAAATAGAAAAGTTTCAATAAAGTGTCATTTCAGATTTTGTACATCGATTATTCTTTTCATAGGCTGATTAACAAAGAGTTCCATTGAAGGTAACATCTCAAATAATTTATACAATTCTAAAGCACGTTCAAATTCAACGTCCAATAATTTTAGGTTTACTGTTCAGATTATTTCATTCTTACTGGCCACTACTTAATTGCTTTCAAGATACCAATCAATAAACTGGAACCTGATCATTGATATACAAAGCCACTGAGAGTCTGAGAAATAGTGTATTGTAAAATGTTCCCTCACTGATGCGCGTTAGGCAAAAAATGGACCTCCTCATCGAAAAAGTTTCCTAATTTTAGGCTATGGCTAACTTATTCGCGATCTTTGGGTAGAAAATTGCTGATCA
Source organism: Ericerus pela (assembly GCA_011428145.1). Lineage (NCBI taxonomy): Eukaryota > Metazoa > Arthropoda > Insecta > Hemiptera > Coccidae > Ericerus > Ericerus pela. The sequence goes on from WOFM01000486.1 coordinate 814,275, forward strand.
AATAGCTAACGATTTAACAACTATATTATATTCACCTCTTCCAAAACAACAACAACAACAACAACAACAATATATTAAGTACAAGAAATTAGACTCTGAATGTAAACATGACCCGTATACATTTTGTAAACTATATTGCAAACTGAACATATACAAATGGGCTGCACTGCACGCAACCACTCGTCAAGGTATGTAATTTTTGTCTTGTTTAAATTTAATTCGAACTATTTCCGTTCCTGCTCTCCAACTTTATTAATGCACCAGTGATTTTAAACACGCCGCATAAATTACGACGTACCATAAATTCGCTAATTCTTGTCGTCGTAGTAAAATTTTCATCGTTTTCCATCCAACGAAAAAAGAAAAAAATTCACCTCACCAAGTTATTCGAAGTAAAGCATTTCTTCTTTTTCTTTGACCCTTTTTTTTTTTAACCCTAGTTTTTGTAGACTGCAGCCGAATTTCGCATAGGTCTATTTTCATTACTTCCACAATGAATACCTGTCATGCCATTAAATCCCTAAGATGAACAAGTAAAAAGTAAAAAAAAAAAAATGAGAGAAAAAAAGACCTACTACAAGGTTACACCTTACTTTGAAATAAACTGAATTTATTAAGTGAAAAAAAAAAAGAAAAAAAGATTTTGAGTTGTTTTTCCTTGAAACAAACAAGAACTATATTTTTATCTGGGTGAAATTTTAAAAATAAATATAACGGTAAAAGATGATCGTTTTAGTGTATTATTGTACTTTTTGATAGTCAGAAAATGAATTTCAATGCTCGTGGTAGCATGTGTATGAGAAATAAAGTGTTTTTCGGCGCAAATTAATGATTTACAGCGAACAATTTCAAGGCCTTAGAACGGTAAGAGTCTAGTTGTTCAACGTCCCTATTTTCTTGACATGAAAAATATGGAAATAATGGAATTTCAGCCGAATTCCTCGATTATGAAACGTCCATGGAGCACTTGAATGGCAAGAGAGATCCACAGCATTTCTTCGAAGAAGAAAAAAAAAAGTTTCCAAGTCCAGGTACTTAAACACGAAAATAGGCATTCAGGGCTGAATGCAAGGAAGATACTTTCAAGTAAAATCTGATCGTTGGGTAATATTTTAGGAAAGGTTTTCTGTATATAAGTGTGGGTGAAACCAATACCGAAGTATTACTTGAGAGTAGGTAGGTAAGGGTCGTTCTTGCATACGACCTTTATTCGACTAAATTGGCACTACATTTTTCGCTTCGACAACAAGTGTAAATTAATCTTTGTAAAACTTAGGTACCAATTAAAAGTTTCATTAGCCACCTATCTAGCCTTTAGAGCGAATAACCCTATCTCCATATGAGTGTTTTGCGTATAACTCTGTTAATAATGATTTAATCGCAAAAATAGCTCTACAAAAAATATTTGACATTCAGTTTTCTGTGAAAAATAAAAAGAAGAAAAAAAGTGAGGATGCACACAACACTGAAAAAATAATCCCTTTTCGTGATATTTCGACTCCGTAGTAGTTGTTTTGCAACAATATTTACGAGCAAACAGTGTTACTACTTCACTTTTAATTCGGCTATTCAAGGTCAGAAAATGAGTCTAAAGAAAACATTAACATTAGATTTGAACGAAATTGGGTACAAGAGTGTGTGAGAAGCTATTACTTCATCCCTACTTCAGCTTTGGTGGTTACAATAGGATTTGACTGAAACAAAAAATCGCATTGGATTTTAACATTCAACAGCAAAAATATGATTATAAAATAATGTATTACACAAAAATATGGTGGCATATTTGTCACCACATCGGGACTTGAGTCATTGCAGAAAATAGTGCAATGCATTAGTACCCAAATGTTATTTTTGGCAATTCATTGGTACTTAAACGTTCTCTTTTAAAATGTATCAGTGCCTAAATATTCATTTTTGCAATGGAACTGTGATAAATGATTGTACCTACCAATATAATGTATCAGTAACTAAAAATATGTTCTATATTATAATGCATTGATCGGAAGTCGGATTACATCAATAACCAAAATTTTAAGATTTATTAGTATTAATTATTATATCATTTTGTCATTTTATACTTGATAATTTTAATTTTTTCATATATCAGCCAATTTGATTCATATTCCCAGGTTCCACAATTAAGTTACCCAGAAAAAATATACAGGAGAGACACGAATTCTTATACTTACTACAACCCATAATATTATACGGTAAAGGCGGCAAAGATGCCGTATTGGGGAAGATGCCACCCTTTCAAAAAGTCACGTTGGCAGCACTATTGAGGAGAAAAATGATATCACTAGTATGTACAAGTTAGTCAACAGATCTTTTGTTCAAGTTTTTGTTACAAGAAACCTTGGTCTCTTCTTGCATTTTGTTTTAAAGTGAATTAAGTGTTTGATGATAACTTTAAAAATAATTAATTTGAATTTTGATGGTAGTTATTATGGGAATGAATTGTCCTATTTCCTCCGATAATTTATGAAATAATTAACAAATTTTGTGTAGATTGCGGTAGTATTTAATTCTGCTGATTGGACTCCCATTATTTAATTTTAAAAATGTGAAACAATAAAAAATTCAAATCGGCTAATATGGCCAACATTCATGGTGGCTAAGATGCCGCACCAATATTGAAATTTCTCATTGCAGAATGAAATTTAATTGATTAATGAATAATTAAGATACATACAACCTTTTATTATTTCTAGTCAAATTAGGGAAATACACTGAAAAAACATATTGTGATTTCAAGGCAGAAGAATATCTTTTGAAAACAATTCAAATTGATGTGGTATCTTACCCACCTCATCGAGTAAGATGGCAAAAATTAGGTTTTTTTTATTATTTTTATTACTTGGCTATTTTTGAATAAACATTTGATTGAATACTGGGAAATGATCCTTAAGGCCTTAAAGTACATATCTGCCAAATATGGTCTCTTTTCAACTCTTATATCCAGTTCTATTTCAAGTATACAAAAGGTGCGGAATCTTCGCCTCCTTTACCTTAATATTTCAATAGTCAAAGTATTATTATGCCTTGACAGAACAAAATTTGATGATTCAATGTAGAGGAGAAGATGAAGAGTCCCAGCCAAAGTTTGAGAAAATGTGCAATAAGAATCTTAGGAACCTACAGCCTACGGCACACATACTTGCAATCATAACTTTTCTAAATGCATAATAAAATCTCATCATTTTCTATAACGCACTGAAGTAGATTTTAATTATTTCAATGTTGATTTTATTTTTTTTAATAGAGTAAGAAAAATTTATAATTTTCGAATGTATTTATTGAAGAAATATGTCAGGAAAAATAAGGTTTTTTGTTCATTGGTTATCCATTTAAATGCCTATTTAAACTTCCTATTCACTGTGCAAGGTACTTCATCTAAGGATTAATAAGCCAATATTATCTTGTGTTTCAAGTATCATGAAATATCAGAAAAAAATTACAGTCATTATAAACTGACATTTTGAGGTTTGAAATTTGTTCAGATTTTAAGGTTTTAAATTTGAACCTTACGCCATCCTATTACCCTCATAAGTCTCGGTAAAACATCAATTTTGTTTTTAGCAACATAGTAGCTCTACAATTTAAAAAATATTAAAAGCAGTAAAAAATGACATTAAAAGGGCATGCGCCTCTGGGATAAAAGTTTCTGTTTTTGGAAGGTAAAACTTGGTAGCTGTCTAATATTGTTCCTGAAAAAATTTCCAGTGTAATCAGTTCATTCTAAATGAACAATCAACAGATGCTTGTATTGTATTTGAAAAAGAAGTAGAACTCTTAGCCCTTTTAATAACTTACTATTTCATTTAAAACAGTTCATAACTATGTAGTTCCCAAAGAAGCTGATTTCTTCTGAGCCATGAAATAACTCAAAAAAATTTTTTTTTCATTAAATTTATTGAATAACCTGAGACAACTTGTTAGCAGAATTTGAAAAAAATTCTCTTATAAAGATATTGTGACATTTGTAACACATGCCCTCATAAAAAGAAATTCTATTAGTAATTTATTTTTTTTTTTGTTTAAGTTACACATTAAAAAAGTATCTTCTTGGACTTTGACAAAACATGTCTATTATCAGTATGATATGAAAAAATGGTAGCAGTGTTGTACACAAGTCTTACAAGCAGTATACTAGAACATGTCATATGTACTTTTTAGGCCTGACTAAGGTTTACAAAGAAGTCTGTTTCCAAACGTCCAGAAGTCAATTATAGACTGAAATGGTTTCAGTTTATGTGTAAAAACACACACATATGTAGTCTTACCAAAATACAGTTAGGGTACTTTTTTATTATTGGGTGTCCTACCAAGATTGTAAATACGTGTATGTATGTATGTGTCAAACTTCAGTGGGATGTAGTACTCACTGAGTACAACAAAAAAGTTATGTACGCATTTTGCCTACGCATTTTGCCTATACATTGCATTGAAGGGGCCACAAAGTTACAAAATTTGAAAATTGTGAATTTTAATGGGTTCATTTTGTCAATTTTAATACCTCATGTGGGGACTTTACTCGTATGAGGTGATGGGGCTTGGCTTTTACTGTCTCCACATGTTAAACACATATTATATATAAGTATAAATGGTTAGTGATTAGTTACCACTACTGAGAGCTAATATAATACTGAAAGAATGTTGTTACCTGAAATATTTATATAGGCACAAGGAATACCGTATTGTAGACACTCCCTTTTATTTGGAATTATGGCTTGCAATTGATTATCTTACGTTTTTGATGAAAAAAATTTCCAAATTTTGAATCTAATTTTTGGGTCATCTATAGGGAATGTTTTGTATTTCTTTGGCCCCAGTTTTTTAAATTGTCATTTGTATTTTTTTGATGCATATTGAATGCTGGAGAATTACACAAAATTTCATTAGATTGTCAGAAAAAGTGTTAAACACAATACAATACTCCCTTCTGATGCAGTTGGTAAAAATAGTGTTTCATGAAGAACAAGATCTTGACATCTATTTAGGTCTTATGGTCTAAGTTTTCATCAAGTTAAACTTTTCAGGTTAATTTTGAAGAATGATAATCCTTAGATGTGCTTTTGGATAGAAACTTAAAAAAAGCAAAAACTAAAAAGCTACCTTTTTTAAATTTTTTTATTTTTAACATGTAATAAATATTGAATGAATTAATGAAATGACAATAAGTTTATGACTATTAAGAAGCCGATCTGAAACAATCCTGCAAAAATATCATGGGTATTTTTACCATAGCCTATATTTGTTAGAAATTAGCAAAACTTTGTATGAAAATTTTTGGAGGAGGTGAAAAATTGATTAAGACCTAATTATACAAAAGAGATGATAAATGTTAGAGGAAATCACCCTGAATTAAAAATTTTTATAAAAATTGTAGTAATTAAGAAACATTCAATTTTAATCATTTTTACAAAGGGAACAATGTTTAGTACCTTGAAAATACACAAAAAAAGTCCTATTTTTCAATTAGCTATCTAAAATATTAAAATAACTCAAAACGTCAATTTTTTCAAAATTTTTATGATTCAAAATTTCAAGGTTAAGATAACAGTTTCCAAACAAACTCATTCCCCTTATTCTATTAACAAACTTTGGAAAAAATACCTACATAAAAGAGCGATATTTTACGTATTATACATATATGCGCATACATAAAGTTGCATAACAGTATTCTTTTAGACATAATTTCAGAGCTCATTCAAAATGTACACTTTAAAACTGGACCTAGGTGATGCAAAAATCATTACTATGAAATTTTTTCACAATCTAAACTGGCGTGGGTAAATCATTTTTCTCTCCAAACTTAGAAAATAGAGCAACCTAGAATTACCTATAACTCTGATACCATAGTAGAAATATCGAAGGTTGTATTTTATCAATTGATTTTTTTTTGCGCAGTACTCATGATTGGCACATTTGAAAAAATGAAGTAGGTATTTTACGAGATTTGAAGAAATATGAAACGTTTGAAACTCTTTCAGGGTTTTGTAAAGGAAAAAAAACAGAGAAATAAAGACTGCGACTGAAATTAATAAAGTCGTGGAGTAGGTATATCGATAACTATCGATATGCTTGTCAGATTTATAGAGGATGAAGACCGGTGAAGACATAAATTAGTAACAAGAAAGAAAGAATTATACGAAGTTATATCCAAGAAGCGAGTGTATTTTGTAACAATTACATAATTTAAATATGAGTATAATTTGAGTGAGATAAACGAGTGTGTACGGAGATGGACGAGTGAGCGGCGGAGATGATAACACAGTGTAGCCGCAAACAGAGATATAAAATATATATTAAAATAATCGTGTGTTCGCAGGAGTGAGAGGGGAGAAGGATTGGTGGTCTCAACAAGATTTCGATAACTATTGGTACAAATATCGATTACTATCGACATTACTTTACAAATTTTTCCAGGTATTGGAATTCAATTTTTTTTTTTTTAAATTAAGGATGAAAATTGGCAAAAATGGGTTTTCTAGCGAAGTATTGATGTGCTAGACGTTTTTGTGTTCAAAAGATTCAGGAAAATATGGTTTTTCGGGGATTTTTCAGTTTTTGAGGAGGGCTAGACACCTGAAACTTGCCCTTGATAAGGTCTTTCCGACCATTTTTTCTCTCTCACCTTTTCATTAATTTGTTTCGCCGAGGAGCAAATACTCCTGGCTGTCCCTCTTGCGTACGCCCTTGTCTCATTCCAATAATACTGACCAAAATCAAGAGTATATACTTCATAGAGTTATATCTACATCCATAACATTAGGCAGGTCAATAATTTTAAGCGTACTAATTTTGAAAAGATTCAAAAAGTAAGTTTTTCACGATAGAAAAAATTCTATTTCTTCAAGTTTTCGTTCTTGGCAGTAATATCAAAAAAATAAAGGTCGACATTTCTTTTTTTTTCCTTTTTCGTTCCTTTTTGGAGTCTCCAAAACTAACAACGTTTAAGCGTTTCGCTAATTTGAAATTTTTTCCACTTCTACAAAATCCGATGGGCGAGCGAAATAGGAAGAAAAAAACTTTTACGTTTCTAAGTATTCAACGCAGGTTTTGTAAAATTTTTTCTATTATTACTGAGGCTGCTACTGGCTTTATGGTTGAGACTAGACTTACTAAACACTACTTAGACTTTAAATCGTGTTGTTTTTTTTGGCACGATTTTTTGCCATTTTTTCTCGTTCAACTCCACGACTCTATTCATTTCAGTCACCGTCTTTATTTCTCTCAGTTTTTTTTCTTTCTTTACAAAACCCTCGAAGAGCTACAAACATTTAATATTTCTTCAAATCTCGTAAAATACTGCATTTGTCAAGCACTGCATAAAAAAAAATCCATTAATAAGAGACGACCTTCGATATTTCTACTGTGGTGTCAGTTGTCATCATTATTGGAATCATTCGAAAAAATTGTAACCATTTTTAAGCGGCAGCAACGTCTAAAGGAAATGGCTGGCCTTAATGCGGACAGACTTAAGAAATATACCGAAGTACTTTTGTTTTCCATGGCTTTGGTCCACGCAACGTTGGAAAATTAAGATAAACTGAATTTCGTATTTTTAATTTATACTTTTCAATTAGATGATTACTTTCCTCGTCGGTGTTAGTCTTGTGGAGGTTGAAGGCCAAAAAAAAATGAGGTTACTCGGCTTATGAGCTCATAAATTGAACAGTTTTGTCGGAATTGCCATGTAAGTAATCCTAAATAAAAAAGTTTCCCTACAAGACAATACAAAAAAATCTATGTGACAAACGACGTCAATGGTTTCATTGCCTCTATTTCATTTTTTATTAACGAAAAGTGTCAACTTCTGAGTACAGGTAAATGGAGGTGGTGTTATCACTTTTCTTATTCGAAAATTACATCAAGTTAATTTTTGAGTCTGGGAAAAAATGAACTTAATAATTGAATTTTTTTAACTACCTGTATCTATTTTACAAATACAGGCAATATTGAAAGTTTAATGAACATAGATATATGCGTTTACCTTATGTATTTTTTTTTGCACATAATATATTTCATTTTTAATATTCATGGAATCCCATTAAGACATAAGTACCTACAAATGTACAATAAACATTGTTAACACCCATTTACCTTTTTTCAGCAGTTTTGAAACTGGAAACCAGATGCAACCCACTTTGTTTCCTCTTGCAAATTGTTTGTTTGTTCCACCAATTTAAATTAGACTAAATTTAGACAAATTTATGGCACCACCTGAGATGTGCAAGTTCTTAATGAGTTCAACTGGGGATTCAAACTCGCAACCCACAGGTTGTAAAATACGAAGATGCACCACACAGCTATGATGCCAATTATGTAGATAAGGCGCGATAGCACATACAGCCGCATCCCCACAACCATTCCTCCTAGTGCTGCAATGTAAGCACGACAATAGAGAGCGGAGCTAGGTTATTGTGTATGAACACAGATTTAGGCCATCATAGCTCAACAGCAGTCTAAGGAAGGAAGACATGGAAGTGGTTGTGTGTACATCTCACATCGGGAGTCACCAATTCTGTGCAGGCTGTTGACTCGAGGATTCAAACTGGCAACCCACAGGTTGTTAAATATGATGACACATCGAGGAACTATGATACCAATGATGTGGACAAGGTACAATAGTGCATATAGTTGTGTCCCCACACTGACATTGCACCGTGATTGGCCAATTCAAATTCATGGAACCATTTACCACATCCAAAACTGACTGAGCCAAGATAGTTGACAGATTTGCAGTATTTTTTAAAAAACTTCGACTAACTTGACACAAGCAAACATCTGGTGTTGTCCTAGAAGACTCATAAACATTTTTTCTTAGTTTCATTGCAAATGGTTAGTGCAGCAAGAGAAAAAAACTAATTCAACTTATTTTTAGAACAACCATCAAAGATAGTACATAAATTAAGATCAATAAAATGTGTTTTCAAAGGATAAGGCATTAGGTGAATACTAAAAGTATGATATTAAGAAATTTACATTAACATTTTTATTAAAGGTACCTATTAGGAATTCCGAAAGTTGGGAAAAATTTTAAATGACCAAAATACGGACCGCTAATTCTTAAGGTTGGTTTATGAAACTGAAAAGGACCTTTTTCCTTCATTTGATGAGTGATATAAACATAGTCAAATGACACTTTTACAGTAAATGTTATGCCTTTAGTATTGTTGATTGACAAAAAGAAATACAATGTTCAAATTATTGGTGTGTATTAGAAAACTTAGCAACACATTTTACAAGTACACATAACTAAACAAGAACTCAACTAACTTTGTAAAAACGAATTTAAAACCAGACAAGCTGTAGAATATGACGAGAACAAGATAACAACTTAGTGTGAGAGGTACAATGAAAAGAAGAAAGATAAGGCATGCACTGAATGAATGGAAGAATGAAATGAATGTATGTGTGAAGATAACCCGTCGTCTATATGTTACATTAACAATACTCCCAGCCACAAAATGGAAAAATCCAAAATTTTAAATAATTGAAAAAAAATAACATATTAGTGGCTATGAAAAAAAATCAAAATAAATAAAGGTAACGCGGTTGATTAAATAATAAATTAACATGCAAAAAAAGGGGGAATTAAAAAAAAAACAAAAACAATAACAATAACATGAGCTGGATAGTGATAATTAATAAGGGAAAAATGGTAAACTGAGGGGAATAAACTTAATACTGATTATCTGGATCCATTGGTAGAGGGATCAGGCTTGTGACTGCTCGACGAACAACTGAATCATTCACCAAAACTTCGACGTTTTGAACATTACCATTCTTGTTGGGAAACACTGAGGTAACACGGCCATACTTCCATTGACCTGGAGCTGACAAATCATCCTTGACTATGACAACTTGATTTGGACTGAGTGAGGTTTGGACTTTAGACCACTTGACTCGCTTTTGAAGCATTCTTAGGTAGTCTCCTTTCCATGCCTTCCAAAATCCATTAATCATTCCACTTAGGTATTTGTATCGATATGACAAGGGTATAATGATTTCTGGATCCTCTAAACCAGAAATTGATGAAAGGCAATCACCAATGAGGAAATGGGATGGTGTTAAAACATTAAAATTTGCCTCCAACTTCGTATAACATAGTGGACGACAATTTAAAATTTTCTCGATGTTGCACAGGACTGTCGTGTATTCTTCCCAGGAGAGAGACTGATCTTTCGTAATGCGGATTAAATGATGCTTACATGATTTAACGGCAGCTTCCCAAAGGCCACCTTGATGTGGAGTGCGAGGTTGGATAAACGTCCAATTAATATCTTCCTTGGATAGGTAGTTTCTTAATAAATTTTGCATGCCAACGAAATTGGTGCCATTGTCAGACCAGACTGTGTTTGGCTTACCTCGCCAAGCTATGAACCGTTGAAATGTACTGACAAAGGCTTCGGTGGATAAACTGGAAACTAATTCGATGTGGGCAGCGCGAGTAGAGAAGCACACAAATATTGCTACCCAAACTTTATATGTCTTGTAGGTACAGTGGTTGATGCATTTACACAGGAATGGACCTGCTAGGTCAATACCTACAACTGCAAATGGGCGTTGAATGGTAACTCTGTCACTTGGTAATTGACCCATTAATTGCTGCGCACATTGCTTACAATAACGAATACAAACTGGGCAGCAATTCACAGTTTTCTTTATGATTTTGACAAGACCACCAATGGTGTAATATTTGGCTGCAATCATGGTTAAAATGAATGAGCGATTGGCATTATAATACTGGTGATGAATCGAGTGTACCATTGTAGCAACAAAATTGGACTTGGCACTCAGGATAATAGGATGTTTCTTATCGAATGAAAACTGCAAATACTCCAGGCAACTGCCAACACGCAATATACCTTGACTATCTAGGAATGGAGTTAAGGAGTTGAGTATACTTTTGGGATTGAGAGGGTTACCACTGAGTAAATTTGTTAATTCGCAGGAAAAGTACTTTGACTGCAGTATTCGAGTGATGTATGTTAATGCAACACGACGTTGGTATAGGTCTGAGTCCATCATTTCAGAAGAAGCACCTTGGTGAAATATTCTGGCAAAAACACGGAAAATGCCAACTATTCTCTCGTATGAAGAACAATTTTCAATTCTGGTAACTAGGTGCTGGTGGTGGAGTTCAATTGGATCGCTGTTTACTGTGGTGTGACATGTAACTATATTTATTTCAGGCTTGGTAATTTCAAAATCAATGTTGGATGGGAAATTGTAGCTTACTTTGGACAGGAACTCAGGACCTTGAACCCAGACTTTATTGGCAATGAAGGATTCAACGGAGATTTTTGTTCTGGTGGCCAAGTCAGCTGGGTTGTGAGCAGTTTCAACATAGCGCCATTGACTTGTGGGGATGAGATTAATAATTTTTTCAACTCGGTTTTTCACAAAAACAGATAACTTCTGGTGAGGGTTATGTAGCCAAGCAAGGACAATTTGGGCATCGGAAAAACAATAAATTTCAGCAATTTGTAACTCTTTCTGGACTCGAGTGATTAATTCTGCCAACAACACAGCAGCTTGGAGCTCAAGTTTTGGTATTGTTAACTCTTTAATGGGTGCAATTTTGGTTTTGGCACACACAATAGAGCATTTTGCACCAGGTGACTCGGAACATCGCAAGTAGACTACTGCTGCACATGCTTGTTTACTTGCATCACAAAACCCAATAAGTTGCATTGTACAGCATGGTGTATTTGGAAAGTAACACCTTGCAATCTGGAATAGATGTAGATTGGACAGATCTGCACAGTATTTTTCAAATTTGGTTCTCAACTTTGAGGGTACCTCTTGGTTCCATTTTAACTGTTCTCGCCAAAGGTCTTGAAGAATTACTTTGGCTTTAACTGTTATTGGTGCTATGATTCCTAATGGGTCGAATACCTTGGCTAGATTGGATGCAACATCTTGCATAGTCATTGTGGAAGTTGAAGAGAGTTCGGAGCTGGTGAAGTTGATTTGGAATGTATCACTAGAGGTGTCCCACTGCAAACCAAGAGCACATGCAGTACATGGTGTTTGGAAGTCTAATGACTGCAATATACTATGGAGCTCCCTTGGAATTTTGGACATAAACTCAGTTGAATTGGACTGGTATTTGCACAGTGGGTATTTGGCAGCTTGTAGTGCATCATGGACTAAACGTTGAAGTCGGATGGCAATTTCAACATCATGGCTACTGGACACCAAATCATCCATATAAAAGTCTTGGTTGATGATGGTTGCTGCCTCGTGGTTATCCTGTAACTCTTGGCTTATTTTCTCTAAACATTTGGTAGCCAAAAAGGAAGCAGGACTTGTGCCATAAGTAACTGTATTTAACTGGAATTCTTGGATTGGCAACTCTGGTGAGTCTCTCCACAAAATGCGTTGCCATAGACGATCATCCTGATGGATTGATACTTGGTGGTACATTTGTTCTATGTCTGCACTGATGGCGATTTGATGTCAGCGAAAACGGATTAAGATGTCCATCAAATCAGGTTGCAAGCGAGGAGCAACCATAAGGGCATTGTTTAATGAAATTCCTGCTTTGTCATGGGCAGAAGCATTAAACACAACTCGTAACTTTGTTGTTTCCCTGGACATAGGAAGTACGTATTGGTGGGGTATGTAATACTGGCCATTACCAAAGTCACTTGTGGGTATACGGCTCATGTGACCTTTTTCTTCATAGTCGTGCATAAATTCAGTATACATTGCTCGGGTGGTTGAATCCAGGCGCTGTTCAAGACGAAGGAGAGTGTTTCTTGCAAGAAAATAATTTTTGGTAATTTGGTTTTTGCAGTTACGGAATGGCAATCGAACAATATATCGTCCACTAGCATCTCTGGAGAAGGTCTCTTCAAAATGTCGGTTACATTGTTCGGCTTCACTTGACTTATGTTTTGGTGCAACAACTTCTTCAGTTTCCCAAAACTTTTTCAACTGGGTATTGATATTGGTTGTGACGCAGTAGGAGTAGGACTGGTTGGTTTTTAGGGAATTTACTTGACCATACAGGGTCCAACCAAAACCAGTTTTTCTTAAGGTTACATTATTGACCTGTTGCGAGTAGTTATGAACAATTTGCTCAAAATATTCGGCACCTACTATGATGTCAACGGTGGGAATGGCCACGAGAGTTCTCTCAAACAGCTTCCATAGACAGGTTGTGGACTTGGTAAGTTATGGATGATGTAGGAACTACTTCACCTTCAATGTCCATTTGGAAGTTGGTATGTCTTGACATTAAGGTCATTGTGCAGAGACGATTGGTTGTAATTGGCTCGGCTCCAACGCCTTTCAAACTGGAAATCCACTTGGATGTGGTTGTTGGTAACTGGTTACTTGTAACAAAGGACTGCGACACCATAATGACTTGGGAGCAAATATCAAGGTGAATTCGAGCATAGCCTTGAACATTACCACAGACAAACTTGGCCACTGCAGAAGGTAACAGGATTGTTTTTGGTTTTTGGCCAACACGAGCACAAGAATTAGCGGATTTGGTTACAACACACTTGTTTTGTTCAGCAGATGTTGAGTTAGAATTTGAGACTACTGATACAGGTTTGGCAACTACACTGGTAACATCACCTTCAGCACGATCAAGATGGAGCATGGTGTGGTGCTTTTTGTGACACACTTTGCAACTGGTTTTCTTGGGGCAGTTCAGGGATGAGTGGTTGTGGTTGAAGCAGTTGAAACAAAGTCGATGCTTTTTGATTATCTCGAACCTTTCTTGAGGGTTTTTCTTTAAAAATGTGGAACACTCAACAAGTAAATGTTGACCAGGACAAGCATAACAGTTGATTTTTGTGGTGGCAAACGAAGATGGGGCTGGGTTTTTGGGTGGCACTGGTTTCATTAGTGGTAAAGTTGAGGTGGATTGCTGCTTCTCAAGCTATCGACATTCAGCGGCGTTTGCTCGAGCCGAGAGAAATTTACGAAAATTTTCCCAGGTTGGAAAGTCTTTTGTATCGAGGTGGGTGTTTTCCCAATCATGTTTGGTAACATCGTCGATTTTGGTAGAAACAAGGAACTCAAGTGGTATGGACCACTGATCAACTGGTGCACCACAAACTTTCAACCCAGCAATTGTGGAATCAATTGTATTTAATAGGTTATGAAGACCACTTTCACTTTTAATCTTCTCGGCAAAAAATAACTCATAGCAATGGGCTTTAATAATGGCATACTGGTTATTGTATTGGTTGAGTACTTTATTCCTGGCTAATTGGTATCCTTGGGATGTGATTGTAATACCACGGAACACATTAGCAGCTTCACCTACCAGGCAGCTTTTTAGGTAATAAAATTTACAAACCTCGGTAAGTACTTGATCATCGTTTACCATATTTTCAAACAAGGCTTTGAAGTCGTTGAACTTGGTTAATGTTCCATCGAAGGTAGGAAGGTTTATTTTTGGGAATGACACATTGGGTTGGCTTGGATGAGCGTCATTGGAAACTGTGTTCAAAGACTTTCTGCTTGTGACTTTAGATGGGTTTAGGTTTTCAAGAGCAGCGTTTGCGGTGGAAACAATTTTTAAATATGTTAATTTTACCTTGTCAGAATGCTCCAACAGCTCATCTTCAAATTTCATTACTTCCTCTGGTTTATCTGATGAAAAGTTGCTGACAAGTTGGGACTATAAATTATCAAAGGTATTCTTCTCATGTTTGGATTGGGTCAGGAGGGACTCAATTGCATGACTATTGGAGTCGTTGACGTACACTTCCAAGTATTACATGGCTTTTTCGATGCTACGTGTAATTAGTCTCCTCTCTCGGAGCAGCTGCTCAATTTTTTTGGAAGACATTATATGAGAGGAGCAAAATTACAAAAATTAACGAAGTTTGTGAATTAATTTACTTTAAAGCACTGAATTTACGTTAATCATGAAGAAAGAGAAATTTTCAGAAAAATTCCAGGTACAACAGAGATGAATTTTGTTGAATGGCGGACACCAAACAACTACATAAATTCACTTCACAAATTTTTGCATACTACATATTTAGAAAACGAACATATTACTTAAAAATGCCAGTGAAAATAATTAATCCGGCCCGAAGGACCATTTTGTTGATTGACAAAAAGAAATACAATGTTCAAATTATTGGTGTGTATTAGAAAACTTAGCAACACATTTTACAAGTACACATAACTAAACAAGAACTCAACTAACTTTGTAAAAACAAATTTAAAACCAGGCAAGCTGTAGAATACAACGAGAACAAGATAACAACTTAGTGTGAGAGGTACAATGAAAAGAAGAAAGATAAGGCATGCACTAAATGAACAGAAGAATGAAATGAATGTAAGATAACCCGTCGTCTATATGTTACATTAACAAGTATATTCAGTACTTGCCTCCTCAACTGCTGAGAACAAGACACATTTTTATTGAAAATTTTTTATTTGTTTTAAGGTTTGCTTTATAGGTATTGCTAAAGTTTGATTGGCTTCTCAAGAAACATCCTGTATTGTTGTATTTGAAGCAACAAATTTAACATTGAGCAGAATAAGTTAAAAGTAAAATTGAGGCCAGAGTAAGGTCTACCAAATTAGATAAAATAAACTGCACTAATGACTGGTTTCCATCGAGGAATTAAACGTTTCTAGCATGAACATGACATACGCTTGTAATAATAACTTTAATAAAGAGGGATCATGAGTAAGTATTTGTAATACGAAAATATGCGACAACCATCATCATCATATTCATGTAACGGTTACTATTTGACCGATAGTAATTTAAGTTCCTTCATTTTTATGAAAAAAAAAAAATCATTCAACGTTGTTCTTTTATTTAGAGACTGAGGCGTCCGAAATCGATTGCCGTGATTTAAAAGGCAATTTCAAATCAAGAGCTCATAAAGTCAACCTTTAATGTATAGTGGTGTTTAAATGCTAATGACGTCACAATGTCCTAGAATTAGGGCATCATGCAGCTGAAACACAGAATTGAGGGGTCTTGAATTGTGTTTTCAAGACATTTTATTTTTTTGACTTTGACTATGTCCTATGGCTGAATTCTTCTTGACTTGAATTAAACTTCTTTGGACACGGCAGAATGTAGCTTATGTTTGTCTTCATACCTCAGCAAATTAATATGACAAATCAGCAATAAGATAAGTTGTGCGGATAGAAGAGCCTAACAAAGTTTTGATCCATATAAGGTTCGAAACCTACAAAAACGAACAGCAGAATTATTTTGTTAAAGACTATAATTACAAAAGAACCATAGTGTCAACAAAGTGGAACAAAGCAAAGTGTGTAGCAGAAAAATAAAAAGTTAAAAAAAAAAAAGCTATGGCAGACAACAAGTAGGGGAAACCATCAGAAAGCTGTTGTGTCTTCACCTAATTGTGTGTCTTCATGAGTGATGGTTTTGTTGTGTAAAAGACCCCTAATATGAAACTTTAGGTCTTGGAGCTTTTGGAAAAAGTGAGGGTGAGGTATGAAAAATAACCAACATAGATGGAGTCAAATCCACTATGCGCAAACAGAAGGCTCGATGCGGCCTTTAAATGACAGAGCAAGGCAGTTATCTTGAACCAAGCTTGTCTTAAAGTTGTCTTCAACACACCAAATTTCCCTCCTAACAGATGCCAGGAACTCCATCTGATCGTATTGTCAACTGATACTTCACCTCGCAGGTATTTTTAAAAGATCGCCTTGAAGTGCGATATGGAAACTGGCAAAACTAGAGATAACTTGTGTGTCGTCACTACTGGTCCTTCATGATGAAAGAACATCCCTAATATGCCTTTTGTCTTCAACTGAACCTATCTGGAATTCAACTACCATCCTAGTTGTCTTCAAGGTAGACCAGACTGATGTATATTCTACATCTCGTGGATGGTACACTTATTAAATTGCCTAACGTGAGGACTTAAACATACGACTTGTGACTTGGACCTGCTGCTATCCGCCTACACAAGAAGGACTCATTTGCAAAGGCAAACCTAGTACCGGGTGTCGCCAGTGCAAAAAAGAGAGTGATTTAAAAATTAGAATTTGTGTTTGCAAATCAGTTCTTCTTGTTAAGGAAATTTCCCCACTTATTGTCTGCTAATTGCCTTCAAACATGCGATGTCGATAACATAAAAAGCGAGAGGAAATATAAAATGTGTACAGCCAATGAGATTACAGAAAGCAGAGATATATAAATAGGCAAAAACGCACGTGGATGACTGATAAAATAAAATATAATAAAATATATTAAATGACTGCAAACTGCAAGCAAAGCGTGGAAAGACTGGAGATAAAGCAAAAAGGTTGGCTGCATTCATGTCCGCCGATGGGTTTTTACTTCTATTCAATTCGTTTTCATCTAATATATATCTCATGGCTCCAGTCTGTCAGATCAAACCAAATTATTGTCTGAAATTGTCTGAATTTGGAAGAGTTGTTACTGAAATAAAATGTATTATAATTGCCTGAAAGAGAATTAGATTTTATTTCTGTCTTCACGTCTTCATCTGAATACGAGTTCGAATTTGGATAATACAATGTCCGAATTCGAATTTTGTCTTTCGAAAAATTGTCTGAAATTGTGACGTCATTATTTTGTCTTATTTTTGTCGAAAATAATTTTTATTTTAAGGTCCAGATCTCGGACTTCTCAAGACCTAACTTATTTTGAATGTACTAACAGAATATACATGTCTGAGTAAGGAGTGTGGTTGACTGTATGAAAATTGAACACAAACTGGATTATCTTTCTTCTTCACATACTAGTACAACAAGAAAAACCGATTAATGAACAGTGCAAAAATTCCAAAAGTTAAAATTTTCTTGTACCGGTGGTACAAAAAGATAATAATAAATAGAAATACATCGAAATTCTGAGATACCTAGCTTGACTTTCTTTTATTCGTTTTTGTTTTTTTTTTTAGGGCGCGGTGGGAGGAGGAGGAAATTTATACATTAATTCGACATTTATACATTACTTCGTATTATACATAGGTATAGGCAACCTAACTTTAATAGGTACCTATGTGAATATGCCATAACATCGCCATCTAATTTTCTGATGAGAACCGAGTAAACCTATACCTACAAGAATAATTACCATCCATTCCAACCGCTGGAAAAAATTTCAAATTTACAATGTAGTCTCATTTTAATATAGGTTAAGCTAAATCTCCCAAGAAATGATAATTTAATTTTGATAAATCCTTGACCACAACCTAAATTATGAGAAGTTGATCAGAAAAACGCATTTTGCAGGTAAGAGTCGATGTTTAAACATACTAACGTAGGTAATTATACACTCCGGTAAGACCATAATTCATCTTATTTCCTGCAGAGCTTCAATAACAAGCATATAACTTTTGTTTCTATAAATTTTGCTAACAAGAACACTATAGTTCAGCTGTAGGACGGCCCCTCTCTCTAAGTTACATAAACGTTTGTAGTTTGGCCATGATATTAATACTCGAATAACCATGTGTTTAATAATTAAATATAGGCTATGTAGGGTGTTTATAGGCATAAATTAAAATCTTCAAATTATTCCTCACTCTGTATTTGTTCTCTTTGAGCAGATTATCGCAGTAAAACACGTTTACAATTCAAAAACCATTTTTGGGATACTCATATGGTTATTTTCAGTATTTTCGACCAACAAGTCGAAAGATGACGATCAAATACGAATCGTCACTCAGTCTGCTTTATTATAATCGAAAACGAGTAAAAAATCACATTCGAGGACATATAACTTCATTGTTACCTTTAATATGCTGAATGTTTCAATACGGTTGACATTTCACATTGACGAATAAATCTGCAACACTGACCGACCACCTAATATATTACACGTAGATACCCGCAGATAGACAGTTTACAATGCATTTCTACACAACACGAACTCGTGTTGTTAGTTACAAATTTCAACGGTCGAGGAAGCAGCGAAAATAATGTTTAAATTGTGTCCGACTACAATGACCATTAATTTTAACGAGCATGTAAAACGAGTTTGCAATATTTTCGCACCCTTTTTGGACAATAAACACAGTTTTGTATGAAAAATCGATAAAGTCTCTCAGCTGTAGATACGGTGGCATTTACATCTCTTGGCTACTCATTCTTTATGTGGAATGACGAGAGGATACAAAAGATGACGGGGCAGAAAAATGCGGAGAAGCAATGAAAAGTTTGCTAAACTTTCAACAGTGACTCTTAAATTTGATATTAATGGCATTTATCGTTATTAAGGGCGAAAACAAAAAGGAAAATTCTACTCATTTAAAAATCAAAATTACACGAAACTGACTGAAAATGATACGATAAGATAGGTATCTAGTTAGTATGTTATGATAACATGATTTCATTTTAATAGATCTCGAAAATTTATCTTTTACTGACACCAGTGGCGAGGCTCGGACACAACTTGCGGAGAGGCACACACTTCATTGATTTTTTCCTCAAATGAAACTGAAAACAATTTTTATGCAGATTTTATTCGAAATCCTACAAACTAAAATTCATCTTGCACAGACACTCAGGGGTAAGTTAGTTTTTCGTCTCATGACTCCAGGAAACTTTTGGCACCATTGACTGAAATTTATACGTATATATACACAAAAAGTAAAATGACGGATTTCTTTTTTTATTGTGTGTATTTATTTATCTGTGTCAGTGTGGAAGTATATCTTTTCATTGAGAGCTGTTTAATTTTCAACTTTTAGGTCGCCATATTATCTGTTAACATTAAAAAATATTTCAAAAAATTTTTAGAAATCATTAAGTAGAGTTTGTGTATTGGGTAGTGGACATCATAAAACATAACAGTTTTCGCCCCACAAGTTGATACTACACCCTTTTAAAGCCATTTAAAAACAAAACTTCGTACAATAAAATGTTTAAAATGTTTGACAGCTTTGAACTCTAAAACTATTGCACGCATGAAAAATATGTAAAAGACCTAATTTGCAGAAACTTTTATGAAAAAACTTTTCCTCAAAAATAAAATTTTCTGTGGAATTGATCCTTAAGCGAAAAAATCACGAAAATGACTGTGAAATATGATTTAAAACACTTTTGGAGCTGAGGGGGCATATCAACTTGAGAGGTGGAATGTATTTGATTTTATATAGTCTAGTTTGTCCCTTAATATAATAAACCTGCAAAGGGCAAAACATTATCTTCATTTTTTCGTGAAGGCGGATCAAGAAGTCTGCCACATTACCTGTTGTTGAAAAGAAAAGTCGCCACTTCACCTGTATAAATATCAATAGATACGTATAATATATATATATATATATATGTATATACATATATACCCATTTCTATCAAACACGGTACAGGTCGTAATTTTCCTGGGAGAGTCATGAAATTTGGACAATTTTTCGGTTCTAGACAAGGATAAATTATTGCATACCTTTATTATAGTTTCAATCAGCTAGCGTTCTAATTTTTGATTTTTTGGTCGACATTGTTTTGAGTCATGGTTATTAAATAACAAACCTGGAACACAGATTGCACTTTCGCCCTAACTTGGTTGTAAAAGTAATTTGATTTTAATAATCATTTCTATAGAAGTTTTTTCTTTTGCGTTTCTCTTTTTGTGCCATTTAAAACGTAATTAAATTTTCTCGAGCTACATTCCGACATAAAGTTACACAATTAAAAGTTTTTCTTTCAAATTTTGCAAAAATTTCTTGAGTGAATAATATTAAGAAAATTAAATGTAACCAGAAAATATTTATTTCAAGCTGAAAATATTCTATTTAATTTCCCGAATGAAAACATTTAGGATTTATTTTTTTATTTAAGTCCGACCATATTTTTTCTCTTTTTTTTTTGTTTTTATTACGTGGAGGTGATAGAAAACAGTTGTTAAATGACATTAACATTTTTTTTTTTAAATTTTTCTTTACAATAATTACCGATTTGAAAATATAACATCGGTACTCAATTCGATGTATTTCCTTTGGAGTAAGCATTCAAGGCAAACGTCTTTTGTTATCAGTAGGGCTGTAAAAAACACGCGTTCATTTTCACAAAATATGCATTTAAAAATTAAAAAAATCAAACCTTAAAATACCAAGTTCTAAAAAAGTAAAAAGATATTTTAAATTTTTAACAAATTTTTATTTACAAAATTTATTTAAGTTTTCAAAAGTCTGTTGCTGTAATACTGCATAAACTTCAAAATTTTCTACACATCTACTTTTTCGTCAAAATATGTGTTCCTTATAGGAAATATTTGAATACATTTTTTTTTTTTAAATATATGGTAAAATTTGCGTTTATGACGAAATATGCGAATATACGCGATTAAAACAAAATAGGAATGATAAATGTTGCGAGAGTAATTCAATACTTTTAAATTACTTCAACAAATAAGATAAAATACAAATATTTATCTTTTATTAAATTTGAACTTCAAGTTATTACAAAACACATTCAAACTTCAACTTAATACTGATACTTAATAATAGTGAGACCTGATATCCATAACATCGAGTATGGACCTTAACGTTTCTGTTTGACTGCTAGTTCAGGAATGACCATGTCTTCGAAATGAAGATATGACAACACTTTTGTTTTCTTTGTTTCACTCAAAAGATGGCCGACCATAAAGGTGGCGTGACATGGAACATCCGCCAAATACGATGACACTTTACTGACAGCATATCTGGTGGTGTCTGTTTGTGAGAAGCTAGGAAGAATATAGACAGCTATTATTCCGAGAATTAGGAATAATAGTTGTCTATAATTTGTTCGACACGTTTCTGTAGACGAACTGAATCGTCCACAAAAATGGGATGGAACAAAGGTCCCCGGGCAAAAGAAAGCCCGAAGCTCCTGCTTCGTTAAATTTTGTGTTCCTGAAAGTTTATTATTTTAATCTACTATATTTTTAATTCTAGTCATAGAACAGTATTATTTTTTTTTACAAATATCCGTTAATTTTACGTTGCGGAATTGATCATCGCCTAAAAATATAAAATTTGTCATTTGAGCATAAAAATTTATTTTTGCAAATGGACTTAATTGAAATAATTTGGCACAATTAAATTTATTATGCTTTTTTAATGCTAATTTATTATATTTTACTACAAAAATGGACTTAAAATTATGGACCATTAACGATGTATTGCTCCCAATGCCAAATCATTTATTTGATTGTGCGCATTGATAGCAACACAATTTATTTTTAAATTTACGTAAACTAATATGGCTACTATGAGTGTTAATAAAATACACCAACCGATCAGTAATAAGTGCACTGTGTTGATCGTGTCCTGGTATCCTAGGTCTGGAATTTTCAATTCTGCAGATTTTAATCTTTCTTCGAGCTTATGAACCGGAGTTATTGGCGAAAGGTAAGGTATGTTGTCATGCCATTTATTATTGTAGGCTATAGACATATTTGGAAATTTGAATGATTGATGAAGACCAAAGTCAAGTTCCATAAATTGATATTTTGTCCAAACCAGTGGTAAATGATGTTCGATGAGAATGTCCTTTTCAGGTTCATTTATACATGGGAATCCTGCTGGAATGATTGTTTCTGCATTGTTTTCTTTTTTGTAACTGTTGGATTTCCACTACACAAGGAACTGTTATTAGAGTTGCTCCAGGCCATGAGTCATTTATGGTTATACTAGTACTTGTTCTAGTTATGGTGTTAACTGCTATTAATGGGTTTTCAGCATTTGTTATGGCAAATTGGTTCATTTCAATTTGTTTGACTACGATTTCTTCATGATTTATCTCGCATTTGAAGGTGCATTTCTTTATTATTTCTTCAAATTTAATTCCTTTGAATAATTCCCTCGCACAATTACCTTTATTATTTGTTGTGCGGTCTTGGGGAATAAAGCATAACAGGCTATGTTTGCCAAAAAGGTCAATGTCTGTTCCAGTTATGATTCTTATTGATCCATCAAATTTGTTGTGGGATAAGATCAAAGGTTCTTGATCCCAAGAGCAAATTTTATTGTCATGTGTTCGGAAAGCTAATGGAATAAAATTGGAAAGTTTGTATTTGGCATGATGGTTCTGAAGTGGAATTTTGATTTCTATCTCTATTTCGTTTCCTGTCACATAGCAGTTTACTAATTTTGTTCTGTAGTAGGACTGGATTGATTTTTCATCTAAAACTACTGCAAAATTTGATTTTTCTGCGATTTTCTTGATTTTTAGTAAGTCTTCTTTTAAAGTTGTTTCATTAACAATTGCTGCTGGAAGATGGTTATTTTTGCAAGAAAGAAATAATTGGCTAAGTTTAGCATTTTTGGTAACAAAACTAGTGTGAAAGGTTCGAGCTGGGTCAAAAATGAGTTCTCTTCTGGCTTCAATAATTATTTCGTTATTTTGGTTTTGAATGGTGTCTTTACATGCTTGGATGTTTTCTTTTAAGATTTTAGAGTTATAAACTTCTATCTTTTCGAAGTTTTTAATGTCATTCGTGATGTTTAATAATTCAGCATGGCTTTCTATTACGGACTCTCGGAGTTTTTCGTATTGAGATTTTAGATTTTTCTCATTTTCTATAAAATCGTTGCCTTGAGAAAGTGTCATGACATTGCAACACCATGTGTCAAAGTCACCAAGGATTTGTATTCCACGTTTACTTCGTTTCGACGGTTCTCTGTCTAATTCCTTGATTATTGCTTCGTTTATTAGCTGAATATCCGTAATTAAATCTATGATCTTCAACATGTTTTTCGATCTCTGTATACACCATGTGTTTTCCGTAGATGTGCAACTTTGCAGTTTCTTTATTTCTTCAAGCCATTCGGGTGTTTCTATATTCTATCTTCTTGGAATTTTCAGGCTATAGACTATGGGAATTGTTTTCTCATAAGCCTTACTGAATTTATTTAATTTGAAATATGCTCCTGACAATGCACTAATTTTTGTTTTTAAGCTTGTGTTCTTCGTTTTGTTTGTGAGTGTGGTAATTATGATGAAAACGATAACGGCGTGTTTTATCATCTTATGATCTGAAATCATTACAAATCACATGAAATTTTGCTGTTAGATGCATATTACATTTGTCAGTACGTTATTTAGTTGTTATCCTTCGACGCGAGGAAAAAAAATTTTACAAGGTGTAAAAAATGTATATCGATGCACAATATTTTCTCGATTTTTATTTCTTTCTCATAAAAATATACATATGTGAGGAAATTACACCATCTGTGTTAGTGTGGGACTCTGGAATTTGATTTGCGCTATTACCATCAAGAGTAGGCCTTGGAAGATGGCAAACTCCAGTATATTTCAATTGTTCAGCAAGAATTCATCTTGCTTTGCAACTCAGATATATATGGAGATATCGCAGTCTTCTCGGTGTGTTCGATATGATGATTCAATTTGATTTTCTCCATCCTCGTCCTTCTTTAATTTTATAGCGTTTGGAATATTTAATTGCATTCTTTTTATCAAAATTCGGAATTGTTTTTCGAATTTTGTCTGCTTCACTTATCTGTTCTTCTCTGGTTTTACTGATAAGTGGTGACGAAATGTTTAAATTTATGGGGGGTTCTCCTTTATAACCGTGCATTAGGTAAAACGGATCGTGATTATTTAATCCTTCGATAGGTGTCATATTATAGGTCAAGGCTACATTATGCACGTGGTCTGGCCATTCTTCGCTATCGGTACTTTCATATTTTGCTAACATTTTTTTTATCGTTCCGTTCATTTTCTCTACTTGTCCTTGAGTTTGTGGTGAATATGATGTAGAGTAGAATATTTTAATACCGT
The DNA here is from genome assembly GCA_011428145.1 of Ericerus pela. Taxonomy (NCBI): domain Eukaryota; kingdom Metazoa; phylum Arthropoda; class Insecta; order Hemiptera; family Coccidae; genus Ericerus; species Ericerus pela. Next base: position 839,013 of record WOFM01000486.1, read on the forward strand.
TATTTTTACAATAATTTTGCACGTATTCGTTTGAAAAATGAGTTCCGTTATCACACGTAATCTTCGTTGGTTTTCCGTAATGACGTATAATTTCTTTTATGAATTTAATTACCAATTGTGCGTTTGGTTGGGTTACTTCTTTGGTCCAACAATATTTTGTTGCCTTATCTATTCCCACTATGACAAATTTCTTTTCATTGTTTATGTTAAATTTTCCGATAAAATCAATTTGGATATGTGCAAGTGGTATACATTCTTCAGGATTAATTGGTTTCAAGTGTCCATATTTTTCTTTAATGTTTTTATTAATTTGGCACTGATTGCACGAACGTACATGCCTCGAGACTATTTTAGGCATTTGTGTAAAGTAGTATCGAGCACGCGTTTTGGCAAGAGTTTTACAAATTCCAAAATGTCCTCCCCTGCTCTGACTCTCATGACATATATTTAGTATCTGAGGTATGAGGGAGTCAGGAATTACTGGTACGGCATAGTGATATTCAGAGTGATCATTGTTTTTCCATAAAATTCCATTTTCATCACGAAAAAATGAATTCAGGTTGCGTGATCTGCTCTTTTTTAAGCTTTTTCTTAACTCTTTTCGTTGCCACCTCCTAAAATTTTTATTATGATTCCCCAATATTTGTCTTCACGTTGTAAATCCCATAAGTTGTTGATTTCTTGGTCTGTGATGTTAATTGGGTTTTCTATTTCGGAATTTTCTGAAATTTCGGAAAGTTGAGAATTTGTGGACGCATCGGAGTTTCCAGATCTTTCCGAATTATCAGATAGGATGGAACTTCGATCGTCTTCCAAATTGTCACTTTCTACGTCTGAATCTTTTTCTTTCTTTTTCATACTAAGTGTTATTGCTTTGATTTCTTTCTCTTATTTAATAATATTAGGAGAATCAGGTGTTCCTTCTGGTATTATGAATTGACTGTTTCGGAACTCTGCATAATTGTCCTCTTCTTCTTCTTCGAGATGAGATAAATAATCAGCAATTTTGTTATTTTCACCTTTAATATGTCTGATTTTAAATGTGAATTCTTCTAATTTCGAAATTAGTCTATTTAATCTTGCATTTGGTTTCTTCATTCGGCTTTGGTATGTTAAAGGTTCATGATCCGTAAAAATATTAAATTCTTTGTAGACTAAAAATTCTCTGAAATATTTGCAAGTTTCAGTGATAGCCAACATTTCTAAATCAAAAGAACATAAATGTTGTTGATTTTTAGGAATTTTCTTTGAGAAATATTCTATAGGGTGTGGCTCTTTTGTTTTTCTGTCTACTTGCATTATTACTGCTCCTATGGCTGTTTTTGATGCGTCTACTTCGACGTATGTTTCAGCATCAGGATCGTAGATTGTAAGAATTGGATCTGAAGTGATTAATTCTTTTATTTTATCGAATGCTTTTTGTGCTTCGTCATTCCATGCTATTTTATTATTTGCTTTGAAATTTTCTTTTCTTGTTAGGTCTGTTAATGGTGCTGTGATTTGTGAAAAATTTTTAATCATTTTCCGATAATAATTTGCTAAGCCAATAAATCTTCGTAGTTGACGTAATGTTTTAGGTGATTGAGCTTCACAAATCGGTTTGATGTTTTTATCTAATGGTTCTAATTTGTTATATGAAATTTTATGTCCTAAATATTCGATACTTTCATTGAAGAAGCTACTTTTACTGGTCTTGATTAGTAGACCTGCTTCAACTAGTTCTTTCAGGACTTCTTCCAAATTTTCTAGTGTTTCTTCAAAGGTTTTGCCAAAGACACAGATATCATCTAGATAGACTAATACTTTGTCTTCTAGGATATGGTTGAATAGATCGGTCATAGTTTTTTGGAAAATGCTGGCGCTCGCACTTAATCCCATAGGGATGGAGTTAAATACGTAACTTACTCCTCCAACATTTATTCCTGTTACCGCTTTTGATTCTTCATCAAGGGGAATTTGGTAGTATCCTTGATTGAGATCAATTGTTACGAAGTATTTTTTTATCTCGTAACACATCCCAAATTTCGGGGAGATGAGGGACTCTGCTCGTATCCTTTTTTACTATTTCGTTTACACCTCTATAATCTACTAATAATCTATAAACTCTGTCTGATTTCTTCTTAACAAATACTGGGCTCTCATATCTAGAGCTTGCTCTCTTAATAATACCACATTCTTCAAATTCTTTAATTTTCTTTCTAATTTCTCTTTTTTCAAAAATTCCCATGTGGTAATTTCTACATTGAACCAGCTCGTCTGTTTTCAAGTAGACATGTGCTGGTTTTAGTTTCGTAGGTTTTACCTTGGCAGGCTCTTCCGTAAATATATGGATATATTTTTTTAATACGTTTACTACTGCCTGTTTTTGTTCCTTCGTTAAATTCTTATTAATTTTCACTTGTGTTCCTTCATTGTCGTGGATAATGTTGTCATCAGATCGGGTTATGCGAACAAGTTTTAGCATATCAACCTCCTCACCTTGGTTACCCACAGTATCCCCCGACATAATGTGTTGGATACTGGGTTGGCCACGGCAGACGGAATTGGTCTGACAGTCCCGCATAGTCGGCTGTCTAAGCCTATAGCGTCCTAAAACTGTCCCTTGTGCGATCTGGGTGTCAAAGTGTGGCCTGTAAAATCTTAAGGCTGGCCATCCTAAATCATCAACAATATATTCGCCTTCTGAACCATAACTTGTTAAAAACCACTCATCTGGATCCGCTTTTCCCATTTCTGGATCCAGGTTTACACAATATTCATTATTTACATCTATGCATAAATCTTTGTCTGCTCTAATGAATCCTTCGCAATTTTCTTCCTTAAACTTAATTATACTAAATGTTTCGCATTTCCATGGCGGTCCTATTTTAAATAATTTCTTACTAAATAATATGTCGGCATTATATCGATCTAAAAGGTCGTATCTGAGTAGTAAAGGTGTGGTTACCTCAGAGGTTACGTATGCTTCCGCATCGAAGAGGAGGTCACCCATTTTTATGGTGATTTCTACAACTCCTTTAACGATTATTGCACTATCGTTAGCAGCTACCATACACACTCTTGCAGGTCTGATCACATTATCCTTTACAAGGTCGTATTGTACAAGCGTCACTTCAGAGCCACTGTCGACTGTTCCGTGTTTCATACTCTTCACAGCTCACGATGTTGCAGGGGACGATTAGTTTACGTCTCGCCCTGACTAATTTCATTGATGCACTACAGATATGAATTTTCCGATTATGTGGCACGTGCGGATCGAACACTAAGTGAGCAGCGCAGTCTGGATGATGGACGTTGCCATTACAGGCCCGAAAGTCATTGCCATTATATGGTATGGAGCAAACGGGCTCTACTGCAAGTTTTTTGGTTGTTGAGGGAAATTTTGTTGTTGGATACTCGGAACTACATCAGGAGTTTGCAAGTTGTAAGAGGGTAATGCATAGTTTGTTGCATTTGCCCATGGTTGTTGGTTTAGAATTGGGGCACTATATGGCTGTGCGTAACCATTCTGTTGCAGTTGTCCATAGATGTTGAACGGTTGATTAAAGTTTGATGCAAAATTGTTGTTAAATCTTTGAGGTCTAAAGTTACTTTGTGGGAATTGGGGCGTAACACGATTACGTAGTCGACAATCTCTTGAGAGATGTCCCCTTCTTCCACAATTAAAGCAATTTATTTCTCTCGGAGGATATCTATCGTTGTTTTGTTGACAATAGGATTCTCTCATTGGGGGTCTATAGGAATTTTGGTTATTTTGCGGTCGATTGGATTCTCTTTCTCTAGACTGCCTTCTTCTTGGGTTACTATCATTTGCTTCGTTATTGTTATTATTATTTGAATTTCTTTCTCTACGGGGTCTAGATTCTATATTCTCATTTTCCGTCGTTTGATTTCTGGTTTGGTTTTGGTTTCATTTATTGGCATTAGGGGGTTTCCATCCTGCCTCTACTAATGCTACAATAACAGGGTCAGTTGGAGAGATAGGCGGAGTTATGGGTTTCACAGGTTCTTTTTTCTTGGGAGCTTTACCCTTCATCATCTCTTTCATCTGTTTCGTTAGTTTAGCGATCGTTTCTGTTGCTTTATTAAGCATTTCTTCCGTTTTTTGGACATCGGTTAAGTCTAATTCTTTTTCTTTGAATTCTTTCCAATCCGTAAATGTTTTTGAAATCTCACTTTGTGTCTGGAGATTTTTAGACACAAAGAATTTCCTCATTTCTCCTGTTAGCCTTGGGAGTAAGAGGTCACAAATCTTTTTCTCGCTAATTGTTGCATCTAGTTGTTTATAGATTCGGAAAAATTTTGGTACATTTGTACTAAAATATGAATTGTCAAATTTCAATGATTTGGTACGTTTTTTTACCGTATCTTTATCTTTTTTAAAGATACGTGTTAAGATTAGTTTTACTTCTAACCATGAGGTTTCTGGGGTTATCTCAGTTTCTGCTGCGAACAGTTTGAGAGCTGTACTACAAAGGGCTATATTTAGGTTTTGTATCATTTCATACTCAGTTGCTTCGAAAGTTTTCACCTGAGTTTCATATTCAAAAAGGAATTCAAGGATGTCCTTGTCGGGGCCATTTGAAAAATGGCTCGGAGTACATCTTTCTGACCTTTTCCAAAAATTGTTCATGGCTAGGTTATGTTGTGTGTAGGCTTCATTCGCTGCCACGAATCTTGCTTGTTGTTGTTGTTGTAATAGCAAGCGTGGGTTATTTTCAGCGATGTCTTCCAGGGTCATGTTTTTATTTTCCGTTTTTAGAAATGGATTGTTTTTATTTTCAATATTTACAATGTTGACGTACGCGGGTTCTTTTTGATCAAGAATTTCTACGCGTATCTCTGGTGGTAATAAATTAATAGGGTCGAAAAAATTTTCGGCAGTTGAATTTGGATTTTTACTTTTTGGTTTTTCTAAATTTTCTGGGCTTTTTACGTGAATTTGTATTGAGTGTTGGATTTCAGTCTGTGAGGACTTTCCCTGTCCTTGAGGGACTAATGGCAATAAATCAGCACTAGACTGTGAGGGTTTGTCGACAAAAGTTTGGTTCAGAATTGATTCCTCTCCGAGGAAGATTTTGTCTTCGTCGTTTGGGATAGAGAAATCGGATGTAACCGAAATCAATTTTTTAGGTGATACTTGGTGTGATACTTTAGACAGGAGTTTTTCAAAACTGGAGCTGAGACTTCGTCTCGCTAGTCTTCTTTCTGTTTCTTCCTTTTTTCTCTTCTCTGTTTCTAACTTTTTTCCTTTATTTTCTAAGTCTTCTTCTTCTGTATCGGAGAAGATTTCTTCAGCTTCTTTGGGTCTTCATTTTTTACACTTCTTGTTACTCTACGGTAACTTTTACTTTCTTCGATTAATCTATCAAAATTACTTGTTCTTTCGAATTTCTCGGTGTTGGGGTTTGAGTATAAAATATTTAACAACCAGTGTTTAGAATGTCTACCTTATATAGTTTTTTCTGTAATTCGATACGTGTTCTCCCTTCTATTCTCTTTACTTTTGCCGCTTTTAGCACACGATAGAGAAAATAAGTGGATACTCAACTTCCCCAATGGTTACCAAGGAGTGGGTAATTTTCCTCTTCAGACAATTTCTCATACAAATTTTTAGGAAGGTTTTCAAATTCTAGAATATTGTCTTCGGCTTTCGAGTCTAATATATCCGGGAGCGATGCATTCCTACTTTCACTTTTTTCAGACATTCGCGAGAGTTGGGATATTTTACATTTTACAATATTATTTACGATATCAATAACAGTTTCAAATTTTTCTGATGTAACGGAAGATAAATTTATAATTTGCTTACAGATGGACGGCGAGTAGCGTATTGTAGTCTTCTGTAGTGTATTGTTAGTTTCATTCGGATGGACGTCGTTGGTAAGTGACTTCTCGTTCTCTGCGTTGTGGTTTTGGATAACGGTTGGTCTGATTTTATTTCTTTTGAATTTCAGGAACCGGATCTGGATCTTCGATCTATTTTTAAGTTTATTTTTAGATCTGTTTTTTGTTATTAATTTATTTTTAAATGTTTTATTTTTATTTGTCTTAATTAAATGTTTGCAGTCCTCTGCAATAAAGATTTAATTTCCTTGACGTTTGTTTAATTTTGTTTTAAATAACTGAATTATTTTAGCCACGATTTATTTAATAATTGCACGAAAATATTTGCCCCAGCAAAATTAAATTAATTATATGCGAGCGATTTATAATATTTTTCACACGAGTGGAAAATGTTTTTACTTTATGAAAAAAAAATGAAAAAAAAACTTTATTTGAACAGAATTATTATTTTTAAATTTTACTTCCGAAGGATTTTTTGTTTGGGCGCCAATTTGTTGCGAGAGTAATTCAATACTTTTAAATTACTTCAACAAATAAGATAAAATACAAATATTTATCTTTTATTAAATTTGAACTTCAAGTTATTACAAAACACATTTAAACTTCAACTTAATACTGATACTTAATAATAGTGAGACCTGATATCCATAACATCGAGTATGGACCTTAATGTTTCTGTTCGACTGCTAGTTCAGGAATGACCATGTCTTCGAAATGAAGATATGACATCACTTTTGTTTTCTTTGTTTCACTCAAAAGATGGCCGACCAAAAAGGTGGCGTGACATGGAACATCCGCCAAATATGATGACACTTTACTGTCAGCATATCTGGTGGTGTCCGTTCGTGAGAAGCTAGGAAGAATATAGACAGCTATTATTCCGAGAATTAGGAATAATAGTTGTCTATAATTTGTTCGACACGTTTCTGTAGACGAACTGAATCATCCGCAAAAACGGGATGGAACACTAAAATATAAATTTTCAAATTTTATACATAGACAAAGGAGAACTTGAAACGTAAAATAAAATAATCAAATCTGGATTCTGATGAGGGAAAAAAATATGTTTTTACACATTTTTTTCAGCACTTCTTATTTAGTATGTACGTAATGGTTTGACGAATACAAATTGATGTATCGTTATCCAACCAATTTTTTTTCGAGGTTATATGCACCTGCTTTCGATTACTTTAAACATCCAAATTTTCGGAAATGGCATCAACTTTGTTTATCTTATTAGTTATTATGTAGATAGACAACTCAGTTTCTTTAAGAAAATCGATTAAAATTTAATTTATTAAGAATTAGCGATGGCATTCCAAGTAATAACTTCTTGGAAAGGGAAGGAGAAGACTTATTATCCAAAAATTACCACAAAAAAATAAAAAAAAGTAACAAAAATTTATATTTATTCTTTCAGCTGTATAGTTAAAAACCCTGAGTAACTATCTCAACCACCTCCACCTCACAATACCCCCAAGGAGCTGTAATAATGAACAACTCCGAAAAACTTTCCACGTCGCAAAAAGAAGGACATCAATTCAATCCCTAAGAATTATAAGTTATGTTCTGTGTTTTTTTGTTCCACCAAAACTTTTCGCCATGAGGACCGGTTTTGATGAAGTCTTTTTTAAATGATAGAGGATAATCCAATGGTAGTCCCATTCAACCTTTTTTTTTTTTTAAATCGATGTTAAAATTATCAAGTTATCTAAGAAAAACTGTTCTTTTCAAACCAAAGATAATGTTAACGAATGTAATTGTATCTATTAAAAAAAGTATCTAATTAATTGTCTAATTTAACGTTATTAATCCGAATCCGATTACATAAATACCAAGTGGACAACTATTCGTAGCTTATAGCTACAGAATCGTGAGGAAAAAGAGTTCAAAAAATGTTTTAATATTAATGTACCTATCATTATCATTCATGATCGCGAATACGGTGACTTTTGAAGCATTAAAGCATCAAGGTCCCAAAAATTATTTACTTTGAATGGAAGAGTACGGTAAATTTTATGCTCAAGGAAACATAAATTCAATATGGGTTTTACTCATCACAACGTCATTTTAAATATATTTATCAGTCAAATTATGTGGGCGTCGAAAACAAAACATTTAATGAATAACTCAAAACAGTTATTTTCTTTTCATAACTATAGAAGATAGTTGTTGTGCCTAAAAATTCAATTTGTTAAATTAATAGTTTTCTCAGTTTCTTCATTGAATGTTTCAGTTTAAACAGCTAAGTATATAATATTTAACGGTTAAAATGATTTGATAGAATTCGTTCTTTTAACCTCATCATGTGAATGTCTCATTATCATGTGGATATACAATTTGAAAATTATGTTTAAATTGTAAAATGCTTTCGAACGAAAGGTTGAGAGGGGATTTTAATTCCAACTATTCCAAAATTAGACTTCAACACAGCAAAAACCACGTTCATCGACAAGGTAAAGTATGCCAGAATTCGAATTTTTGATCTCAGAAGCAGTGTTAGATGGGCTATTTTTTTCCTACCGGGAAAATCTATAAAGGACACCCAGTTTTGTTTTATTACAATGGCGACTCTAATGATCCCCTTTACCAAAACAATGTCTATATTGGTATACGAAAAAAATAGTCATAGTTCTTAATGACAAGCGTTTTTTTTTTTTAATTGTACTCGAAGTATCGAAATTTTTTTTGTTTTAAAGGCAAAGGGCGCCAAAAACTTCTCAGGTAAAAGGATCAGCGGGAAACTCCCGGTAGCCCGGTGGGCCTATCCAACACTGCTCAGAAGTCTTTCAAAACGAATCTAAACCCTCGAATAAGAATGGACCCAGGTGAACAAACCATCATAATTATTGGGCAACAAATCAATAATTTTTCAATCTAGAAACCAAACACCTACCTATCTACGGGACTCGAAATAAAAAGCGCCTATTTTAAACCCGCATATTGCTTTCATGATTCATTATAAACGATAATTTCGCGAAAACACGACTAAAATGAAAAATTCGAGCATTTTTTCAACGACTGTACCGACTGACCTCGATTTGCTGCATACGTTTTTCAATAAGGTACCTACCTAACCTTCAGAAGGTGGTTGACTTTATATTCACGTCTAATTTTCTATAACGTGGAAGTGCATCTACATTGATTCCACATTTTAGATATCCAGTAAAAAAAAAAAAAAAAAATAAAACCATTATTATATAGTTTGTAATTGGGCATTTTCGCAGGCTCAATTCTGTAGCCATAGATGTAAGGAAAAAACAGTCCAAAAACAAGATCATAAATTAGGAACTGATATCGTCTACGAGAAAGGCGAGAAGAAAATTAATCTGTGTAAACGTTGTTAGTTTTCATTACATCCTACACGAAAACGGAAAATATTTTTTTAGAATTTCTCTTCCTCAATACCGGGTTCATTGATTCGAAAATTAATTTACTTTTTTTTTTCAGCAAATTTTCAAAGATACTGATGAAGGAATGGAATGTTGAATCGAACAAATTTGTATTTTTCAAACTTTCAGTGGCAGATCCAAAGATTCATTTTGGGTAAGGAGAAATAATAAAAATTTTTACTGAGTTGAGCTTAGCTTTTTACCCAGTTTTCTTACAAACGGGGTATAAAAACTGACCTTATGGAGAGCTTAAAGATGGAGGGTGACGAAAATTTCCCGTTTCACGACAAATGAAAATTAATGACACTATTTTACCATTTTGACCTAATTTATTTTTCATGTAGGTATGTATGTATGTTGATAAATGAATAAAATATATATGTATAAAATAATATATACATAATATAATACGTATGTACTCGTATGTAACACCTACAGTTTTGGTTTACAGCTTTGAGAAAACTACGAAAGGAATATAGCTGAAATTTTCACGACAGATAATTCTCATATAGGATAGGATTTGAAGAAAAAAAAGAGGTTTTTCAAAGATTTTAAAAGAACTGCGACAGGGATCGGGCTGAAATTTTCACAGTAGATTTCCCTTAAGTTAGTTCAAATTTGATAAAAGTCTGGTGCATATTCGTTCGGTAGTTTCTGAGAAAATTCATAATGAAAAAATTGGGAGCGAAAATTTTTGGTTCACAGTTTTGAAAAAACTACGGAAGAAATACGGTTGAAGTTTTCACAATAGGTAGTCTTTATACAGAACCAGGTCTGATAAATGTTTGTTTATCATTGGTCGAGTAGTTTCCGAGAAAAATATAAAACAAAAATAAAGAATGTAGGAGAAAAATAAGTCAAATGTGTCACTTGAAGAAGGTATCTTTTTCTTACTTTCCTCAAATGAGGTATTAGGGGCTTGCACCCCATAACGACAGTTGCCGCCGAAAGGCCGGCTTATCATTTGCCTCAGAGACATAAAACCATGCACAAATGTTCAAACGTAATTACTTACAAGTAATATATGAAAACCAAACCGTGACCAATCAAACAATTACGATGATGATGTCACAATTCGTTACATGAACCAGTTCATCATTCCTTATCTCAATAAGAAGCGACACACTTCCCTTATATATGGACGTACGTATTTGATACACATGTGTATTTGTGTCCATATAAAGAGCCCCTATATAAACCGCCCAAACCAGCTTCAAAATCGCTAATGTTTGTCTAGGTTTTGGCTCTTCCATATGTTATACATATGCAGTGGCGGAACATGCAAATAATTTGTTGATTACCTTCTTGTGTGAATATTCTTCCACAACACGGTATTCCATAAAGGTCTTATTTTTTTTATTTTTTAATATTGTGAATGAAAATTGGTAGACTGGGTTTTCTAGCAAAGTATCACTGTTAGAGTTTTTGTTCTTATTTTGGTTTGTTTGTTTTTTTTTTCTTTAACAAATTTTTGAGGTTTTTATTTGGGGTTCAGTGGTAGTTAGGACTTTTATCTTCTCCCTTAAATTTTCATTTATTTATTTTTTTTTGACATTTAAGTGGGAAATTTCCACATTTAATCCTTGGATCGATCACCACAAACTTTTTATTCTGTGATTTGAATCATAAAAAGGATTCTCATAATGAAATAAATTCCGCAATTGATATTTTTACTAGTCTAATGGAGTTGTTGACAATGTCACACCTAAACTATGGAAGAAGCGTCTACATTCAGCTGAAGAGGATATTTTTATTTTCGTTATCAAAGGTTAAAATAGGTGTTTTCAGGGTGGTGTTGTATGTAGTTATGTTTGAATCATCAATTCTGCAAGCTTCTCTGTGGCATCTGCTAATGATATGGACTGTTACCCCTGCAACCCATGTTCAAAAACTTATGATACTAAAACTTTTTATTGAAATTTTATTTTTTCATTATTATTTTTTTGTTTTATTTTCACTTTTTATCTGTCAGAATGGATTAGCCAGATTGTTTATTAAATTCAAAAAAAAAAAAAAGATTAAACTGCCAAAAGTCTTATACTTTATTCTCTCAAGTACTTTTCATTTGTTGCCTGTTTACAGATATAACTGGAAACACCCAAAAAAACATCCTCTTTGTCTGATGACAGGCGAAGCAAACGTTTTATAGTTATTGGATAATCTTTTACAATTGATAGTTTATTAATAATTTTATTTCACTAATTAAGCATTCGGTCGGTACCCGTAAGTTTTTAATGGATTCTCCCCCTTAATACAAACCATTTTTATTTCATTTTTCATCGTTCATCACTCAATTATCCCCTTCGATTCGTATGGAAGATTCAGGTATTGCATCAACAAATACATACTCATGGAATCGGCGAGACGAAGTTATTATGAGCTAGGCTTTGATATAGAAAGGTTACGAGTTCCGGACCAACTACCATTATGTTCTCGACCCACAGTATTGGTTCGGTTATGTTTAATTAGTGTTCCAATAGCGACGGAAAAATTATTCAGGCTTGGTAGACCACTAACCAACGGACTCCGACCACCCGATTCATCGTCGATACATGACATCGAATGCATGTGTGGTGGGTAAACTGTAAAATAGCCTTATAGCCAAAGCCTTCGAAAAAATCTTTTTTTTTTTTTTTCAAATACATACTCGTGATTCCTACGCCACAATGATGATTTCGAATTTAGGAAAATAGGTACCCACTTATTTGTGCTTACTCGCTATTTCGAGAAATTTTCTCAAAATTCCTCAGAAGAACCTTAGGTATGTAACTAAGCTGATAGGCGCGTTGCTAGAATCACGGATGTCCCGAAGAATTTCAATTAAAGGAAGCAAGCGGCGTAAATGAGAAAACAAAAAAAAAAAGGTTTCCGAATTCTGATGGCAAGAAGTTTGGAAAATTGTACAGTTTACGAAATTACGAGGAAAATATAGGAAATATTAAACCTAATATAGGATAATTCGATTAAAAATTACAGGAACAAAATACTTTACGTTCCAGTAATTTTGGTTGTAATCGTAAACTTCTGCCCTCCTTTCGACACCCGTCATACCCATTGCGTTGCTGGTTACACACGTATTTTAACGATTATTTGCTGTTTATTTGGAAGTACATTTATTTATTTACCAAAACGCAGCAGCGAATTAGAAATAAATAAAGTCAATCGCCACTGTAAATTATAATATTTTCACACCGCGGAATATTTACCTCCAATGAAAAAGTAGACGGCATATCAACAAAAAAAAAAAAAAAAAAAAGTATCATCAACGATCAAATTAATGTTTTTCAAAAACGCATTTTTGATAGGGGTAATGATATTATTCTGCGAGCATTGGGGGAAAATGAATAATAAAAGCGGTGGTTACGATAAAGAAGAGAGTTTGTTCATCCATTTTTATTCGCGTCATCGATCATTGCCACAATCTAATTTAGAATATCAAACCGAGTCTCACACTCTCACCTCACCACCGTCACTAACAGAGTGGATTAAAAATACATTCTGCATTAATTTAGCAGGCTATAAATTGAAGAACTCCAAATTATGCGCACATAAGTACTAGAAAAGTCTCCTCTTTAGACATCCAACCACTCTCTTGGGTCTTGATATGAGTGAAATTTCCAAGTCTGAATACGTACTATGTGAGCTGGGGCTTGATAAATGTACTCCAACGATCAACTTTTGGAAGAAAGTAAACACTTGGTAATGATTAGTCGAATACAGAAGATAGTCGCTGTATTTACGTACTTACCATCTACACTAATAGCATATAAACGAAGAATGAAAGGTTAACCCTCGTATTTTAGAACGTTTCTTATCTAAGTTCGACTGAAGTGTTCGTTTAACCAGGTTTATCCTATACTCATCCACGGGAGTCACAGATGAAATATTACTCAAGTATCGGACCTTTACTAAAGTATCGTTCTAGAATACGAGTGTAAGCCTCTTCAAAACCTGGCGAAACTCCATCCTCCTAGATAAATTCGAAAATATATGGTAGGTGTAGAAGAAAAGAAAAAAATAATGTACGTATTTTCATTTGAGGTAAAAAATGACAGAACCTTGAGCCCCACTCATACAAGTTTTATTCTTTCTTTGCCTCTGTACGGGGTGGTTTAATGGCTGAATGCTGGTTGGGTCCCTCACTGATGCCAGCAAAAGGGAATATTTTTAAAACATTATTGGGTGAAACATGATCGTTGAACACGTTTTTTGAAGCAACGAGTTCAATTATACGGCTAATTTTTGGACTGAAACATTTGTTGGGTCACCAACGACCCCAAGAAGCAATAAATACATCTTAGATGTATTTTTAAAGAATTTTTTTCTAACAAATTGAGTGATACATCGTCGGGGATTTTTTTTGAGATGCAGATGTTTTACTTCTCAGGTGTGTCCCAAGCAGACTATGTTTTTTTGTCTGGGTAGATTTTAAGTAATATCTTTGTTAATTTCTCAGGCACGTCGTAAGACTATAAAAAATTGTTTAAGGTATAATGAACTCGATAATGGGGCCAATTCTCCACATGAAGGTTTTAACTGGAAGAGGAAAACGGTTGATACGTAAATTTTGGTTCGAATTAAACTTCCAAATTTCTTTCACGCTTTATTGCTTGAAAAATATTTCGAATTTTTGTCAACAAACTTTTTTAATAAACGTGAGATTGAAATTTTTCAGGTTTCCAGAAAAATGGAATTCGAATAAACGCATCCGTGAAAGGGAGAGCTAAGAAGCGGATTGAATGAAATCGTTTAATTCAATGCGCTTGGATCATTTTTCTTCTGTGTTTAGAGAAAAAAAATTTCTAGAATTTATTTCTCGTCAGTGGTGACGGGTGTACTTGTACACTCGCCAATCAGTTGTTTGCCAGGTTCCTACATATGTGGGAAGAACATGTTTTTGGTTCAGTGCTATGGGATCACCATCTGTAGTCTAATTTTATTACTGAGCAAGGCTCACACATAATGAGGTCTATTGTCGTGGAGTGTGCATGTGCTAGTTATAGCCCTTGGGTATATATGTAATAGAGGGCTGATTCTCCTTGTTCCATTCTTCAATGATAGTTTTTAGGGAAACAAAATTACTGTGAGATATATATCTATAAATTTGTGTATATAGATATAATAACCAGCATAATGGAGTAATTTCATTCCTTGAACATGGTATCTGTGTCTGATAGTAACTACCTATAGAAATGTTATACGAATCAGCCCTTCATAACATATATACTCAAAGGCCGCAGAGGGACATCCCTTAAATTCACAAGGATAGAGTACCTAATTGTGATTTAAGTACTTTACTTTGGCACAGGAATGTCTAATTAAAAATCATTGTTCTTTACAGATCCAGCTCTACATATTATATGCATAGTTAAAGCTATGTAGCTACCAACTTTTGTATCATAGGATAGTCAACTTTTTTTGTTTTTTCAAATAAGGAGACCGACTGTATCAGCTATCATTTTTCAGTTTAGTTTATTCACTTAAATTTGATTAGGCAACAGTAATTATTACAGAAAATTTTCAGTGTGTAAAATGAGTTATTTCGGCATTTCTCTGTGATAAATATGTTTTATAGAGTTATATGAAAAATACGGAGAACAGCGGCAGATCATTAGAAGAAGGATGAGAATTATCTATGAGTCTATTTGAGTTGTCCAATTTTTTATCCTCAAATATAACCTGGGTATTAGGTACTAGGTTTTTAGTATAGTCTGTTCAGATTAAGGACGTGTGGTATGAGAGGATCGACCAGAGGGGGAGGAAAATTATCTACGTAGAGATTCACACTGTTTAACCACGAGCTACATCAAAAACTATTTTTTTAAGAATATTTTTGCACTTTATAAAAGAGAAACGCAAACCACCATCTGCAATACATGAAAAATATGGACATCATGGGGGAGAAAAACAGTAAATATTCACACTGGACGCGAAATGGAATAAAATTCGTGTGTTCGTTTAAATATTTCATTTTTGCTTCACAATATTTAATTAAACTTTGGTAACATTTATCTGAAGTTACCTATTTGTATCTTTACGATTTCTTTCTTTTCTTTTTTGGAACGGAGTATATGTAGGTAGCTTTGAAATGTGAATGTCTCTGTGAGATTACGTCGTTTTCTTATTGTACACAGATTATCATATAGGTTTGTTGGCGGCGATAAAATCTGCGAAGATTCTGTAAAATTAAGGGGAGCTGTTCCTCTAATGCAAATGAACAATCTTTATAGCATTTACTCCATTTAGTAATTCGAAATTTAGTGCAATAGCCCCACTAAATTTTACAGAATTTTTTATCCGGAAAAACCTTATACCTCAACTATCTACTTACAGCTACTTACTTACCTACCTCCATAATATTGGAGTAACTGTAAAGGGCCAGGTTCATCTTAAAATGGCCCTAATCCAACCTGAAAATTTTTCACGGCTTTTAGCCTCTAAATCAAACACAATGAATTGAAAAACTTAATATTAATCATGGCTGGATTAGAAATTTTTTTGCGGGACTGAATACTCTAAAAATCAACAACAATGAAATATTATAGGAACGTCTATATCACCTGCTTTAGTAGAAGAACAATAAATTTTTTTATACTTAGCAAACGTATTGTAGGATAAATTAAATTTTGTTTTTTTTTCTCCTTTATTTTTTCTATTTTTATATTGTGATTCGTTTTTTTATTGAAAGAAAATTGTTTCACTGACATTTTGAAAGGAAAAACTAAATGCTTTTTCGAGTTCATCCAAAGGCTTTAACAAACATTAATGGTCATTAAAATGATACATAAATTTTTTTCAAAAAATTCAGGCATTATTATTCACTTATAGGCTATACTTTGTCTATACCTACGATTACCTATATACATACCTACAGTTTTCTTGATTTTCAGTTTACTGTCAAACAAAAATACGACAAATTTAAACAAAAGTATCTCAGACCGAATCCAAAGCAATTTCTAGAAACAGTAACCAGAGTCTTTATACTCTCTTGAAACTTTCACATAGGTAAGGCTTATTACGTCTGGGCCTAATTGATTTCTTTTTTCTTTTATTTTTCAGTCTCTTCATCTTTCACTTTCTCATTCTTTTAATCTCTCACTCTCACTCTCTCTAGCAATAAAGTATGATCCATTCACTGGATAAATTAATCCCAGTTGCTCAACCCAACCCAAGTTTAAAATGTAACACTCGTAAGCAATTAACATGATGAGTTAAAATTTGTTGGCCCTTAACTAGCATGCAAGATGTTCAACGGATTAGGTACTTTAGTTGCGGTTACGACTCTCACAGAGTTTCAGGAAGTGATATCGAGTCCAACATTAATATAGCAACTGTTAGTCTCCAAATCCCCATCACCACTCGTTTTCTCAAAAATTGTTGTCATAAGCCAAAAGATTTTCGGGTATTCAAAGTTTTTAAAAGTACCTATACCTAGCTAAAGAAATAAATTAAATAAAATAGGAGAAAACGTGCTAAATTCTATTAAGTAAATTTCATTCCAATCTTTTTTTTTTTTTTTTTTTATTTCTTTGGTTTATATTCGTCTTTTTATAGCAGTGAAATGGTGGTCACAGGTACTTTCTTTTGTTTGAAGACAAAATATAAAGAAGATTATTATTACAGAAAAAGTAGTGAATTTTTTGTTTTTAAAGCAGGTTTTCACTTGTGAAAATTAGCTTATTTTTCATTCTGCTGTTGGTCGTGTTTCTAGAAAAGAAAATTCATTCCATTCTTTAGACAACTTGACAGAAACTTCTAACATAAAATCGTAAGAGGTAATTGTCATTGGTTCGGTAGTATTTTCCTTCTTTCCTTTCTTCCTTTTTAAATAGGTGTTCTATTGAAAATCTACTTATTAATCTCGGTATCATAGAATGATCTGGTGGTGGGGGTGTGTAAGCTTTTCGTTTTATAACTCAAAGAAAATTTTGGCACCAAAAATTCAAATTCATATAGATTTTAATTTTTGTCCGATAGTCACGAAATTTGGAATGAAAATTAGTATTAAGCCAAGGACCCTAACCTGTTGATTTTGTTGCAGATCGGCCACACGGTACTCCGGTATCGCTATTTTCGTTTTTGTTTTGGTTATAAAATTCTTAATTTTCGACAAATTTCCACAAAATTTCAAACAAATATACATTGTAATTTTTTATAACTACATTAAATTTTAATAGGAATCGACCGTATAATACTTCCGGTAACACTGTTTATGATTTTATTTTGGTTATAAAATGCCTAATTTTGGTGCGGATCGGCCGAACGGTACTTATGGTGCAGGTATTTTAGATACTATTTTAGCTATAAAATGCTCGATTACCAATAACTAAGAAATTTCCGAAAGATATTAACTATAATTTATAGCAACATGCCAGCAATTCAGGTGCGGATCGGTCGGAAGTTATTTCCAAAAAATATATTTTCATTTAGATTTTGAAAGAGATAATTTTTTGAATTGCGCAGTTTGTCGTCAACAGTTACAAAATATCATGCAATCATCGCAATCGTGATCTATTATTAATAACTTTTCAGCGACTAATTATATAATTTTCAAAAACCTACTTTTTCTAACGGAGCTGTGGCTGCGTTAGAGTTTTTTTTCTTTCTTTGAAGCACACTTTGAAGTAATCTGCGTAATTCGAAACTTTAACAAGTTTATAATGAAATTTACATGTCAACTTTAAAAAGGATGAAAAGAAGAACAAAATACAAAAACCAAAGAAAAGTAAAGATGATTTTTCCCCATTCTTTACTTCACATTTTTGTCAATAGTGGTTTTCCTGTTTCAAAAAAAAAGGAAGAGAAACATACTACAGATATCGTTTTCTATTTTCCTCATTTAAAAAGCGATTGTATCGAATGAAGTTTCATTACTTTATTCTGCAAGAATACCTACGATATTCGTTTTCTATCGCTATTTTTGCGAATAAGTAATGGAAGAACTTTTATTAGACAATGGGGGCTCTCATCTTGGATGGATTTTTTTCCTTCGTTCTCGAAGAAAATACTTTACTCACGAGGATAGACCAAAACATTTTTGCTTTTTTCAGCTCTTTAAACTCTTTAGCGTGTTGCTGACATAAGTTAGTTTTCGAAAAGTTTTTTATTTTGGTAACTTAATTCAGCCATGAACGTTAAACTTTGTGCATAACTGCTTCAAATTACTACGAAACGTTTTAATATGCAAGGTACCTATTTTTTTTTTTTTTATAGCAGGCCATTATAAGCGTTAGTATCATCTGTAAGAAAAGATGTTTGTCGAAGTGAAGATATTTTTTGATAAACACGCCCCCATGCACAGATGTACCCAGAATGAAAAAAAGATAGGATGAGGCAGATTCTATCCAATAGTAAAAAATACTGATAGCAAAATGGTAAATACTAGGGGGCCTTCGCCTTCTGATCGCTTCGCTGCCTAACCAACTTCGAGGTGAAAGAGTTAATGGTAGACTATTTTTATTCATTTAATAAAGTTAAAAAGTAGGTAAATGATTATGCAGAAAAATACGTAAAACAAAAGTAGTCTGTATGTAATTCATTTACAAAAAAATTTTTTCATGAAAGATAGTCACTATATAGGACCGAGTTTAACGGGAGTTTATTGCCTATTAGTTCGGTAGTTTCCGCGAAAACTGGACAATACAGAATTCCTGAAAAAGTGGTTTTTCCAATATTTTCAGTAAACTGCAAAATGGATAGAGCTAAATTCACAATATATTTTCCTTATGTACTTGCAAGTTTAGTAGAAGTTTAGTGCTTATTAGTTTAGCAGTATCCGAATAAACTGTGAAAGACGAAATTTCTGAAGAAAACGTTGGGTTCACGGTTTTGAAAAAAACTACGACAGGTATAAGTTTGAAATTCTCACGAAAGATAATCCTTACACGAGACTATGTCTGACAAGAGTTTGTAGTTCAGTAATTTCCGAGGAAATTGGAAAACAAAAAATTCTTAGGAAAGCGGTTTTTCTAGAATTTTGAAAAAACTATAAAAGGGATGGGATTAAAATTTTCGACACAGATTTTTCACATGTAGGTACAAATCTAAAAGAAGTTTAGTGCCTACTAGTTCAGAAGTTTCAAAGAAAAATGGAGAAGAAAAAACTGTTGAGAAAAAGGTTTTTTTGGATACTGAGGAACTACAAAAGGAATAAAGCTGAAATTTTCATGAAATGTAGTTTTTATGTCGGACCAGATCTGACAGGAGCTCTGTGCAGTTTTCGAGAAGCATGAGAAACAATAAAAATTTCCCTGCATTGCTTGTTGTATCTCTTTTGTAATTAAGGCGCAAGGGGTTACGAGCTTCTTTTCTGCATTGCATTAATTCAGGTTATAGGTTTCTTTTTCTTTGAATTGTCATAGATTAAAATTTGCAAACTGGGTTTTCTACCGAAGTACTGCCCCGCTAGAGTTTTGTTTTTTTGAAATTAGCTAAAAATACCTAAGGTGAAAATTCAAAGCGAGAAAAAATTTACTAACAGAGGTGGAAGCACATTCTCGGTTTTCTTTTCAACATATCTCCACAAATGTATTAAGTATAATTACGTAATTAAAATGCAAAAGGCTTATCGAGCAGGAAATAAAAAAAAAAGAAAAAAAGAAAAAAAAGACAATTTTTGAATTATAGTCAATAAAAAAGTAGATATACTAACTTTCTGGCACGTAAGTACGATTAAAACAAATTGTCGTGAGAAAAAGGGTCTCATTATTGGTGATGATATGTGTAAGTGGGTAGACATGAATTGTGATGAAAAAATAAATAAAAAAATAAAAAAAACGAAAAGTTTTAGGGGTTGAATAAAATGTAAAGTTTATCGCACTCGTTGACGCCAGAAAAAACACGCACACAAGAAATTATCGACTTTAGAAAAATTTAAAGATGCGAAGTTCACGATTAATGATTGGCTTGACTTGCTTTTGAATGGAGCTAGGTCTCAACGTTATCCTTTCTTTCACTTCTTTAGGCTCGAACAATTTATTATCATTCCATTCAAAGTTTCAGCACAGTCTTTTTAATTAATTATTTTCACTATATATTGATTATGAATTTATAAGAATAGTGGATGGACGTCGGTTTTAAAAACTTTTCTACGCCAGATACTTCGCCTATATACTCACTATAGGCCTACATACATGCGCGTGTATCGTTCTATAAAAACTTTTAGTCTTACCCAAATTAGTAAAGTGTGAAAAAAAAAGAAAGAAAAAAAGAAGTGGAATTCATTCGTTTCACGACGCCTCGAAAGAGTGAAGCTACAAAATACGCCACAGAAACATTGTTGAAGACCTTTTACTATAACCATCCTAAAGGTACTTTATGAAATAAAATCTTTAAGAAGTTATACATAAAAATAGCCAAAAATGATACGTAAAATTTTCAATAGATGAATTTATTGTCGCTCTAGTGACGCATAGAAAAATTTTCATTACTTTTTTTTTTACAACGTTGGACTTTTAGAAAAAACTTTTTCGCGTCCCATTTGTAGAAAGTAGAAATTATTACTAGATAAGGTTTTTCTATCTACTGATAGACTATATGGGCACTTTTGTGGGTTCGTAAGGAGACGAAATGCATCGGAACTATTATTTTATTTGATTTGATATTTTCGAACGGTTTGGAATTTCCAATTTACGACAAATATTTCGTTTTATGTTGATGGGAGGTTGTCGAGACTCCGGCATATTTTTCAGAAACTTATAAATATATTCGATATGTGAGGAAGCCTTTTTCCTAATACGTACTTATTGGTGCGTATTTTATAACTCTATAGTAGCTTCATTTTCAAGTTCAGTTTTTTTTTTTCGTGTCCTTGAGACCATTTTCAAGAACCTTGTCCCCTTCTGAAATGGATTTTATTTTTTACAACTTTGATGATTTTAAGTGGTATAGGCTTATCCCTGCTTCTTTTTGATACGTTATTATGTCGCTTCACTGAAGAAGTATTTTTTCAAAACGTTCAGGCAGATTTTCTCTGCCTTCTTATACAAAAAATTTCGACGTTAAATATCCCACTATAGGCTTATTATATTTCATAAAATATTCTACGTTTCAAGACACACACACACACAACGACAAAATCTCTTATATATACAAAGGTATACATAAATATGTTTATGAATTTGAGCTTTAGTTCCAAAATTTTCCATGAGTTATGAAATGAAAAACATACCCATCCCTATCCCCATACCTTTCCATAACACCAAGATCAATAAGTAGATTTTTAATAAAAAACTAACTTATAAATAAATCTGTCTCTGGGTTTAGGCGCCAGAAGCAAAAACAATTGAGAGAAAGAAATAGTGTTGGCTACCACAAGGGATATGGTTGTATGATGCGCACCCACACAACCACACACCTACTGACGCAGACACTTTTTCCTTCTCTATTCCTTCTTTCTTTACACCAAAATTCACACCGAAGTTTGCACTGAGATATGTGCTGGCTGCTTTCTTGTTTTCATTTTTATCCCAATAGTGATAATAAAATGAGTTCCTTATTAAAAATAGACCATATTCCAACTGAGATAAGCAAGCACCTTCACAAAATGAACAAAGACCTCATAAAATTTTACCTTTGAAATTTGACACCTTTTTAGGGCGCTAGCGTCATTTGCCGATAAGAGGCCTGAAAACATAAATGTCTCGCACTGCCAGCTTACGCTACTCCTCATTTATATAATATGTAAATCATCGTAATATGTTTCATCATTTAATTTCACGAGTAGCGTACTAATTTGTTAACTTATTTGTTCGATGAAATTGTGTTGACCACTGCAGCGCCTACTCAGATATGCCAATTGGATTCCCTTTCATGCTAAATTTTTGTAAGTTTTTTTTTCATGTATAGTTAAGAGAAATATCAATAGTTGGTAAAAGGTATCAATATTCAGTATCCCCGATACTAGAATTGAGTAATGTCGATCCTGCAAATATTTACAGGGGTTGAGGTTGATGGATTCAACGAAAGTATAATGAAAATAAAGTTGTCGGTAAAATTACATCTCAGAAACGTGTAATTGCAGCAAACAAAAAATATTAAGTATTCACCCAAGAAGGGAGACAACCTGTAGGATGCGACCATCCCATCCCCTGCCATTTTTTCTAAATCATTTTTTTTTTCTGTACTCTATAATATTATTATGAACTCTGTAAGATTTCATCCTTCATTTTGTCTTCGACCATCGAGGTCGATTTATTTTTTCGTCTGTATCTTTTATAAAGATGAATTGTTAATACATTTTTATTTTTTTATATAATGGTTTAATTTTATATTCGCGGGCATCGGGCCCGCTTGAGGCAATTAATTGAGGTACACTCAGGCTGCTCTTTTCAAAAAAGACGCCTTCTCGGACACTCAGCTATGAGGTAAATTTCTTTTAATTCACCTTTTTTTTTTCTTCCCTGTTGCATGGTATAAAGCGGTTCAATCGATCACCTGGCTAGCTGAGCTGGTTTTGGGGCCCTTAACTCGCATCTTCACCAAATTCTGTTGGTGGAGATGCTCGTGGAACACTCAATGGAGTGGTTTTTTTTTATTTATGGGAAACTATGTTAGGTTATGTATTGGGTTGGATTGAGCCACCCAGGGTCGCATACCACAAACCAATGATTTTACTAACTTTTTAGACAACACAAACAGGGCTTCTGAACAAGTCTAGCAATCAACGAAAGCCTAGAAATTCTATTACTTGGATAAATTTGATACACAAGCAGGGCACAAATCTTTTCAGCAAATAACAAAATTACAACTTTTTCAGCAAATTACATAAATTTTTGGCTAGTAAGGTGTGGCTCAAAAAATTTTAAACAAAGGAATAAGTTGGTATTTAGTTACTCAACTTCAAATTACTAAAAGATTCACAGTTTTACAAAAAGTTATAGAATATTCACGAATAACTTCTTTTTAAATTAAATTGATTTTGCACGTATGCAAGAGTTGAATGTTGATGAAGTCATTCAAGTAAAGTGACAAAATTAAAAAAAAAATTTATTTTTTCAAATTCTGGCATATCTTTTAAAAATGGCTTGGTACGCCACTTAATTAATGGGTAATAAGTTTTGTTTACCAGTTAATTACCTTATACAATAAAATTCTGCAATAGATCTGCAAGTACCTACAGTTCAATTTTCTATAAAACTGCTACCTACCATAAGGTGCTACCAATTTTTCTACTGTATTAAGAGAAGAAAATAATATACAATAAGTGTGTTTAACTTAAATGAGAAAAAAAATGCTATTCGATAAAATCACTGAGGTGAATTTTCATTCTAGATCTTAATAAAGCCAACGCAGAAATTTCGTCATTATATCAACAATTTAAATACGTCAGCATGGTTCTGGCCAAACTGAAAAAATAAAATAAAAACAACTGCAGCAACAAGGAAACTAATTCATTTTCAGCAAAAGCAAGCAGAGTTCGTTGAAATTTTGCCAAACTGGCACGGAAGAAAAAGATTCAAAATTCGGTTATTTACAGCAAGAAAATTTTTTCATTTTAGTATTGTGAGAATAAAATTGATTAATTTTTTTTTATCATTGATCATTCTCCTGATAAAGTCGGTTAATTGAAAAAAATGCAACAACCTCATTTTTTCATGAGATTTTACGTACAGTTAGGAGGAGAAAAAGAAAGAGATGAAGGAAAAACAAACAGAAAAAGAAAAATTTTATAGAATCAGAGTAACTTCCCATTTTTACCAACCGCCAAGTTATTTATTTTTTTCTTTCAGTCGGTCGGTAATTAGGGTTTCGATGTTTCGTTCATCTAGAAAAAAAATTTCATGCGTCAATGAACATCGTCCTTATTCCAATAACTAAGCAAAAATTACAAAATTTATTGTCTCAGCAAAACTATATATTTTTTATTTTCTTATCTCAACAACTAAATGCCACGTTTTCCTTGCATTTGTAATAATATGAGACGTGGGCTACAAATTCATCCGTACTTATAGAAAAGAATGTGCAAAGGATGTTGATTTCATCTACTCAATATATTTTTGAAGATCAGTTCACAAAAACAACTTACAGAGTGAAAGAACGATGTAGCATTTTTGTAAGGTTCTGTGTACTGCAAAGGTAGTTCCATTGTCAATTACCATACTTCTTATGGCGACACATATCAACCGAAAAACTCTCGTCACCATCACCCAGCGCCGTGGCCGAGTGTATAAAGTAGCTGTTTTTTGGTGATGGTGACAATCGAAGTAGGTATTCCTGTTGGTTGACAGTTCTAATCCTCAGGCCGGTAGGAAACCTACATTAGTGACCTCAATGTGATCTGAGAGATGGTAGATAGTGGCGCTATCTCTCGGAAGAACACATTAGTCCGTTACTACACCTGCTCTCCACCTCACAATGTGATGGCGTTGAGAGCACTAGCGATGAAGCGGTAGAGTGTACAAGGTGCAATGAGGGGATGTATTGAGGAGGGGCATCCACTGCTCTCTTACAAGCACCTACCCTCCTGTTAGTAGCTTCGCCTCCATCGACTCATACTACGCACTGCTGTACTGGGGGAATAGTGTGGTGACACATATTGGCGGAACTCTCGTCACCATCACCAGGTGCCATGGCCGAGTGTATACAGTAGCTGTATTTTGGTGATAGTGATGATCGAAGTAGGTATTCCAGTTGGTCGATGGTTCTAATCCCTGGGCTGGCAGGAAACCTACACTTTTAACTGAAATAGATGAGATAGAATTTCAAGAAGAAAAAAGTATCAAAATATATATAGCTAGATACACTGGTGAAACTGATAAATAAGTAAAACTTAAATTAAACTGAACATTTATTTCATACTTATCATTTAGTTTGAGGAATAAACATATGTACATTCAGTACAAATGGTTAGGTTGTTTTATTAGTTTTTGGTGGAAAAACTCATTTGAAACAGTTTTGGTTGAAAGTTATTCTCATAGCTGCCATATTTTTATAATCTTTTATTCTACTTACTACTGCGATTTTTAAAAATACCAATACTTCTGCCAACCTTCCGCAATGAAATAATGTTTATTTCGCATGAAGTTAAAGGCAAAAAAATAAAATAAAAGCTTAACTTTTAATTAAAAACGTGTTTTTAACGTAAACTTATATAAAAATATTAATTTTCAACTTGCAAAATTTGAATTTTTTCAAAAAAAAAAATTCCTCATCTTTTTAGTTGACCATTTAGGTACTAATGCAAATATGTAAGAAGGTACGTAATTTTTTTACTTTCATATTTTTTTTACCAACTGCGTACAAAGATGGTTATATGTTTGGTATGTATATCCTCGGAACTAACAGAATTTTGTTTGCTCAGAACAAGTGTCTCACTTTATAGATTTTAATGAAAGTAAGCTCAAAATATTCCTGACCATCTGGAGAATGTCCTAGGCTACTTATATTTGAAAATTAAAAAATTGGAAGGGTGTAATTGAAGAAAATGAGAATTTAAAGATTAAAAAAATTATCGTCAAAAATTTGGTTATATCAACCAATAATAGCTACTCTTTCAGATTAACGCAGTGAGTTATTCTACTTTGTCAATGTTAAAAACTAGGGAATAATAGTTATTTTGTAATATAACAAAAATTTATTTTCTCAAAAAATCAAACCTTCAAAAAAAACCCTGAAAATGAGGATTTATAGAAGTCGTCGCCCCTTATTATGTAAGCTTATGCGTTAATTCCACTTATAATTTTATACTTAAACTTCTTAATTAAAACTAACTTAAACAATTTTAGGAGCTCTTACTGAAGAAATTTTAAAATGTTAATTTTTCTCTGTGGAATACCTTGTTGTGAGAGATATCCACACTAGAAGGTTTTCAACAGTATTTGCGTGTTCTGCCACTTCATGAGAGAGCCAAATCCTTGGAAAACACTGGCGGTTTTTGAGCCGGTTCTGAGAGTTTATATACAGAATTTGGCACACGCACACAGACACACATGCATACGTACATGTACGTAATTATGTCATACGTTACGTCGTTTCTTGCCTCCGTCAAGGTGATAAGAAATGACGCAGCGCGTTTGGTACCGGGCTGTGACATCACCGAGATCGTTATCAGGTAATTGATCTTGGCCCGTGCAATGTATCTTACCTATACGTATGTACAAGTACGAACATACAAACGCACCAGTGTATATTTGTATAACGTCATAAAGACGATTATTGCCAGCCTTTAGGGCAGCAACTGTCATCGAGGGGTGCGAGCCCCTAATACCTCATACGAGTGATGTCCCCACATTCTCTTTTTAACATACTTTTATTGTTTTTCTAAAAGTATGTTTTCTCTTTTTAACGTATTTTTATTTTTATTTTTTATTTAATTTCCTGAAGTTTGATCGAAAAAAAAATTAATAGGAACTTTCTCGTCTTATTTACGTTTAAGTTATCGTCATTTTTGTTTTGAAATGAACAGTTCTTTAAAAATAACTCAAAATCCATCCCATCAGTTCCAAAAATAAAATGGGACCACACCACATGAAATCATCTTCTATTATTAAAAAAAAAAAATTCATCCAAATCTGTGCCTAGGGTGGAAAATTATCCCGGAACAAACATTAAAAATAAAAATAGGCATAAATATTGGTAACCTCCTCCTATCTTAAGAAAATTAATTCGAAAAATAAATATCTACCTAAGTTGAAATATGTTCTGGATGAACGAAAACTTCAAATTTTTTGAGCACTGTTTTAGCAAAGTGAAAGACAAAAAGAAGTTAAAAAACGGGAAATAAATAACAAAAAAAAAATAATTACAAAGAAATATATTTTTTGTGAATGTAGGTACTTAATTTTGTAATGTGGTAAAACAGGACTCAATGACGATGATATTCTCTAAAAATATTAAGAAATTATACCTAAGATTTCAATAATACGAAAAAATTTTATAACTTACGATAGAAAATATCTCAAATTGGCTGACATAGAAAATTTTTCAAAGTGAGACGAGTCAAATTCGAATCAC
The DNA here is from genome assembly GCA_011428145.1 of Ericerus pela. NCBI lineage: Eukaryota > Metazoa > Arthropoda > Insecta > Hemiptera > Coccidae > Ericerus > Ericerus pela. Next base: position 866,204 of record WOFM01000486.1, read on the forward strand.
ACCTTCCAGAAAAATGGTAAAAGTAAAATGAAAATGCCCATTTGGAATTGAAAAACCCCGGAATCATCAACTTTTGACAGAGCATTATGAATGATTTTCGGACAACCAAATCGAGATAAAAAATGTAGTCAATTTAATTTTTCAAATCTTTGCCCCCTCACTGACAAATCTTAGAAATATAATAGTTACTATTGATTTTTTTCAGCGCCAAAAAAAAACACCAACTTCCATAAAAATGTTGGAATATTTTTTATGACGAACTTATAGAGGCGTAATTGTGACTTTTTGTTTTTATGCGAGATTTAAGGACTGCTCATATACACTCATAAACTATCTCCCTCTAGCTAATCAATTCGCCTACGAAATAGAAGAACGAATGGCAGAAATTTTTTCCACCCAAACTGCCACCTGCGATCTCCCATACTGGGAAAAGATTTTCCTATTTCGACGATACTGTCCTAATTTGGCAGTGCTTTTATATTTTTACGTTGGTGTATATTTCATTGGATTGTGAGTAACGATGGTATATGCTTGCAAAAGGTCAGTCACTGCGTGGGAAAACATTTTCCAAAATAAGAGAATCGTAAAATATTTACATCAGCTAGTTTTTCTTTAAACGAAACTCGCCTCAAATACGTAAACAGATTGACCCGTAAAGATTGTAAAAATTCGCTTAACACATAACACGTAATAAGCGATTTACACGCAGAACCAATTTGCATGCAAAAGTTCGGAAATACGGAATTACGAAATTAAACTACATACAGCTTCAAATGACAAGAGTGTGCCATAATCACCTGGTAAAAGTAATTTTGAAAGCAAGTTTATCATATATAGCTGGCAAAGATCGCACTAAAGCAACTGCTAATTCTTGCATACCCTAATACCTTTCTGTCGCCTATTTATTTGTTTTACGTACCTATGTATATGCGTCAGGATAAAAATGTTTCCCACCTTTAGACCCCTAATTGTCCTGGTTTCAGAGAGTTTCAAACGGACAAACAAATTTTCTTCGTGTACTTTTAGTAGCTCTGCTTGAGAGAATTTCTTAATTTTGATACGACTTTTTACTTGAAAAGTATGACGTAGATGCAGAAACAGCGATAAAATAACCATAAGCTATTTTATACAAATTCTTTTAATTCTCTTAGTTTTCACGGTTTTTGATAAATTTCACACAAAATTTTCCATGAAAAGTATCAAAAATAGACGAAAAAAATGGGCGGGGGATTTATGAGGGGGTTGAGAAGCCTGTACCTATATTTACGTTTTTTTAAATTATTCTCTGCCTCTCTTACGTTTAGTCACTTTTATTATGTCCCCCTTCACCTCATTCACTTCGATCACACTAATTTTACGCCTGCCAATTTTTTTCTACCACCTCATAATTTTTTTTTTTTTGTATTTTTATATGTATATGGCGCCTGTAAATATGTGGCGTGATGTGAGAAGTGATGCAATTTGTGGAGGCGAGAGATTGATAACTTTTTCACTTCTGCATACACTATTCACTCCCTTAGGCTAGTTAGTTATTGTTTGGCTGCCAAATCATGTTGTGTAAAAGTTTTAGCTCCAAAAGTGCTCTTTCTAAAACCAATTAATTTACTCAAAAATACTTATTAATTTTCTACAGTGGTTTATTACATCTAATGTAATCTATATATTCTTGAATTGTATGTTTAAAATTCCCTTGCTTACAAGGTTTCAAGCTGTTTTTACCAATTGTAGCTAGAATTGTGATGCCTATACGCACGTCACCTTTCTACTGGTATAGGCATTTGATTCACTAGCCTATCTGGTTTTGTTTTCAAAATTCAGGATTACAATTCAAATACATCTACCCATGGAGTAAACTTTGAGAATAAAAATCAAAATTCCATAACCCAAAGCCTCTCAAGCTGTCTTTTGGATGTGATACTATATCAACAACCAGACTGAGCAAGTGGGAGCAGTTGCTTGAAATTAGGTATTGTGAGTGTTGAGTTTTTTAACTTTTACCAAATTTGGTCAATCAATTATCTATCAGCGGGGTTTTGCCGGCTGAATCAACTTGGGATTGGTACAGAATCACAACCTCTGCAGATCGCATCGCTGTGAAATTGTTGACACAAATTTCAGTAATATAAACTCTTTCTCTATACTTTGTTCACTCATGTTTTTTTTGTCCCAGAATCAAGTCATAAAATGATAAACTAAATTAATAAGTATGTGGTAGGAGGGGGTGGATTGTCTTGCTGGTTCATTTGGGATTCTGTTAGTTGTGGTGTTTCCCCATTTCCCTCCTAAAAATGTATTTTTCTACACTTGGCCATGTAGGTATCTGTACCCCCTTACTTTTATCTTCCTATTGGTTTGCTTGTTTTATTTTGTGACTTTTTCTGACATCAAAGGGTCACGCTTCCACTTATTTTGTATACCACTGAATGATGGTTGTTTTGAAAGTTTTTTTTATTGGCATTAAAACTCAAGGATAGGGAATACTTCATGGCTGAATCTTGATAATTGAAATAGTTAACTTCGCAAGGAACTGTTTTTTACAGTCAACTCAAAAAACTGTCAAATTGATTTTAAAATAGTTAAGATTATTCAATTTCTTTTTATTCATTCTTTTATTTTGTATGTGTTTGGGATAAACTTTCATCTTGAATGAAGATACTGAGATGGGCTATTTCTGAAATTCAAAACAATATGGGTTACATATACGTAATAAGTTTTCACAAACCCAATTCAACTTTGTTTTTTTTTGTTTTTTTTCCACAACATTATCACAGATATTGGTAGATCTCTCATAGAGGAAATCACAAATATCTACACTATATATAACCTACATATATAACTTGCCTGTTTTCAGCTACCTTTGCTTCTCCTTACTGCACCACACCAAAGTAAACAAAAGCTGTTGGCACTTTACACCCATTAGTGTACCCATTTATATCATACTTATACACATTCATCTAATGATTAATAATATAAAATACGTTGTGTTACAAGATTTATTTGAGAACAGGTTTCAACACACACTCCATCAAATAACACACAGTAACTTGAAAATAAGTTTTATATAAGGAACACAAATTGACTACAAAATAGTGAGTTATACCAAACAACATCGCACATATACCACAAGTGGTATTTCTAACATTGAGACCATTGACACAAATAGCAGATCTAATTTACGAGTGGCACAGTATCACTGTTCTCAATGGTGGAGGCATGGTTGCCAAATGTAATGTAACATCTTAAAGAGAGGGGTTCAGTATTGCCACAAGAGGCAACACCGTACAAAATACCTCATAGAAAATTACAAGCAATTCATTTTTTTGCCTGTAACAATAATTTTTGGTATCCTGGTTTCACTCTTAAAGACAGATAGAACATCCACACCAAATATGACATCAGAATAAAAATTAATAAACACACAGCAGTTTTTGAAAATAGCCTTTTCTGCATAAGAAATGCATTGTACACAATTTTTTTTCCAACAGGCCAAGGGATTGACTCAACATTTCAACACCTCGTTAGGATGAACACTCAATACAGCGAAAGTGGTAAGTTAGGTATCTAGCTTATATATAGAGTAGATATCTGCGAACAAAATTAATGAACCCTTGTATGATATTGTATCAGATTTCCACCCCAGTCATACTAATGTACCTAACCATGAAGGCAAGTATACGAATTTTAAAACAAAATGTCGGATAGGACTACCACTCGGTATTTCGTCATATAATCATTAACAATATTTCGGTATCCTCTTTGGTACTTTCTTTTTTCAACCCAATTCTTTTTTTTTCAAGATATAAAAATTTTTGAATTATTGAAAAAAGTCTAGTATACTAATACTTTTTCAAACTTGCCAAACTTTTACTAGTGGTACCCACTTTCGAAATGTAAGACGTATTCTACGTCGAAACGAGAAAAAATATTGATTTTTGATATTTTTATCACAAAATGTATCATATAAGATTCATAAAAAAAAAACTTCTGAAAGAAACAGAACGGGATAAATTAATGTAAAGTCGCAATAATTTGTTTTCTTGGTGCTCGTTTAAGGAAGTTGTCCGACTTCGAAATTCGCTTTTTGATCTCATTACATATTATATATACAAATAGGTACCTATTGATGTTTGTTTGAAAATTAAATTTACTGCCTACTTAAAACAGAATCAAATATCAATTTGGTAAAAGAGCCTGGTCATGGTTTCTGTTCTCTAACGGCATAAAAAAGGAATTAATTTTGTGACAGCCGAGAGCTGACTATAGACAGCGCTAATTTGGAATCTTGAAATTAATTTTTAATGAAAATCGAAATAAAATTTAATTGTTTCAGAAAACCGAACCAAAGGAAAATCAAAATTTTTTCACAAAATTTATCGATGTTTTTTGATCATTGATTCAGATATTTCGGCGTCTTTCTTTTCTTTTTTTTTGTCAATACTGATGTTTAGCTTTTCATTTACGTCCATTGAAAAATTTTCTCCAGCATCCTCTACCCACTAATTTTGGAACTAGGTCATGAGTTTGAACTGTATAAAGAAATAGTTGAGTAAGATGAAAATATTTTAACATTCTATGGCGAAACTTCAGGAAAACGCGTTCGTCAAAAATGTGATAATCTGCTACGAAAACACTGAAAAAATTTTATTCTGAAAATTTATTGGGGCACATACAGTTCCCTTCTTCCACTACCTACACTTATGAACCTCACAACACTGTGTAGCATAGTTAATACTTTTCAACGAATTCAGACATTTACGACATTTTTGTTACCAAAAATATTATCATTTTATGAGTCGTTTTTACATTATAGGTATTTCTCTATTTGATGTTAATTTCACAATTTTGATGCTTGTATATCACGTTACCTACCTTCAACTTATTCGTTTTCATTGTTCGAAATTATTTTTTATCAAAATTAGCTGTCTCATCTGAAGATACAATCAAATAATTATCGTTTTGTAATAAATAATCAACAAAATAAAATACAGCTACCTTGAAACGAACAATGCTATTTCATTAAGAGTATTTTTTATAGTTTACTCAAATGAACAGTTTTAAGACAAAATTTCATTTAATCAGCATTTTGCTCACTCAACTAGCTGCTAACTTACGTACATTTTCAAAGAGGCTGGTTGTAGAAATAATTTAATTAATCATTTTTTCTTCATTTTTGAGTTACTGTCTCTTCTGCCTGTTAATGGAAAAATTGTGTTCTTAGAGTTAGCATTTTTGGAAAATTCGGTCAAGTATATCTCTTTCTCATCATTACGCTTTTACAATAGGTAACACATTTCGATTGAACTACCTACGCTAAAACTGATTAATTCTGTTTTCATTTGTTGAGAACCGTTTTTTCCTTCCGAGGTTAACAATAAAGAAAAATTTTTTCAAATTTACCATCCTTGAAAAATTTGGCTAACGGTGAAGGTGAGGGAACAACAGTGTTACTGCCCGCCTACTAAAATTGTAGGAGAATTATTTGTGCAAAATGGTTGAATTATCCAATACTAAGAAATTTTGAAATAAAATGCATTCATTCTAAGTAGAAAGTTTTTTTATAACGTTACATTTTCGTGAACAGTTAATTGTTCTCACAAATAAACATGCAAAGAACCAGTTTTTACAACCAAATGTTTGAATTAAAAAAAAGAAAACTCAAAACTGTAAACCCTTCAATACCTTCTCAACGGGATTTTGATTCCTCATTTCATGCGTGCTCTTATTTTTAAGTATTACGACAATTCAACCAGAAACCAATCACTCGAGTCCGTGGCGTGGCCAGGATTTTCTCAAGGGAAGAGATTTGATGAGAAAAAATTTCTCCCTTTTCCTCTCACCATCAGTGATGAATTTCATGAACTTTTTTTTATGGAGGGAGGGACCATAAACGAATTTCAGTCAAACATCTTAGTGGACCAAACAATTTGAATTAAAAAACGTCGACCTTCACCTTCCGAGCCATGGTCGTACGCAGGATTCATCTCGAAGGGGAGGAGAATTCATAAATTAAAAAAATAATTTCGAGATCGGAGCGAGCTAAAAAATTGTGTGTATTTTGGGATATGCATTTCTGATTTTCATGCCAATCGTCATTATTTGTCATGAAATTAAAAACCATAATAATCTCACTCTGTGAAATTTTGTTTTAAAAAGATTTGAAAGGAGGATTTATATCCTTAATCCACCTTGGTTACGCTACTGACTCAAGTAACTCTCAAGTAGGGTAAGTGCACAGTCTGGTACGTCTCACAAGTTCCGAGTCTACAGGTGATGACAGCGCACAGTATTAGAGATTCAGCACTTTTTTAAGGTAATAGGAACTATAGGATCCAATTTTAAAAAATTATTCGCAATTTCGAAGCCATAGCCAGCTTTCATATGAGTCAACTTAGGAGGGCAGAAGAAGAAGTTAGAAGGCAGAATTTGAATTTTCGATCAATTTACAAACAGGGCCCCGCTTCAGTTTCCCAGTGGAAACAAATTCGAGCTTCTCACTCTTATACATATTTAAATTTGCTAATAGCTTTTGAAGAAGAAAATCTTTTAACATGAAAAAATTCGAATTATCAGCATCTCAATTACTTGTGTCCCATAATTAAAATGAATTTTTGAAAATCACAGACAAATCAAATTAAAACAGCGAACTTTATCACACTTCAAGCAATCATACCGTATAGTTTAACACATAGGCCTAACTGGGAGTGTGCGTGGCGTAGAAATCAAGTCCTCGGCTTTGAAATAGCAAAGTTTATACAAGATTTTTTTTACAAGCTACAAGCTGGCTGGTGAAAAAACCGAGTTTATAGCTTTCTTACATTCTTACTTTTACACTAGACCTATCGTCTACAATCCAAAAAAAGGCAAACATGGTCTGACAACACGATAAATTTATTTTTGGTCATAAAATTTTAGAACGCTACTCCGTTCGTACATAGATTTTTCAATCGCAGATTGTAAAAAATTAAAAGTTGAAACGTTTTTAACTTGATTCTAAAATTTACCTAATAAACTAGTACTATTTTCGTTGTTTACACAGGGTTTGTTTATATAAGCGGCTTATGAAATAACCGGCAAATTGCAGGTAAAAAAAAAAACTAACGCAGCAACGCTTCGCTAGAAAACCCAGTTTGCTCGATATTTATATCGATAGTTATCGATATATCAATATTTCATTCTAGTTTTAGATTATGAAATTACAAAAAAACTATCCATAATTATCCATATCTTTAATAAAAATATCGATCTATCAATGTTTTATCGCTAAAAACAGCTTTTCCAAAAAATTTTTGTTTCTGATTTTACAAATACTACCAAATCGATGAGCGCCAAACTTCTTTCAGACCTGCTACCTCACAATTCTATCTTTCGTAAAAATTTCAGTCTTATCTATTCGGCAATTTCCCCAAAACCGTGAACCCAAGATTTTTTCCAGCAATTTCGTTTTTCCAGTTTTCTCAAAAACTACTGAATCAATAGGCACCATCATAAAGAAAATCTATCGTGAAAATTTCACAGCCCGATCCCTTTTGTCATTTTCTCAGAATTCTGGAAAAACGACTTTTCCATAAATTTTTTGTTTTCCACTTTTCTCAGAAACAAATCAATCGATAAATAAAAAACTTCTTTCAGACCTGCTCCAGTATAAGAATTATCTTTCGTGAAAATTTCAGCAATATCCACCGGGTAGTTTTCTCAAAATCGTGAACCTAAAATTTTGGGCGATACATGCATATATAGGTACATATATAAAAAAAAAATAGGGTCAAAATGAGAAAATAGTACCAATCGTTTTCTTTTCTTAAGAAACGGATAATTTTCAAGATTCTATCCATAACCCCACAATGATGTCTAATTTAATACCCTGTTTGCAAGAAAACTGGGTAAAAACCTCGAGTAAACCCTGATAATCGAAAGATTGCAAGTTCGAGACGGCTGCGGTCTCATATCTGGCACAAAATGGACGTGTACCCGGTTCAGTTCTATCGGTGCTTCAGTATGTGATTTTAAAATTCTTGTTTGGTGTACCAGTAGCTACCAGACCCAACCACCTCCTCAAACATTTAGACGCTTGGTATTATGGCCGAATAGCCGAAGCCCAGTAAAAAACTAAAAAAACTAGACTATAAGCAATTGAGTTAAGACAATCAAGACACAAAAAACAAAATCAGCAACGACTAATGAGTAGGTCGAATCTTGTTTTAAAATAATAATTATTGGAAAAATATTCAACGAATGAAGAGACACGAAAATTAGGTAGGTAAGGTACCTATCGCAAAATGTTCCAATTTTAAGTTAGTTTTTGATTTTTAGGCTATTTTGGCTCAACACAAAAATTCATTTTGCATGTTTTAACGCATCTTTTCTCAATGAACCAATTATTCATATGAAATGTTGCGAATATTTCGAGTAAGTAATGCTAAACATAAATTTTATGGAACAAATGTGTTTTCAATGTATTGTGAACTAAGAGAAGAGAGTTTTCGCGATTAACAAAAGTAAAAAATTTCTTCGAAAGATGTTTTCGAAAAAGTAAATCTACTTAAAAATCACGCATTTTAGAACCATTAAATTTCAAAAAATTCAACATGAGAATTCGTATCACCATTCGGCTGATCTAGACCAAAAACAATGGACCTCATCCTTGTATGAATCCAAACAAGTATACCAAAGTTTATGACTTTTGCATGAAATTTACAACCTGTATCATGTTACATTAAAATGTTAATATGTATATGTAAATACAAGCCCGAAAAAGTTACGATTGGCTTGCATTGCCCTGGTAGCACTGTTCATGGTCCGTTATTTTGACAGAACAACGAAATAATTATTTTTTCTAACAACATGTGCGTGGCGTATTTTTTGTAATGTGGCAGACTTTTTGGTCCTCCACATTACCTACCTCCTTTTTCTCCGGAAAAAGTGAACGTAATTTTTTTCCCTTTAAGGCAAGTACGCATAATCTGTGTCATTCTGCTAAGCGTATCATCGGTGCATATCATGATACGATACGCACCGATGATACGGCTGTAAATTCTATGAGGCGTCGCATGGGATCGTATCATATCCTCAAATTCCATTGAAAATTTTGTGATCCCAGGTAGTACCTTTTGATGTGATGGCAGAATACCGATTTCGAATAGAAAAGGACCCTATCGTATCATCATATCATTTTTTGATACGGTACGAGGTTATGGACCTCATATACATTAAGACGATACGATGATACGATATGGCAGAACTATACGAATGTGTACCCGCCTTTGCAGTTTTATTGTATTAGGGGGCGAACTATATAAACTCGAATACTTATCACCGCTCAAGTCGATACTCCCTCCTCACCACCAAGATGTTTTAAACTGTACCTCACAGTTATTTTCGTGATTTTCTTGCCTAAGGGTCAGTCCTACAGAAAATTTTATTTTTAGTGAACAGTTTTTTCATAGAATTTTCAAAAAATTAGGTTGCATACGCATTTTTTTCATTGGTACAATAATTTTGTAGTTGAAAGCTGTCAAACATTTTAATGTACGAAGTTTTATTTTTAGCGGACTTTAAATTGAGAGGGTAGCATCAACTTGAGTGACGGAAACATTTGTGTTTCATGATGCCCACTAACAAACTCATAGACTCAGAATAATACTTCCCCAAAATGTTTTGAAAAAAAAAATTTATTCCAAGTAAGTAGGTAATATGATGAACTAAAAGTGAAAAAGTAAACAGGTCTCGATGAAAAAATATGAATTTTAAGAAAAAAAGAACCATGGTATACTTCCATTCTGATATCGATGAATGAATATCCAAAAAAAAAAAAAAAAGACAGTCATTTTACCTTCTGTTTTCTCCATACGTATAATTGTAAAAATAGTTTACGAATTTTCGCTAATAATACCAAAAGTCTCCTGGGGTCACGAAACGAAAAACGAAGCTACTCCCACCCTTGGGTCATACCAGATCGATTTTAATATGTGTATTTAGTTCGACGACCTACATAAAAATGCTAAAATTTGATAACGCGATAACACGTATTACGCATCGGTGTTCACCAGAAAGTCAATGGAAATAGCCTTAAGGGAGCGTCACTCCCGGCTCTAATTATGGTACTAACCTGCATAAGTACGACACTAACTTTTTCGAATTTTTCAAACAATCTGTTCTTCTATGTCGTAAAAGTGTTCGTCACGTTATACTTTCTGAGTATTTCTTCCGTTAAATTGAGAAACAGCATACACGAAGCATCTTGTAAAATAAAACCGGCGTCGTCGACTAAAAATTTCGACTTTTTCCCCAATTTTTATGCAGGTTTTCGAAGAAAATCTACGTATTAAAACTGATTTTATATCAAGATTCGGGGTGAGGGTAGGTTCATTTTTTTGTCTCATGACCCCAGAAAACTTTTGGCACTATTAGCTGAAATTCGTATATATGTACTTAATTCTATGAGACACGGTATAAGTCGAGAATTTTATATGATGGTCTCGAAATTTGGTACACTTATTCGCATGTAGACAAGGATGAGGACTATATTGTTTTTGTCTAGATCGACCGGATGGTATGTCTCATATATTTTATTATGTTGCATTTTTGGCGCCTAAGTGGTTATAAAATTCTTAATTTTCAAGTATAATAAGCACAAAATTTGGTACCGTCGTTAAATACATTATTATGTATTCTAACATTCTGTAAAATTTATGTTCAATCGGCCGTACGCTTCATCCATAGAAGTAATTTGATAAAATCTCAAATTATTACGAAGAATATAAGATAAATTCCGGATGAACCAACGAAGCTGGTCAGAAAGCAGGCTTGCTGTTATTGTATTTGCTAAGCAACCATTTAATAACTCACGTTCGTATTTTATAACTTCACAATACAATAATTTCATTACTTATGAATTTCCTAGAGACTTCATTAAACGTGCTTTTCAACTAGCATTCTGCCAAATAATTTTGATATTTTAATTTTTTTAATTTATTTATTTATTTACTTATTTATATACTTATTTTACCTACGCTGTCTTTTTGACTAAGAATCCTACATTTTCTATCGTGGCTTGCTGCGTTAGAGTTTTCTTATTGTTTCATTCCACGTATAGTGTAATATGCTAACCATAAACATCGCGTATGAGAGCAATTGTCGGGAAATTCCGGAGACGATGACCTCCGCAAAGTAGATTTAGGGTTTTTACAACAATACAAGCGAATTAAATGTTTATATCAATTAGTATATCATCTATTTCCGAACCACAAACAAATAACACTATTTCTTCTTAAGCGCAATACAACATTCACATCGAACTGTTTGTTTCACAAATTGTTTGTTTTTCATATTCTTCTTTCAATTTTCTTCTTTTTTTTTCCCCTGATCTTGGCTATACTTATCGAACAAGAACCAATCGGAGAAAATACTCGGCATAAAATTTGAAATTTAAATGCGATAACCAATTCCACGTTGGCCACATATATACCATACGTGAAATTGCGCAGACATTTTCTTTATTTTTGCGCGAATAAATTTCTGTTTATGCTGAGAAAGTGGTTTAGTTTTCATTTTTATTTCTACTACGAGAGAATCAGTGAGACGTAACTTTCAATTTAGCGCCCCGTAGCCGCCTAATTTTCGGGGCGTCTTTTTCCATTTGCAATTCAACAGAATGATATTTTTTCTCTCTCCTTTTAAAAGCACCCTCCGGTTATTCTGCGCCTGGCGGCCTCAACGATATATCATTTCGCCCCTGTAGAGAAGTTTATTAGGCCGGTATTCATCGTTGACACTTAGTGTTCACTAACCTGAGTGTCAATTTTAAACTTGCAGTTCTCAGCTATATTTCTTTTAGTGAAACCAAATTTTTTTCATTGGTATAGCTTTAATAAAGTTCGTCACAAGGAAGCTATGTTTCTCACTATTCTCAGCTAAACTATTTTTTTCGCAGTTTCACTGCAGTTTAAAAACAGACTCTTCGGTCAGTGAACACTAATGCGTCAATTATGAATAACTGCCTAACAGAATAAACTTCACAATTATGCGGTTATTGATAAAATGAATATCCAAGTTATAAATTGAAACACCCCACACGCGCGCAAGCACAAGCAAATGTATAATTAAGTCATCAAATTCTGCTACCTAAATGATTTGACATATTTAACTGAACAAATTTAATAATAACCTCTTTTTTATGAATTTTGAAAAATATTGTACGCAACTAGTGAGCTACTTATAATTGATTCGATATTAGAGCACTCATCTACAATTTGTGCTGTAACTATGCAACTTGTTGACAATCACTTGTTTTTCCAACCAGTTTTGTAATGGTACCTATATTTTACACATCAAGGTTCAAAGGTGAGTGTTTACATGTAAGCAAAAGGTTGCAAAACAAGCGCAGCAAATGAGCAATTCCCGAGTCATATAAACTTACTTTTAAACCTTGTTGAGGCAGATATTTTTTATAATTAATGATCAGAAAATGACAAAACATTAATTAAATGAATTAAAAATATTTTTAATGATGAATGAAGTACTTTCAAAATGACAGAAAAGGGTGAACACACCAAGTTCATTATTAGCAACTGTGACACTACATGTAGAGTGTGTGACTGGCATGCAGTAGGTAGAAGATTCAAATCCCACTCAGGGTAAGTTTTTTTTTTTAATATCACTTTCATTCATAATTTTGATAGAGTGGGTACTGAGGCGTCCAAAATCGATTGCCTTGGTTTAAGAGGCAATTTCAAATCGAGAGCTCATAAAGTCAACCTTTAATGTATAGTGGTGTTTAAATGCTAAAGACGTCACAATGTCCTATAACTAGGGCATCATACAGCCGAAACACTGAATCGAGGGGTCTTGAATTGTGTTTTCAAGACATTTTATTTTTTTTACTTTGACTATGTCCTACGGCTGAATTCTTCTTAACTTGAATTAAACTTCTTCGGACACGACGGAACACAGTTTACATTTGTCTTCATACCTCAGCAAATTAATATGACAAATCAGCAATAAGCTAAGATGTGTGGACAGAAGAGCCTAACAAAGTTTCGATCTATAAAAGGTTTAAAACTTACAAAAACTAACAGCAGAATTATTTTGTTAAAAACTATAATTACAAAAGAACTATAGTGTCAACAAAGCGGAACAAAGCAAAGTGTGTAGCAGAAAAATAAAAAGATAAAAAAAAAGCTATTGCAGACAACAAGTATGGGAAACCATCAGAAAGTTGTTGTGTCTTTACCTAATTGTTTGCCTTCATGAGTGATGGTTATGTTGTGTGAAAAGACTCCTAATATGAAACTTTAGGTCTCGGAGCTTTTGGTTCTTTAAAGTGAAGGTGAGGTATGAAAATAAACTAACATAGATGGAATCAAATCCACTATGTGCAAAAGAAGGCTCGACACTGCCTTTAGCTGACAGAGCAAGGCAGTCATCTTGAACCAAGCTTGTCTTAGAGTTGCCCTCAACACACCAAATTTCCCTCCTAACAGATGCCAGGAACTCCATCTGATCGTATTGATGACTGATAACTTCACCTCATAGGTGTTTTTAAAAAATTGCCTTGAAGTGCGATATGGAAACTGGCAAAATTAGAAATGACTTGTGTGTCGTCACTACTGATCCTTCATGACGAAAGAACATACCTAATTTGCCTTTTGTCTTCAACTGAACCTATCTAGAATTCCAACTACCATCCTAGTTGTCTTCAAGGTAGACCAGGTTGAAGTTTATTCTACATCTGGAGATGGTACACTTATAAAATTGCCTTTGTAAGGACTTCAACGTAGGACTTGAGACTTGGACTTGCTACTATCCGCCTACACAAGAAGGACTTGTTTGCAAAGACAAACCTAGTACCGGATGTCGCCAGTGCAAAGAAGAAAGTAAATTAAAATTAGAATTCGTCTTTACAAATCAATTCTTCTTGTTAAGGAAATTTCCCCACTTATTGTCTGCTTAATTGCCTTCAAACATGCGATGTTGATAATACAAAAAGCGAGAGAAATTATTATAAGTATACAGCCAATAAAATTATAGATAGCAGAAATATATACGTCGACATACAATAGGCTAAATGCACGTGGGTGACTGATAAAATAAAATATAATAAAAATGTAAAATGACTGCAAACCGCAAGCAAAGTGAGGAGAAGTGATAGATAAGGCAAAAAAGGTTGGCTCATTCATGTCCATTGATGGGTTTTTACTTTCATTCAATTTGTGTTCATCCCCATATATCTCATGGCACCAGTCTGTCGGATCATACCAAATTATTGTCTAAAATTGTCTGAATTTGGAAGAGTCGTTTACTGAAATAAAATGTATTATAATTGCCTGAAAGAGAATTAGATTTTATTTCTGTCTTCACATCTTCATCTAAATACGAGTTTGAATTCGGATAATATAATGTGCGAATTTGAATTTTGTCTCTCGAAGAATTGTCTGAAATTGTGACGTCATTATTTTGTTGAAAATAATTTTTATTTTTAGGTCCAGATCTCGAACATCTCAGTATTTAGGTGACTTTTTTAGTGTACAAAGAGAAAAAAAGGAGGGTATAATATTATTATTATTATTGAAATAAAATATTACCAGTTTCAATTGTGTTATAGATTAAAGATGTATCAGAGAAACAGTTTACCTTGTTACCTTGCAACCTCCTTGAGAAAATTTTACAAGGAGACAGGTTTACTCTTTACATCATATTTCTGGCTTGCAAAATTTCAGTATAAGCAAAGCATTGCCTTACTGATCATGTAATATAAAATATTACACACCAAAGTTCAAAAGGGAGTATTTACAATTAAGGGAAAGTTTGCGAAATGATTGTAGAGAGTGAACAATTCCTGAGTCATGTACCAAAAATTGACAAAAATAAAGACAAAAAAACATTTTTTCATTAAAAATTAAAGTACCTAGATTTTTGTTCGCTTGGTGAATACAGTATTGTACTCCACTCAGTTTGAGTAAGAAATTAACTATCAACTCATGCAGTTACCACACTCCTCTACCACTCTCCTATAGTTTGTGCTTACAAACTTCAAACTTGTTAATAATTATTCACTTTTCTTCCTAGTAGTGTAATATAGGAAGGTACTATTCTATTACTCATCAGCTAATAATTATTAATACATTCAAAAAAAAATACTGAAATTTCTCAGAATTCTCAAAAATCCTTAATGGTAATCAGTGTCCTCCATGATAAGACTTCACAGTCAAATTCAAATGTTTTCTACCAACATTTATTTTACTGAAAACTGCATATACCTTTCACAGTAGAATATCATTGAATAAGTAAAACTCCATAAGCCCAATGTACTTTTTAATGTTAAGACAAGTCGGCATAAAAGTAGGCAACCCGAGTTAAAGCTCTTTGCTAGCAGGTATGCGCATGAGGGTGATAAGAGATGAATCGTCATTTTATGTTATTATATATACGTAGTAATAATAAATAATGTAAAATTCATGAAAAAACAAATAACACAAGATGGTGGCTGTAACGGTATAGTTGTTACAAATAAACACAATAGTAGTTTAAGAGTATATTATTATAAAAAGGTGAACAGATTATTACAAAAGTATGAACAACGTAAGAGTAAAAATGAATTAATAAATGAAGTAAAATTAAGTTAATAATATACAGAACATTAGACTATTTATAAGGGTGAAGTTCGAGTGATTTGAATTGGGTATTGTGGGAGATATGAATATGATTGGTTGTTTGAGGAAAACGTATTTTAGGTAAAACCAATGAAATTAAAAGGAAATGACAAAAAGTAGGAGTGTTTAAGAAATTAATAAGAATTGGAATTATTGCAAGGTATCGAAATATATTCGTAGAAAAGATGACATCATGGAATATAGACGAAAACAGTTTATGGTGTACAGGAGGTGATGTCATCAGACAAGTCAAGACTTGAAAGACAAGTTTGAACTAGTCTTAAATGACGTGAATGAAAGGAAGTGTAAATAGACGGAAATATGAAGAATAATGTGGGAAAATAGAATTAATAAAGTACAAGAATATTTTGAAATAATATGTATGAAAATATCATTACAGTGGCTCATCTCTTATCACCCTCATGCGGATACCTGCTTTTAAAGAGCCTTACCTAAGTGTACTTTGTGCGAATTTTCAATGTTTTGCTTCAGTTCACCAATTTAGAATACATTTGATAAGGTTATACCTTATATTCACAAGGATAGCGTACATGAACGTAGTTAAAAGTACGTCACATGGTTCACAATGGTTGCCTATTCAGCGCCGGCATGTCTCACCAGAAATCATCGTTCTTTACTGGTTCAGTAAGTACTATAGGTACAATCAAAGGCACATACCTTCACACTTTTCAAAAAAATGAAGTACGTACGAAACAGGTCCTGAACAGGGAGAATTCGAGGTAAAAGTTATACAAACATATTCCTTGACTTTTTTTTTTTAATTTTGTAAATCATATATCACTGAAGAGGTACAAGCGCGCATGATTCTAAAACAACGATTTTTCGATCATAGTAAATTAAGTCTGAATACACCTTCGTAGTTTATATCTTTCGGCAGCTATTAGAATGGAATTATGGAGAAACTGGAGATAAAATAATAAAATAATTACGTTAAAAATTTATTTTTTAAATATACTTTCATAAGTATAACACTTTATATATATTGAACCTATCGCACTATAGCTCACTCATACAGAAACGCATAACCTAACCCAGGGACGGATCATAGCGCGCAGAATATTTCATGAAATTGAAATTGTGGGCAAGTAGAATAGATGTGTATGGTATAAAAAAGAATACGATTGTTTTCATCAAAAATGCACGATTGCATTTATGGCCGTAGGTATTCTTAGTTCATTATTTGTAATGTCAAAGGTCCGGTCACTTGCATCAAGTTTGCAGCACTTGCTTCTAAATTGTGCAAACTTTACATTCACTGTGAAATTGTGCACTTTCCACAATTATTACACAAAACATTTCTTTCTTCATAATTTTTCACAAATATCATAAATACAGAAAAAATATAAAACTAAGTTATATAACCATTATTTCATTCCAAAATCATAATAAAATCAAATAACACGTTTTTCATAAATTCAGTTCCAAATTCCTAACCAATAGGGTTTGGTTTTCAATCTGTACATTCCCTGATGCAGGAATTTGTTAATTAACTATTCTCTAGTTCAACTGATTGTGAGATTTTTGCAACAAAAGGGGATAATACAATGGGTTAATTTACTTTGGGATAAAAGAAGCTGCAGAAAAAATACTAATTCATGAATGACACTGAACCACAATCTATTTTACCATTACTAAACCATCTCCACTAGGCCCATTCTATTTTCAAGATAGGTAATTTAACAATACTCCATGAAAACTTCGACTTTCACAATCGATTAAGTGGACGAGAAACGATAGGTTTATCTCTTAATGAAATTAATAGTCTCCATTTTATATTCTACGCTTTCACTTGGTTCACGATACCATCATTTAAGACTGTTATAAAACACCTCACTTCGACGTGCAGGGCTTTTATTGTTTTAAACAACTTTTTTTTTTTCAATTTGTTTTTGTTTCACTACAGAGTGCAGCCTCTTACTCCGTATTTATGGCACACAAGCGTGGAATCTTCTGTCAACGCAGAAAATTCGATAAAATAGGTAGGTACAATTCTTTACTTATACTGTATGCATATATGCGAATACTTATATACGTAGTCCCGTATTGATACGTAAGTATACTATAAACGTAGAATATTTATATATTGCATGAAAAATTGGATTATTTATATTTTCGAAAAGTTCGAGCTTGAAATATAAACGAATTAAAAATAAAAATAAATAAAAGTTCAGCGAAAATTTTATTGAGACACCGTAACCATACGCACCATTTTAAGCTGCGTTTACACCAAACAAACAAAAGAATAACGTTTTTTTTGCTTGTATGGTATAAACGACCATCAAACAAATTAATAAGAACCAACGAAATTCGCTATCCGAGGGAACATCCACGAATATCTTGTAACGTTGTGAATATAGAAAAGGATTGAATGAACAGCGAATGTTCGTTTGGTGTAAACCCAGCTTTAAGAGCACAACATGGATGACATGGATGCAGTGAATTTTTCGTTTTCCATTTGCAAAATTGTCGCGAATCGACAGATAACTTCGTTCAGTATTTTATTAGCCTAAGTTTTTCTCTCCAATGAATGAAGGTTTAGGTACAAAATTGTGTGTGTATATATATATATATATATATATATATATACGTATATATATTAACGAAAAATTGTTAAAGAGCTTTTATTAAACGGAAAATAACGCGACTAGTGGAGTAAATACAAATTCGCCTCATAGAAATTTCCAGAAATTTGAGAAAATCCACCAAATACAGTACCTAGTATGCAAAATCCTACAAAAACACGTCGTATAGCTTACAGTTCAAAAATAAATTTTCTCGAAGTAACTGAGTGAAAAGTACAGTTGTTTTATAGGCACTATTATGCACTAAAATATATGAAAATACAAGCAACATAACGGAGCACACTATTACTAGCAGACTTCAAAAAAAGGAGGTTATCAATTCAATCCGCCTACTTATTTTTCTATGTTTCTTCCAGCATAAATTCTCAACTTAGGCACAGATTTTAATGAAATTTTTACCAAGTTTGCTTGCAAGGTAATTGACCTCGCCAAAGGGTGAAGGGTAGGGGATGGTAAAAATTATGCGGTTCGTGAAAAAGAAAATGACTGGTACTATTTTCCAATTTTCATTCAATATTTTTTTAAGTAGGTATATAATTATTACTTATTTATATCTATGTCTGTATCTACAGAATTAGTCAGTTTATTGCATAGCATAAGAAAACCCCATTTGCTGCGAGTTAATGTAACTCAGCAGGTTCAATACGTGTATTTTTACTACAGTGAGTCATCTTAATGGGCAGCACGTTGTGAGTAGGTGCGATTTAGTTTTTTTCAGTTTGCTTCAAAATGAATGAATTTATGATGAAATTAATACATTAAAGAAATATTTTTCATAGAATTTTCTACAAAAAAGATTTCAACCAAAATTTCACGTATTGAGCCCACTAAGTCACATTAATATGAAGCAAATGAGATTTTCCTATGCTGTGTGATAAACTAACTCTGCATATGCATAGAGAAAATAACAGGTCAACGGACTTTCTTTTTTTGCTGTCTATATCTATTCAGCTATGTCAGAATGGAGGTATATTTTGTTCTTTTTTTTCCTAACGTTAATATTTTTTCATTGAGAGCAGTTTACTTTACTACCTGTTAACTTGAAAGAAGAAAAAAAAAAGAGGAGAAAATTATTATACACAGATTGTGAGTTTAATAATAAACATCATGAAACATAAACATTTCCAACTCTCAAGTTGATGCTACCCTAATGTTTTCACCACCCCCTCCGATTTATCACTAGATTCCAAAAAAAAAAATTTACATATAGGCTATAATATTATTATACCATCACAAAAACTTTTATTCAGTGAAATTTTAGGATTTTTGTTGATGTGTACTAGTAGCTCCCATGGTAGCTACAGCCCTGTGACTTATAGTTTTAGCTCTGTGATAATTCTGTGAAGTGGGAAAACCTAAAAAATTGAAAAAATCAAGTAGAACAGTTTTTTTAATATGAAGGACAGGGTAGGTGATACAAAACACCCTCTCATCTTAAGAAACAAACTTTTCATTCGAATTTAGTCACCCATTTGGATCAAGAAATTAGGCACTTTTTAAGTGAAAAAGGTTTTTTAGTTTTATCTTGGTAAATTGAACATTCTTACAGTTACACCCTAGTGCTGTATCTTTTCCAAATCAAACAACCAGTTTTTAAGAAGTGAAAAATGTGCTGCGTCTTTCTACCATATCAAACAGACCTAATAATAAATGACAGTGTTGAACTATTTATGATCTTTGTTCATAATTTATATGACATACTTCGTTTATCTTCAATTTTTATTTTTATGATAGGTAGCAGTTCCAAACCTATGGTCTACTGACCCCCAGAGGGTTTGAAACCAGCTACTGTGTTGATAAAGTTGTTTATTTATGAACAAATTTTTCATGGTGTGAATTAATTGGATGGTTCACAAAGTTATGGTCTCTGTGCTGGGGATCTAAGAGTGAAGGAGGTTGGGAACAGCTGCGATAAGGTATGATAATCATTCAAAAATTGAAGCTAACACCACTCTCTTTCCTCATTTTCCTATATTTTCTTGGATTTCTTTTAACATTTTAATTTAGAAAGAAATTTTAAGAAATTTTGATACAAAAACTAACAAAACTTTCTCAACTACCCATACTCTCGAATTGTACCTGTCCTAACACCGAACGAATAACTGAGCTGAAAAATACAAATTTATCTATATAGGTGGATAGTGATCTAAATTATTTGTTTCACATATAGTCCAAGTTTATCAATTTTTTCTGGAATTATTTGAAACTAAATTATTAAAATTATTCACAGTTAGTTTGAGATGCTCTTAAATTAATGTAAAAACCCAACAATATCTCCTTTCAGGGACAGTTATGAGAACAAACAAAAACCAAAATGAATGTTTAAAAAATATAGGTACATATAGTAAAATTACAAAAAATGATGAAATTGGGCAAAATCAAAAAACAATGAAAACCTTAATTATTATATGCTTGGAAGTTTACATTAAAAATTTTAGTTCTGGACCAGTTAATTTTGCAATTAATTATTTCATACCTGCCCAAAGGGTGGATGATTCAGCTTGTACGTGATATATCGGAGAAATAGACAAATTAATGTTAAAACCTTCGCTGTGTATGCACAGTTTATTGTAAGTTCATAAAAACAGTGAATTATTAACGGTGAGTCAAGATGAATGGATTCTCCAAATTTCATATCGATCGATTAAGCAATTCCTGAGATACTGTCGGGACATATGTATGTATACATACATAATGTGAGCCAAATTGAAAGAAAATTTATAATTAAGGATGATTTTTTTTATACTTAGACTTCTTTTCGTTTTGTTGATTGGTGAAATAATAAATTTTAACGAATAAAAGAAACCATAACTGGGAAATTCAAGTGCCTGAAATTAGGGTACCTACTAAAACTTTTCATTGAATTTTTCACCAATTTTTCTAGTTACGTTTTTATAAGTGAAAATTATCTTTTTAAAAAAAAATATAGCTAACTTATAGGCGCATACACATACCTACGTCAAGAATGCACGAATTATCGAACCTTTTAAAAAGATATAAGTCGTAGGTAGTAAGTACAGTGCAGCTGGGAATCCTAATAAAATGACGACTACACACGATTCGTGTCATCCTTCGGAAAACAACATCCAACAAGTTGAAATGCCTACAGGCATCGTGTACCGTCATATCTCGACTTCTAGTCGAAGATAACACTCTCTGACACAGACAAAATCGAAGACGCGACTTCTCCCGAACTCCCGTTCCACGTTGGAAAACAACGGACGCTTTTCTCGTTTGGCGAATTTTCCTCATACATCATACACGTGATTTATTAAATGGTAATCTGTTTACGACAGTCGAAGCAGACGTGAATTCGAATAAAATTAAGAAAGATATAGCAGCTGTTCGGTGGTGCCCCAAAACAGTAGCTGCAATTTATCAAATCGTATTCTTCGTCGTCTTTGTATTGTTTTCTCTTCTAACTTATACGAAATCTCGTTCGCTGCTCCTACGTAGTTACCGTCACTTTTGCTCTTCCTCATGCAGCATCTACCCATAGTTTTTAGTTGCTGATATGAAGACAATATACATGGTGTCAGAAAGTTACGCAGCATAATTTCTAGTATCAATTTTCAAGGTCGAAAAAACAGTTAATCCAACAAAATTCTGAGAAATTCTTCCTTTAAGAATTAAAGTGCTTCAAACGGGAGATGGGGAATAAAAAATCTCTTTTTTTTTATTTTTTGGATACAACGAAGAGTTAAAAAAACATGGCTATTTACAAAGTGATGATGTGTATGACTAGCCATATAAAAAAAACTATCTATGTTTCTGGAAAACATCTTTAATGTATCCGCATCAATATGCAATAAATAAATACCTAAAACCTCAACGGAACGCCTCTTTAACTACTTCACCCACCCACGTATTCTTACCACCATTTCCCTTAGATTAAGGGATGATGATGTCATAAATTTGGTTGCAAAATTTTTTCCGTCACATTTTTTTTTATGAAGTATTCTCTTTAAAGACATTTTTCCATCAATAAAAATATTTTAAAATTTCCAGCACCCTCGAACACTTAATAAACTTAATAATAATTAAATTAAATTCAAAGTGACCTATGTTACTATCAAAAATCAAAAATTCCCCAAATAATAGTAATAATATTTGCCTGAAAAACTTGGTAACTTGGTTAGGCCAACATTTTAGCCTAAGTTGTTCGTAACAAAAACATTTTTTCTCCCACTAAATTAATTTTCTTTTTCATTTTAATTTTACTCCCTCCACTCCACCACCGAGATTTTCTCCTTGGTGGTTGTACATAATAATAATAATAATAATAATAATAATAATCGCGTACCATTGTACCATTTCTCTTTTTCAAAATTTTTGTCAATTCTTGGGAAAATTAAATCAGATATTTCATTGTTTCGTCTCCTCTCACTTTGGGGGGCTGTCATTTGAAAGGAATCATTTTTAAGCATTTTGCAAGAGGATCTATTTTTTTCGATCTCAAAAAGCGATTCTAGAAGTTATGCTGATCAACTTTTGGACACCCTGTATAATACTTACTTTTATTTGTTGCAATTTTTTCCTCAGTGTATTTGTTACATTGAAGCACAACACGAAAAAGCAGGGAAAGGCAAACACTGCAGTTTACTTTTCTTCATCTTTTTCATATTAGGTACTTCATAGCTCAGCTATTTCAATACATTTTTTTTCCAGTAACTTACTTCTATCTTTTTAGCTTTTTTACCTTTCTTCGACTACCTATACTTATTCGGCGAAGAACTTTAATAAATGCGAAAGCTTTGTAAAACAATTTACACCTGTCGCAAGTATATCATTCTCCCACGATTGAGTGTCATGAGGTTTCCTCGTCTCTCTTTACACTCCTTATTTCCCATTCATTCTTTCTTTTCACTCTTTCATTTTTTGTTGATGACAGCGTATTTTTATTCGCGTAGCCCGTAAATACTTTTTAAAGTAAGTTGTCTTCTTCTACTCTTTTTTTTTTTCAGCTCAAAACACTTAAAATGTATATGTGCTGCAGCTAAAACGTCTATATGAGATAATAAATTTGGTATGCACTTTTTAACTGTTTAGGTCTCCTTTGATGTCAGCAAAAAAAAGGGTTTTATCGCTTTTTTTTTTTTTTTTACAAAATATTGTCAAACTGGAGAAATTAACAGAAAAGTAGCAGAGGAACTTTTTATAGTGAATACTTAGAAATAGGTAAGTGACTCAACTGCAACAGCTTCTTTTTCTTTAATGACCGAATGAAAAATGAAGAAAACTGTGGAATACCTTGTCGTGAGAAATATTCGCACTAGAAGGTCTTCAACAGTATTTTGCGTGTTCTGCCACTTCATACAGTTAAGTATGGGAGAGCCAAATCCTCGGCAAACACTGGCAATTTTTGAGCCGGTTCTGAGAGTTTATATACAAGATTTGGTACACGCACACAGACACACATGCATATGTACATGTACGTAATTATGTCATGTGTTACGTTGTTTCTTGCCTCTGGCGAGGTGATAAGAAACGACGCGGCGTGTTTGGTACCGGGCTGTGACATCACCGAGATCGTTATCAGGTAATTGATCTCGGCCCGTGCAATGAATCTTACCTGTACGTACGTACAGGTACAAACATACAAACACACTAGTGTGAATTTGTTTAACGTCATAGAGACGATTATTGGCAGCCTTTGGTGGCAACTGTCGTCAAGGGGTGCGAGCCCTTATTACCTCATACGAGTATTGTCCCCACAGCTACTCCCCCTCAGTTTTTGCGCTGCAAAAATGATAAGTCGCATGCCTGGGGGGACTTATCGAGTCTACTGCTGTTGCTGGTCCCTCTCCCATTTGGGCAGAGCCAATCCTACCGCGGCGCCTACACACTCGTAAGACAACTTACAAGCATTGAATCTAGCCTGGTAGGATTCCTGGCTTTGTTGCCCTCTACATATAGGCGGTTGGTTTTGGTGTGCCGGATGAGTGTATGGGTGAGGATGGTGGGAAGGAAGAGGACCAGGTGGGTTTATTCGTCTTGGCCGTTTAAACATCGGGGAGTTCGAATTCCCCGATAGTTTATAGGTTAGACCAAGGGTGGGAGGAGGGCATATTTTTTGCACCTCTTCCGCAGGAGGTTGCCTCTTCCCCCCAATGTTGCCAGGGATGAGGACTCCGGGGGTGGGCATTCCACTCTCGGTGTCTTCTATGGCAACTTCAGCGGTTAGATGAGGGCAGGAAGCGGTGTGGACATTGTTTAGATGATCAGCCAAAGTTGTCTTCATGAGCAATTCATTCTCGAGTCTTTCGATCTCCTTTTTGTGTTCCATCTGTTTGTGAGTCTTTACAGGCTCAGGAACCGGTGGCACAACAAATTGGAAATTTGGAGTCGGGAATGGAGTGTTTATTGGAGACGACATTATACAAGGAAAAACAGAAAAAAGGAAAGAAAAAAATGGTAGAAAATTTTACAAAATTCGGCGTGTTATGGTCAACAGCAGAAAGGCGAGTAAAAAACGTTGCGAGAATATTTTTTGATCGCAGCTTTATTCCAAGTCGTTATCTCATTTCAGACATGTTTGGAGGGGATAGTGCATAGTGCATCAAATATTCTTTTGCTGAAAAGTTTTCCCGTCAAAATCTGTTAAGTACAAGCAGAGTTAAGAGTGTTTGAATTTTCGTGTTTTTGAAATTTTGTATCTTACAAAGGAATGCACTCTTTGTTTGTGACGTCACGATCTATTGACTATTTTGTTATCTGAATGTTTGTCAATAGAAACACGTTGCGATGTTTTCTTCCGTATCGCACGTGGATTTGTTTATTCGTGTCGTATTTTATTTTCAAGCACTTTTTCTCTGCTTATCTGCAGTATTTCTTTTGTTATAAATATTCCCAGATTCTCGCGCGTATTTTTGTGCGGGTTTGCAGATTTCGCAGCGGATATTAATTTTTGTGAATATTTTTAGTTTCTCCTTGCCAATCTCTTGGATTTTTGAGTTGGAATCTGGTTTTTTCGCTTTTTGCTGCCAAGAGGCCTGCCTCTTTTTTGTGGGCATAAGGGGGCCGATGGATCGTAGTGTATTTTGACGATCTCATCACTAAACTTCACCGTTTTCTTTATTTTTGTTTTTTCTACTGGTGATTTTTGTGATTTATCACATTTTTCGACCAGTTTGTCCTCAACTTTTTGTGGTCGTGTGATATTGGATTATGTGGTCTGTTTTTCTTCTTCAATTTTCCTTGTTGCTCTTTGGAGCATTTTTCTGTCGTCATTTATAAGGTACGCAGGTTTCAATCTATCAATTGAAATTGTTTTTACTTCACCTGTGATTAGTATCATGAAATTCTTGTCATCTCGTGATACAACCTTATATGGACTGGCATATGGTTTCTCCAACGAAGATCTTATTTTTTTGTCTCTGACAAGCACATGAGATGTTGTGGCCAAGTGTTTGGAGACATAAATCTTCGGTTGGCCATGACGAGCTGCCTGTTTCAAAAAACTGTTAGCATCAGTCCATATGTTTTGGACAACATTTCGGAACTAATTTCTTTCAAGTGGGTGAAAAAGTCCCCTGGTAGGCGTAGCTCTTCACCTAGTGCCAACTGCGCCGCAGAGTGACCTGTGTCCGTTTGAAGAGCAGATCAAAGGCCCAAGAGGATGGTTGGTAGTATGTCAACCCATCTCTTGGTGTCGCAAGCCATGAATGAGGCTTTCAAAGCTCTGTGCCATTGCTCAACTTTAGCGTTTGCTTGAGGATGGTAAGCTTTGGTGTGATTGTGTTGTGCACTAAGCTTCCTAGACAGCTCTTGAAAGAGCGAGCTTTCGAATTGGTGACCCTGGTCCGTAATGATGACTTCAGGTACGTCATAGCGGTCAATCCAGGTGTTGTATAACCTGGCAGCTACTGTGGGAGCTGTCATCTCATAGAGAGGAACTGCCTCTGGCCTTCAAGTTGCTCTATCGATCATCATCAGCAGGTATCTGTGTCCTTGGGATGGGGGTAATGGACCCACCAAGTCTATGTGTATTGTTTTGAACCGCTCTGTTTGTTTGAAAGATTTGAGAGGCAAACGAGTGTGTCTTCCTACCTTGGACTCTTGGCAATTCAGGCAATTGCGAGCCCATTTGTTGCAGTCGGACTTCATTCGAGGCCAAACAAATCTTGATGCTACTAATCCAGCAGTGCATTTTGGTCCAGGGTGTGATAGATTGTGCACACTACTGAAAGCCAATTTGCGATACTTTGTCGGCAGGCATGGCCTATTCTTGCCTGTACTAATGTCACATGTTAGTAAAACATTAGTACCAGGGATTTTCCTTTGTCTCAATTTGAGAGCTGGGTCATCGTTCGACAACAGTTCTTGCAATTCTGCATCCCTTAACTGTTCTTTAGCTATTTCAACGTAAGGTAATTGAGACGGTGCCGAGATGGCTTCGATCCTACTGAGAGCATCAGCTGGAGTGTTGAGTTCTCCACTTATATACTGGATGTCCGTAGTCAACTGTCCTATATAGTCCAATTGTCGAGCTCTTCTCGGGGAAGCTGGTTCTGTCTTTTGCGTGAAGGCATGTGTTAGGGGTTTATGATCAAGATGACATCATGGAATATAGACGAAAACAGTTTATGGTGTACAGGAGGTGATGTCATCAGACAAGTCAAGACTTGAAAGACAAGTTTGAACTAGTCTTAAATGACGTGAATGAAAGGAAGTGTAAATAGACGGAAATATGAAGAATAATGTGGGAAAATAGAATTAATAAAGTACAAGAATATTTTGAAATAATATGTATGAAAATATCATTACAGTGGCTCATCTCTTATCACCCTCATGCGGATACCTGCTTTTAAAGAGCCTTACCTAAGTGTACTTTGTGCGAATTTTCAATGTTTTGCTTCAGTTCACCAATTTAGAATACATTTGATAAGGTTATACCTTATATTCACAAGGATAGCGTACATGAACGTAGTTAAAAGTACGTCACATGGTTCACAATGGTTGCCTATTCAGCGCCGGCATGTCTCACCAGAAATCATCGTTCTTTACTGGTTCAGTAAGTACTATAGGTACAATCAAAGGCACATACCTTCACACTTTTCAAAGTGTTTGGCGTGTTCTGCCACTTCATACAGTTAAGTATGGGAGAGCCAAATCCTCGGCGAACACTGGCAATTTTTGAGCCAGTTCTGAGAGTTTATATACAAGATTTGGTACACGCACACAGACACACATGCATACGTACATGTACGTAATTATGTCATGCGTTACGTTGTTTCTTGCCTCTGTCGAGGTGATAAGAAATGACGCAGCGTGTTTGGTACCGGGCTGTGACATCACCAAGATCGTTATCAGGTAATTGATCTCGGCCCGTGCAATGTATCTTACCTGTACGTAAGTACAGGTACAAACATACAAACACACCAGTGTGAATTTGTTTAACGTCATAGAGATGATTATTGCCAGCATTTGGGCAGCAACTGTCGTCGAGGGGTGCGAGCCCCTATTACCTCATACGAGTATTGTCCCCACAAAAACTTTTCAAAATAATGATAAAAAATTGTAAATGTTCAGGAGCAAGAAAAACAGGTATCGTATCGAGACCAAAAATCAAAATGTAACTAATCCACTAGTCAAATTAGATCAAAAAAGTGTGTCTTACTCAGTAAAATCAGGGAGAAGGTTTCTCTTTAGAATCGGGTAGGTAAAAATATGGTGTAGCTAATAGCAACACTGTTCACTGTTTAATATTTTTTTGAACTTAATGGCTACGTCATAGTATAGTCTTAATGTTTTAGTTTTATCTCTGGTAATTCTAATCGAGTATGAGTTTTTATTAAGATTTAATGACTCCATTTACTCCTTTTGAATAATAAAATGTTTGCTGTTTGTGATTTGATTGAATGTATAGTTCGTTTCAAATATTAAAGTATTGAAAATTCCTCAAAATCTGACTAAGGATTAACCCCTAAAAATCAACTTTTTGTGCCCTTTATTAAGTTTTTAGTGATTTACTCTTTTCCTGATAACGATACAAAAAAAAAAAATGTTCAAACAAACAATGTAAAAAATGAAATTTCCAAGAACAAAGGTTTTATAAAATTTTTTCAGTAAGGCCAAAGAAAGCTCACAAAATGACTCAAAAGTTTGAACATATCACTGCTAAAGGTGTACTGTGCTGGATGAAGCCAAGTCTCCCTTATACATACTACACCAGTACATCCTTTCAAGCTGATAGACCTAATATACATCGAATAGGTGTACATATGAATAGAAAAAAATTTTAAGTTCTGTCAGTGTGTCTATGTGGGTGTATGTATGCTCGTTTGTTTATTTGCAATGATATAACTTTAGAAAAATCCAACAAAACAAGTTTAAATTTTCAATGGAAATTTTTTTTTGCACCAATGAAAGTTTTAAGTCAACTAGGAAGTATGTAGCTCACCTACAGGTAAAATTATGGATTTTCTAAACAGGTTAGACTATAGTAACGCAGCAGGATTTTAAAATACTATGTTCATCGATCATGGATTATACCTTATTTTCCGTTGATATTGTTTTACTAAATGATATTTGCAAGCTCTAAAAATTTATAAAATTTACCATAATGTAATTACAGGTAACCATACTGTAATTATAGACTTTACTCACAATCCTGCAGCATTACTTTGGACTGAGCTGCTTAGAAAATTCAAAAATTTGTCACTAGGTGAACCACATACTTCTGAATTCACTTCAAACTTTCATAAAAAATTTAAACTTGTTTTTTAAACGCTTTTATTCTAGTCTGATTGGGAACAGAATTTAGACTTTGTTTATCGCTCGTATGCAGATGGAGTATAAAAAAGTTATCGAATTTGCCGCTGGAGTGTTTAAGTTGCGCTTCTCTTATTAGGTAATCTATCAAAAATTCCCTTAAACTAAAAAATAAAAAAGTAAAAAATATTTTTAGGTTAAATGCTTTTATTCAAGTTAAGCGCTGTAAAAAGGACAAAATTAAATAATTTTATTTTGTTTGTATCATCCAGAAATGGCATCAAATAAAAGCTGGGGCGGACATAATGCCAAATTAGTATAGAAATTTAATGTCAGTAGTGTGAGGCTATTGTTTTAATATGGAGAGATGACTGATACAGGGCCATATTCTTAGTCAGTTTTTTACCTCAGGGAAAGCACTTAGGTAACATTTCCCTTATAGGTACTTAAGTACTGAAACCACAGATCAAATATCACTGAAGTGGTATTTTATTTGAAAACTGAGGATTGTCTAGGAATATGGCCCATTCTGATACGCATCAAAATTATATCGACCCCTCAGAGGCTTGTAATTATGTCCTCCAACCAGGTTGAATTTAGCTGGTATGGAATGGCACAGATAAATTTGAATTCATTAAATTTGGGTGTTGATGTCCGCCCCATGCTTTTATTTGATGCGATTTCTGGATGATACAAACAAAATAAAATTATTTTATTTTCTCCTTTTTAGGGCTTAACTTGAATAAAAGCGTTTACCTAAAAATTATTTTTTACTTTTTTATTTGAATGGTTCTGAAGTTATGGTGTAGTAAATAAACAAATACACATACATAAACCTACACACGCTCATTCACTAAAATAAAACTTTTTCCATTCACAGGTATTAAATGTATGGTAGGTCTATTAGCTTGACAGGGAACAATGGGGTAGTATGTATAGAGGAGACTTGACTTCATTCAGTACAATAAATCTTTATAGGCAGTCGTATGTGCAAACCTCTGAGTCATTTTGTGAGCTTTCTATCGCATTAACGAAAAAATGTTAAGAGAACCTGTTCGTTGGAAATTTTATTTACTATACAGGTTGTTTGAACATTTTTTTTGTATCGTTATCAGGAAAATATTAAACTACTAAAAACCTGATGGAGGCTCAAAAAGTTGATTTTTTGGATTGAAGTCGCAGTCACATTTTGGGTATTTTCAATATGGTAAAGACGACGCTTTGAATTATACCGGATTCCAAAGAAAAACATTTTCCCCAATTTTACTGAGTGAAAACATCTAATTTGACTGGCTTGTAACGAGAAGCTTATTACATTTTCTTGATTACAGCGTGTAAGCGTTGACTCTCCATTCAAACAAACAAGGTAAACTTATTTTTAGCTCTTCCCATGTAGCTCAATCAGATCGTGACGTATGAAGCTTTATGAAACCGTTTGAGTAGCAAACTTACATTTTTTCTAGGAAGAAGGAGGATACGTATCAGCCTATCCCTAAGTACTTTTTTAAATGTGATTAGCAACCAGAACGAAAACATGAAAATAATTGGTCAACAAGATTAGAATTTTGTTTTTCGGAAACTGAATTTTAAAACCTAAAATTCAGTTGTTCTAATTTTATCTTTATTTAATTGCGAGAGGAAGGCCTTCAGAAAGTGAACGATTTGGTGAAACTTTGTTACTTTTCTGAAAAGTGGTTGTAAAATTTACACCCTTTCGTGGTTATAGCCTTTTTTGCGAACTTTCGATTACGATTTGTATTCGTACGATACCCTTAAGATAAAACTTTAGTCACTACATGCACTAAAAACTCGTCATCACTTCCCTACACCTCTCTTGCTATTTTATTTTGAAAAGATTCATTGGAAAAAAAAATCTAGCGCAGCAATACTTCTCCAAAAAACCGAGTTTGCTAATTTCCATTCATAATTTAAAAATAAAACAAACTCGGAAAAAAACCTAAATTCCAAAAACTTGAAAAAACTAAAAAAATATAGATAGTAATAGACATTTGTATCGATAGACATCGATATCTGATAAACATTGATATATCGATATTTCATAGCTAGTTTAAGGTGAAAAATTCTGGTGCAGCAAGTCACGCTAAAAAAAGAAGGTATTCGAGAAAAATAATTATGAATTTTGATGGTCACACTAATTGTTTGTAAGTCTATACGCATTAACGGTATGCTATGATTGTATGAAATTTGTTAGGCGCTGACAAAATACTACACAATATGAAATTTAAAAATATTATTTCTTAAAATGAGAAATTAATTATGATGATAAAGTACGGTAAATAATAAATATAATAAAGTTATGAAATAAAAAAAATAAAACATGAAAATGAGGTTATTTTTTGTAAAAAGAAAAGTTCATGTAAATTAGAGAGAAAAAAGAGGAAAAAAGCGTTATCGGAAGTACCGTCCTGTCAATCCGCATCAAAATTGGTAGCGTGTTATAGCAAATCATAGAGAATATTTGTTTCAAATTTCGTACCTATGGCTCCAAAATTCCGCATTTTTTGACAAATATAAAAACAAAAATAGTGGTACCGGAAGTATCGTTCAGCCGATCTGCGCCAAAATTGTACTACAATAAAATCAAATAAATATTTATTCTGAATTTAATGGCTATTGGTGTGAAATTGAGCATTTTATAGCCAAAATAAAAACAAAAATAGTGGTACCGAAAGTACCGTCCGGCCGATCCACACCACAGTCAGTAGGTTAGGTCTTTGGCTTAGTAAAAATGTTCGTACCATATTTCATGATTATCGGACAAAAATTACCACCTGTACAATGGGAACAAGAAATTGACTTATTTCTATGTAAATATGAATCTGAATTATTGGTGCCAAAAATTTCTTGAGGTCATGAAACGAAAAACGTACAACCCCAACCCTCAAGGCTAATACAGAAATAAGAGTAATAAGTAGATTTTCTAATATTACGAAAATCTTCTTTAACAAAAATATCAATCTATAGATGTTTTATTGCTAAAAACAATTTTCCAGGTTTGTTTCCTAGTTTTCTCGATAACTACTGAACCAATAAGCACTGAATTCCTATCAGATCTGGTCCCATATGAGGAATACTTTTCGTAAAAATTTCAGTCCCTATCCCTTTCGTAGTTTTCTCAAAATTGAGAAAACAAAATTTTTTCCAACAATTTATCTTCTTCAGTTTTATCAAAAATTACCAGATTAATAGGCATCAAACTTTTATCAGACTTGCACCCACATAAAGACAATCTATGGTGCAAGTTTCAATTCCATCACTTTTATCGTTTTTTCAGAATCCTGGAAAAACGACTTTTCCAAGAATTTTTTATTTTCCACTTTTCTCAAGAACTACCTTATCGATGAGGACCAAACTTCTTTCAGACCTGCTCCCATATGATAATTATTTTTAATAAAAATTTCAGCCTTATCTGTTCAGTAGTGTTCTCAAAAACAGGAACACAAAATTTTTTTCAGCAACTTTTCTTCTCTAGTTTTCTTGGGAACTACTGAACTAATATGCATCAAAGATCTATCAGACTTGCACTAATATAAAGAAAATCTATCGTAAAAATTTCAGCCCGATTCCTTTTGTCATTTTCTCAGAATCCCGAAAAAACGACATTTCCAGGAATTTTTTGTTTTCCAGCCTTAAACTAATTGACCGGTAGGTACCAAACTTCTTTCAGATCTGCCTTAATATGAGGACTATCTCCCGGAACAATTTTATCTCTATCCATCTTGTAATTTTCTCAAAACAGTGAACACAAAATTTTGGGCGATACATATAATATACATATGTATAAAAAATTAGGTCAAAATGGGAAAATGGTACCAATCGGTTTCTTTTCTCATGAAGCGGATGATTTTCACTATCCCCACCCCAACTCTTTTGTAAGGTCAATTTTAATACGCCAATTGCAAGCAAATTAGGTAAAAAGACAATCATTGAAATGCGAGAAATACGAAAAAAAAAACAATAACGTAACAGCTCCGTTCGAAAAAGTAGGTTTTCGAAAAATTTAAAATTAGTTAGTCACTAAAAAGTTATTGCGATAAATCATAATAAATATTTGTTCCGAATTACGTTCCGATTGCTTAAAAATTAGGCATTTTATAGGCGAAATAAAAACGAAAATAGTATTACTAGAAGTACCATGCGACCGATCCGCACCAAAATGTATAGCAAGCGGTAATATTTGTTACGAATTTCGTAGCTATTGATCGAAAATTGATGATTTTATAGTCAAAACAAAAACGAAAATAGCCATACCGGATGTACTGCGCGGCCGATTCGCACCAAAATTTATATCAAATTATAATAAATCATAGTGAATATTTGTTTCAAATTTCGTAGTTATTCGTCAAAAAATTAGAAATTTTATAGCCAAAACAAAAACGAAAATAGTCATACCGAAAGTACCGTACGACCGATCCGTAACTAAATCAATAGGTCGTGTCCTTGGCTTAGTACTAATGTTCGTTTCAAATTTCGTGACTATCGGATAAAAATTGTGACCTGTACTGCGGTAACAAGAAATTGGCTTATATATATTAATTTGAGTTATTAGTGCCAAAATTTTCCTTAAGTTATGAAACGAAAAACGTACCTACTCCCACCCCCAGGTCGTTCCATGTCACCAAGATTAATAAATAGATTTTCAATAGAAAACCTACTTAAAGACGAAACTTTACAGCACTTGGTAAAAGCCACCAATTACTTTTCATCAAAATTTTTACGGATAATATTTGATGGCGACCGAATTTTCAATGGTTTATTTCGATTATTTACGAGTTTATTTACGATGAGACCAGTCTCATTACAACAAGCAGAAGGTAATATTTTAGACATTAGGAATTATTTAGTTTCTTCGCCGTAGATCTATTAAAAATAAGTTCAAAAAAAAATGTGTAAGTTGTAAAAACGAATTTAAAAAATAAGTTTTATCAAGTGTAGAACTTTGGTTAACCTCCCCTCAAAACTGATAGTGAAAATTAAACAATGTTCAATACTGATGAAGCAACATTGTGTAACTGACTTCTGACGTTGATCCTATGTGTAATCTCGAAGCAAAGGTTAATTCACTGTAGTAAAACTGACAAAAAGTTATTTTGTTATAAAAATTTCTACTCTACCGATTGTGAGTACAGTCGGTATTGTCGTATCCTTATGATGTTATGGATTGGTTAGTTTCAAAATGGTAATAGCCTATGTCAGGAATGGGGTAAAACAAAAAGAAAATGAAACTTTATTCATCCTCATTGCGGCATGTGCAGTCACGCACCATTCACCGAAGGGTAATCACGTACAAGAGAAGGCAACGTGGGCTATTATCAGGAAGTTGAAGGAGAAAGTAAAAGAAAGCAAACGTGTGAGAAAGTTGAAAATAAAAAACAATGCATATCCGTTAGAAAAAAGAAAACTGTAAGGATGATTTCGGCTGTTTGTGTATCAATAAAAACAGAAGGGAACGTGACGTTGGTACGTATTTCTGAAGAAGTTTTTTCGAAGTGTTTTCGAAAAATTTATCATAGAGCCTCATAAATTATGACGAGTGCGTGCCGAAAAATCTAGCAGGTTGATCGATAAAGCAATAAAGATAGTATACAGCTTTTGACAAAGTTTTTTTCATCCTGCCATATCCGATACTATCCTATCAAATCCCAAAATACGAGCAATAATTGTATATACGTAGGTATGTATGCGTTTTTGTATGTACGTTTGTATGTATGTATGTGTACGTAAACGCATTCTTAATAACTAGACAAACAATGATGTTAAAATTCACCCATGAGGGGTTTTTGGGTACCAAAGAACGATTTAGGTTTCAAATTGGAGAAAATCCGTTGAACAGAAATGTGAACATTCATCCGCAGTGACTGTCATAGGCGCGCGCACGTGAGTGCCTGTAGGTGTCCAGCACCCATGGAAACTTTTTTTCTAATTGTAATAATAAAATAATCCACTCCTATAAATGAATGAAATTTTAATTAAACCTTACTCCGATTCAAATTGTTAGCCCAGCAGAATTAAATGAAAAACCATTGTGACATGATAGTGAAACAATTTCTAGCGAATGTTTTATGGCTGGAAAACGTTCGAGACCCTTCGCCAAGGGCGTGGTAAAAAAACCATTACCCATACTCTCCAGGCGTTTCCACAGGGTGCTGAAAATACGTGATTATCTTCTGTTTTTCAAATTTTACTCAGAAGTGAGGGATTTTACGAGAAAAAAATTCGAAAATAAAATATTATTCTTAAAATTTTCTATCAAAAATGTCCGCATCAAATTTTATCTCAGCGCCATAGGTGAGCTACTGCAAGTTTTGGTTATATATGAAAATTACAAACAGCTCAAATTTAGAAAGTAACGGGACGGATTTGGCCCATCTTCGAACTTAACCGAGATATACACCCAAAGTATTCCTACGTCATTTTATCATGATCCATAAAGAATTACGTCTATCCCTATTTTCGACAAATTTTAAATTCAAACTGCTTCCGCCAAACTTGATTGAGATATGGACCCAGAGTACATACATGCCGAATTTCGTTTCGATCCATAAACAAATAAGTTTTTTAGTTTATTGTCAACTGGTGTTTCTGTGGTCTGGTAACCACGATTTGAAAAACTTTAATGAAATTTTCCAAAAATCGTGACATTCCACCCTTCACAATAGGTAGATTCTACAAAAACTATTAAAAAAAAAATGATTAAACCTGGGAAAAAATTAAGGGGCCCAAAAAGTGGAGGAAGAACATGTGGTAAAAATCGAATGGGGAAAAAATTATGGGGGTAGAAAAAAATTTTTACTTTCTCAGGCACCCATAACTTCGAAGGTCTGCGCACGCTAGTGGCAGTAAGTGATAAGACACATTTTGATATTGAAATATTATGGTTTTTCAGTGTAGCTTACTATAATTATTTTCCCAGACTAAATATGAAGGCTTAACAAGGGAACTGAAAAGTGATAGAAAAATCATCAAATTATCTTCATCTCCTCGCGTAAAACTAATTTTCTTATAAAAACTATTCACTTTTCACCTTATATACTACACTGAAAATCTAAATTAACACTAAATTATGATAACATGATTCTTTTAAATCAAGTACCCATAAGTTTCCATTGTATATAGGTACTTAATTACTTTTATAAACAAATAGATACTACCTATGTCTTATACTGCTTCCGATTGGAATAAATTCTAGCTATGTACCTATACTTTATATCCAATTTTTTTTATAGATTCAGTCCACATTTCGGGGAAGATATGGATGCATGTTCTTAAATAGTTCAGTCTTTCACTGAAATTTCATCCGTTCGTATTTACCTAAAATAATTAGTCATTTTTTTCCTTTTGGGAGAAAAAATTTGGCCCACTCAAGCACCTTCGTGGATACGCCTACACTATTCGTATCAACAAAGAGGTTATTTTATCCGGGTAAGCTGATAGCTCACCAAAATATTGAGGGCTTTCGTTTTACAATAATGAATAATAGAATAAGAAAAAGAGGAAAAAAGAGAATGCTGATTAACAAATAAATATAATTAAAAATTTTGGCAAAATATTGAAACCCATTCCTGTCAATCTGTTCTAAAGTGGGATAAACATTTTGTATGATGGTCGTACATTTTATTTTACACTTTAAGGAAGCTTAAACGATTCCATAATGTCGCCATAAATTTTTCTGTCATAGTTTAGTTTTACTTGTGTATATTTTCTGGCGAATAAAATTGGTTTGCTGTTCGTCATATATAATCAAGATAGTGAGGGTTAAAGAAAAATTTTCAAAAGTGGGTCCATGAACGAGTATACTTTGTCATTAATATTGACAATGTAATTTCATGAAAAAAAAAAAGTTCTTACAAGAAAAATTGATGAAAAAAAAAAAATTCAACGAAGAAAACGTAAATAAAATAAAAAAAAAGAAGAAGAGAAAAGGATTCAACTTTCACGTCACGTCGCAATCGTAGGTCTGGACTAATTTTTCTTTCTTGATGCTAGAAGTGCTATTCGAAATATTGATGTTAACAATACGATGATTTATCGAAATAATTTAAAAATCGATAAAACGTAGGTAGGTATTAGTGCAGTTCATTTTGTTTTTTATTCTTCATCGTTCTCAATGAGAATGATTAATCAAGAATATCAGAATTTCAAAAGGATAGCGTTTAAAAACATTTAGTTTTTTTTTTTTTTTTTTTGTTTCAGTTTTTTTGTGTCGGTTTTTCTTTCCTTTAAAACGGTTGCAGTTATCTATTTCGTGTCATTTATCGGTTATTCAATTCGATTTTCTCGATAAAGCAACAATGCCAGCCTTTAACACGTGTAAACCGCGTAGGGCAAACAAGGAAAAAATTATTTAAAAACACTTTTTTTTTACTTTTTGTTTGCAGGTATGCGATGACAACGTTTTTCCCAAGCATTTTATTTCAGAAAATTCCAATAATTTTGTAAGGGATGGAAAAAGAAAAAGAAAAAGAAAAAAATTAGAATACAAACGAATAAAATTTATAGTATTTTTCTCCACAAATTTATTTATCTCCGGCGAATATAAATTGCGTTCGGTTGACGGAAAAATAAAATTTATCATTAGGTATACATTTTAGGAAATGCTTAAATGGGATGAAATCCTCTTGACTGCTTTCGTTGCCCATAATTTTAAATAGAATAACTTATATAAGGAAGCCATAAATCATACGTAAAACATTATTTAAATTTTCATTTGTTTAAAGTTGCGAATTACTCCGTTTACAAATTTTTAAAACATAAAAATTTAAAAGAAGTAACACGTGAAAAACTCAGGGTAAAGTACCTATTTATCAATGTAATATTTTCAGCAAGATTTGGTATATTCAGTTCTTAGACCTATTAACTATGTTATAATAAAATGTGTGCTCTTAAATGTCAGACTATGGTATACCCACATTAGCAAGTAAACTGAGAGATGTACCTGGATTGTTTTATTCCGAAAATAAGGGGTGGGAGCGGATCTATCTAAATGATTTATGACTCATTAAAACATTTTGTGGCAGAAAACAAAACGTCTAGTTGAATCATCTGCGGCTGTTATGGGAATTTCACGTAGTGTGGAAAATTCTTCAGAAGAAATAAGATTTTCTAACAGTGATAACAGATGTTTTTTAGATTGTTGCATGTCAAATGATATGATAGAAAATTATACGAAGGTAAGCCGAATATGTGGATCTTATTATGATTTATTCCCATTTTTCTATAAATTTACAGTATAACACGGAATACCTTCCGAGTGCCAATGTAACACACAAATAATATTTTCCTATATCTAACATCCCCGAATATTATGTCCTTCAACATGGGGTGGTTCAGATTTGTTGTCATCATTTCCACTGTCCAGCTGCCTCTCGGTAACTTTTGAAATTTTCTCTTATATCGACAACATAAAAATGACTTATTCTCGTATGTCATATGAGATTTTATTTTGCCTTCCAGCGTTTTACGTCATTCACAAGCAATGGTCTCTTTCCAGAGCATCGACTAATTTAGCGTAATTTCTTAGTTAGTTTTTGGCAAGTTCACATCTTAAAAGAACATAATTTTCTTCACAAGCTTTTGTGATCAGACAAAGAGCATGTTAGAAAAAGTATGAAAGGTGAGAGCAATAAGACTTCTGCCTGTTTTATCACTTTTTTGTTTTTTTGTTTTATGTAATATCGAATTTGGTTTATCCATTCTCGAAGATACAACGTAAAAATAAAACAATACCGAAAAAACAAAATTATTAAAAACACATTTTTATAAAAATAAGGATTCGAACACGGATTAATGGACTGGTAGCACCTTCTAGTGATACAAAATATCGATATTTAATCAAAAATATCGTCATTTATCGTGTATCTTGGGGATTAGTTTAATCAAATATCGATATTTACCTACTATTTCAAAGTATCAATTTATAAAATATTGATATTTTTCGCACCTCTACCACCTGCCTCATAGTAAGGAGTTACAGTGAAGGTTCCTAAATTTTCATTTTAAACAACACTAATAGAACAGGACAGTAAAATGCCTATAATAACATAAATAAAAATAAACTGTGTGTCTGAACGTAAAATATTCTGTGTCTGAACATAGACCCTTCCGTTTTCTTAAAATTTCTCTATGATACATCTCCCAGACATACTCCAAAATTAAACACACTTGACACCTGAATGTTTTTCTCCTAATTTCTGGTCTTGTCTACCTGTTTTTCAGTACATTATCCAAGTTACTAAACATTTATTTCGCTAAGCTTATACTTATTATAAGCTTTTATTTTACTCACTCTTACGATTTTAAAATATACCAATATTGCAGCCAACCTTTCGCAACAAAATAATGCAAAGGCCAAAAAAGAAAGCCTATCTTTTAAAAATTCATTTTTAACCAAAACTTATTTACTTCTGTTTTCTGCCATCGTATCAACACTCCCAATGGTCAAAATTTTTCTACATTCTCCATTTCCTGAATCTTCACTCATAGATCATTTATGTCAAACACATTTACAATGAGCAGAAAAATCATGGATTTGAAACCCGAATGCCATCAGTTTCCTTCATACAATTTCTTCGCGATCATTAGTTGATGACCCACCCATCTTCCACCAGCTCATTAAACCATTGTTAATAAATGTAAATTTGTAGTAGTTGAATCACAAATCAGAGATAATAAATTATTGAAAGCTCAAGTTCAGATCTACGTATTCATCTAGATCAGATCTACATATTGATCTAGATAAATTCTGACGACACATTTTCGGTTACGAATATTTAGGCCTACACATAAGAAAAAACTCGATTTGTCAATTTTCACATAAAATGCGAAAATTTTGTTTCAGGTGTTCGGGTTCCGACCGTGTTGCAATTGAACATGAAAAATTGTCACTAGTTTCGCCACTAAAAGTTGGTTGATCAATATACAGGGTGTCCCAGTTTCTCTTCCTATCCCGCAAATGTATGATAAAACTCGTTTAGATAAACAATGAAGTTCTCTTCACATATGCTCTCGTTTTAAAATTGGCCGACTTGTAGGCCAATGAATAAAGATGAAAGGGCAAATTTCAGAAAAATAAAAAAAAGAAAAGAAAATTCCTTAGAGTTTTGTTTATTCACCTTGATCAAGTCAAAATTGGGTTCAGTTGTTTGGAGTAGAAAAAAAAGTATGAGTATAAAACAAGTTGCAAAGCGTGCGTTCAAAGACAATTCCTCAAAGACATGTTTCTCCGAAACTGCCTTTCAACGTGCGCTATGCAACTTGTATTACACACATACGTTTTTTTCCTATTTTTTTGAACATTAGAGTGCAATTTTGACTGGATTGAGATAAATAAGCAGAATTTTCAAGTTTCTTTTTTAAATTTTTCTGAAATTTGTCTTTTCATCTATTTTCACTGGCCTATAACTCGGCCAATTTCGAAGACAGAGTATACTTGAATCGAGCTTTATTTTTTGTCTGAACGATTTCTATCATATCCTGGCGGGATAAGAAGAGAAACTGGGATATTCATAGAGTGAAACGTTCAACATAAAACAAAATTATCCACATAGACGTCGATTCGTTAAGAAAAAGTACAATTTATATTTACTTTACATTTTGAAACACCCAAGAGGCTTCCCAGCTACGTCCCCCTCTAAAACAACAACCCTAACACCAACGCACCGGAAAATATTTTCGGTAACCTACCACCTCCAATAAGGAAATTAATATGTTTTACTCTCGCCCTGGCCGTGTTGAATTGAGTAAAACTTTAAAACACGATCGCACGCTCAAATTACCCTCGAGGGCTGAAGAAAAATAGGGAAAGTTTCAAAACGACAGAGTTGGAACGGTTACCATAAACTAAATTTTTTGCGAGAACACAATGTTTGATAATTAAGAGTGGAATTTTGTTGGAAAATTCTAACACTTTTTCTACAAGAATAACAATATATATTTTTTAAAACGAAACGTAGATGCTACCTAGCCTGTAGCCGTAAATAAACCTCATATTGATTGGTTTGTGCCAGCATTGACAAGCACTTCTCCACCCAACTGATTCCTGTAATCAGGCGGTGCCACAACACAGTGTAGGCGTACATTTCAAAACAACACCGCACATCCGCTCTCAAACGTCGAATTTATTCAACTTGGACAAACTTGGGCCAACTTCGAAGTCGGCTAATGACAGCTTTCCTCTGCTACCAAACTGTTTCACGACGAAGTTTGTTGAGAAATTTCTTCGAATTATTATCGACGGACCGAGAATCGGATTGCTATCAAAAAGTAGACCACAAAATAAGACGCACGGCAACCAGAATACAGGAAACAAAATAAAATATTACCGTAACATTATACGAGTATAGTACACTTTCGTACCCAAAAACTGAATTCAAAGTCCTCAAAAACGATATCGCACAATTTATCATTCAATAATAAGAACACAAAATAATTATTTCAACCCCTTTTTTGGAGTCCCAAAGGAGTCGACAATTAATTCCACTTAAAATTTGACCCAAAAATTAAATTTAGCGATACTAAAAACATGTCCTAGTCAATGAGAATATGTTTCAATGTTTTTTTGAGTTAACTTCAACTTTTCATTGGAAACACCTTTTTTTTTCTTTTTTTTTTGCCAACTGCCTCAGAAAGAGGTATTGTGTTTGATTTGTTTCCTGGCAGTCTGATAAAATTTTATGCCACTCTGCAGCATTCAATATTCATTGTAAAAATATGAATGATGGTTTGAAAAATTGGTATTTTTACGGTGAGTAACACTGACTAAAGAAGTCTGAAAAATTCCCCATAGACGACCCAAAAATTAGATTCAAAATTTGGGAATTTTTTTCATCAAAAAAGTAAGAAGACAAATCACAAGCCCCGATTCTAAATAAAACGGAATAACGAATCCTGATTGGATCACTCAAAAATGTCTAGGATACAGTATTTTTTGTAGTTATATAAATATTTTAGATAACACCATTCTCTTAGTATTATACTAATCTTTCTTAGTTATGGGCATAAACATTCTGCCAGCAAAATTTCGAGTTTTAACATTTTACTGTTTGATACATCACCAAGTATGTTTTTTGAGGTGCTGAGTTCGAATTTGGCGTCCAATATTTCATTTGACCCATTCCTCAACCACTAGTGGGCCCCAAAAGAGGGTCAATTTTGAATTTTCACATTTTATTGTGTGATACATCACCAAATATGTTTTTTGAGGCGCTGAGTCCGAATTTGGTGTTCATTTCTCCATCTGATTCATTATTCAGTACCCGATGGGCCCAAAAGGGGTTAATTTTGAGATTTTACATTTTAATATATGATACATCACCAATTTTTTTTTTTTTGAAGTTCTGTGTCCAAATTTGGTGTTTATTTTTGCATTCAACCATTCTTCAACTGCCAGTGGCCTCTAAAGGGGCTCAATTTTGAGTTTCCACATTTTATTGTGTGATACATAATAGAATAGGTTTTTTGAAATGCCTTTTTGTTAAATTATTATTACTATTTGTGGCGACGGGTGGTCGTTGACAAACGAGTGTGTATTACACACTCTTCAACCACCTAGCGGGCCAGTGGGGTAAAACCCACAAACTATATTTTGGTGCTCACGGCTGTACATTTTGTCTGTGCAGCTAAACTTGTTTACTGGGCTTGGCCCGCACACATACTATTTTGTATACACGCAACCGACCGCTATTGGTATTTGTGTGGTGACGTGTATCTACATATACACACACCCACACTATTACTATTAATATAGTCCAATATAGTAGATCTAACGGTATTTAAAATCAATTTTAAACTTTGAATTTGGTTGTTGACCAATAAATAATTTTGAATTGCTGTAATTAAGAAAAAAACAATATGCTAAAAATAAAATTCAGTTTTGTCCAAATATTACAATATCATCAATTATCTGTAACTTTTAGAGTAAATTCTCCTTATTGTGAAAAACTGCCAGAGATTTTCATTTTGCACTTCATAAAAAATTATTCAAATAATTAAATTTTTGAAAAAAAATGAAACCAACTGTGTGTAGGGACATAAAACATAATAGAACTAAAATGTTGAAAATAAGTTTTCCAAGTTTCATAATATTAATTTTTTTACAAAGTGGAATTACAACTAACGCAGTCGCTGGAAGAAATGCCTTCCAAATCACATGTAATAAATATACAGTGCAAGATTTTTGAATGAAGCAATGTAGATCCCTTGAACCAGTAACCCACAGGTTATAAAAATGATGAAGCATCGTGTGACCACGATGCTAATGGTAAAAACAAGGTGTCATACAGTCTGTGTTGCCACAGCACTCTTTCCTAGTGCTGGAAAGCAAGCATGAAAATAGAAGGCGGAGCTAGGCTGCTGTGTATCAATACAGACTTACACAATTATGACTCGATGCCACTCCAATGAGAGGGATATCGAGGAGGTTGCATACTCATCTCTTATTGGAAGTTACTAGTTATGTTGGCTTGTTGATTTGAGCTGGCAACCCACATATTATAAAAACGATGATGCACCAAACAGTAACAATGCCAAAGGCACAGATGAAGCGATAGCACATACAGTTTGTGTCCTTACAAGTTTTAAACTGTAATGTTAGGTCAACAGTCACAAAATTTAATACATTCAGTAATTGTGATCTATTACTAACTTTTTTAGCCAGATATTTTATTGCTAATTAATCTTCTACTGTTTGAAAACCTACATTTCCTTATGGAGCTGCTGCTGCTCAGACTTTTCATATTTTGTCTTACATCACACAGTTGATCATATTATACATGTGAAAACAATGTTCAATATTTCTTAACAATTTCAGGGAGGATCTAATCAACTCGAAAATAGCTTTCAAAGATAGTAAAATACATTTGCATATCTTTTTTTGTAACTCGAGAAATATAAAGAAGCGTGTAAAAATCAACAGGTTTACATTCTCTCAGGACCACTGAAAAGCAACTCGTAATTTTTTTCGTAAGCTAACTTCCTCACTGGATTATTATTTGCAAAGTGTCGACGTTTCAAAACTTTGAAAGATAAGCATTTTCGGAGCGCACAATCGTCGTACCTAACTGAATTTTGAGAACGTAAAATTTAGGCAGGATAAAAATTTTGGCAACCAAGTTTATGGCCGAAAAACACATTTGAGACGTGTATTCCGCGCAAAATGCCTTAGAAACTTCGGGGAGAGCGTTTATACGTTTTCATTTTCATTAGCACCTGACGACGAAAAACGGGTCAACTAGGCATAAAATATAATTACGAAGCTCGTACCGAGTGCGAAATACAAACGCAACAGTTTTTTTATGCGACCAAGAAATGAGGAGGGCGTATTTTTACCTAAATAGGCCCATGGTTTGGCTTAAAAAGTTAATTAAATACGCGAACATTTTCTGACAATTAAATAGAATAGGTGCCTAGTTGGTTTGTTTCTGTTTTCTTTTTTTTTTTCAAATTTTTCTCGTAAACAAGTTCATCTTGCAGTCAGACATATTTATGGTGTGCTGCATTATAAATAGGCTCTAATTTTTACAGGGTTTTATTTTTGGCATTTTAGAAAATTGGACCGAACAACTACGCAAACCGACGTGTCTGAGAGGGCGTATTGTAAGAATGATGATCGTTAGTGGAGCATAAGTGGGTCAAGCGGACAGTAACCCAAGCTAACACGCTTTTCTCCTGAGGGAAAAATGGACGAAGTAAAAAGTGAAGACTGAATTGAAAACTTCCAAACGAAAAATTGGACTGGCAAAAAGGAAGTGCGTTCTGAACGGAAGCAGCGAAATTTTTCGCTTTTATTCGAATGAAATTGGTTTCCAAATTAAAGTATAGCGCGTGCAATATAATTTAATCAAATTTGCCAACTGTTGACCTGTTTTTTGTTGGTTTTTTTTCCTCTATAATATACCGAACCACTTGTTTTTAGTTTTTTTTTGTGTGTTTCATGAGCTCAGCGATAGTAGGGTAAATTGGTGTTCTGGCTCAC
The DNA here is from genome assembly GCA_011428145.1 of Ericerus pela. Taxonomy (NCBI): domain Eukaryota; kingdom Metazoa; phylum Arthropoda; class Insecta; order Hemiptera; family Coccidae; genus Ericerus; species Ericerus pela. The sequence goes on from WOFM01000486.1 coordinate 911,158, forward strand.
CGAAAAATTGGGGAAAAGGGGCGAAAAGAGGCAAAATGTGGAAACAAAGGAAAAATAAAATCAGGTATTGTGGGCGACATGCGGATAAATTATTTTCTCATTAAGATGTACGATGCCATTATGTTTAAGGAGGTTTTCTACGAAAATCTACTTATTCATTTCAATCTCATGAAACGATCTGTGGGTAGTATTAAGTATGTTTTTTCATTTATAAACCGAGGAAAATTTCGACCCCAAATACTTCAATTCATAATACATATACTTATAATAGGTATGTGTAAACCATTTTCTTGTAACTATATGGTACAGATCTCAATTTTTGTTTGATAGTCACGAAATCTGATACGAATATTAGTATTAAGCCAAGACCAAACCCAATGATTTTAATGCGGATTGGCCCCACGATATTTCTGGTATTGCTATTTTTGGTTTTTATTTTTACTATAAAATGGTTAATTTTAAACCAATTAATATCTATCTTTGAAACTCAGAATAAATATTCAACATAACTTCTTGTAATATGCTACCAATTTTGGTGTGGATCGATCGGTTGGACAGTATCTCCATAAAGTCAATTTTTATTTAGATTTTGAAAGAGAGTGTAGGGACAATACTCGTATGAGGTTTTAGGGGCTTGACAGTTGTCACCCAAAGGCTAGCAATTATTCGTCTTTACGACATTAAAAAATTAACACTTGTACATTTGTATGTTTGTACCTGTACGTACGTACAGGTAAGATACATTGCACGGGCCATGATCAATTACCCGATAACAATCTCGGTGATGTCACGTACCGATACCAAACGCGTTGCGGCGTTTCTTATCACCTCGACAAAGGCAAGAAACAACGCAACTGATGACGACATAATACCATACATATATGTATGTATGTGTGTCTGTATGCGTGTACCAAATCCGGTATATAAACTCTCGAAACTGGCTACAAAATCGCCAGTGTTTGCCAAGGATTTGGCTCTCCTGTACTTTGATGTACGAAGTTGCAGAACACGCAATACTGTTGAAAACCTTCGATGTGTGAATATCTCTCACAACAAGGTATTCCACAGAGAGGTTATGGTTTTAAACTATGTAGTAATTTTTGGACAAGAGTTAAAAAATTTAATACAATCATTAATAATGATCATCTATTACAAAATTTTAACACCTAATTTTCCAATTTTTGAGACTTACTTTTTTTAATGAAGCTGGTACTGCGTTAGAATTTTTTTAACCTATGATATTGACATGAAATTCAGACATTCATAGGTATTTAAATTTTCGAAAGTTGAGATGCCTACGAAATTTATTTGCCTCGGTAAAAATAAATCCTTAGCTGCGCACATGGTGTGATCAAGTAAAAGTAATGAAGATGGGACACTATCGAAACTATCGATAGTATCAATAGTTTTTGAATATCGATATCGAATTTTTTCGGTATTTGCTTTCGTTAGCACTAATGCACATGTGCGATGTTACCTGCGTTAGCTACTAAAGCGACTAACCCTTTATCGATCGTACAGTATTTAAATTTCTCTTGCTCTTTGAGCTGCATGATTGAATAATCCGTAAAAAGCCGATGCCCGTAAAGTTTAGAATGTGAACCTCAGTCTAAAAATTTAGAGTCCATTGTTCGGTCAACATAATTTTTTTTCCGGTTTTTTTCCTCCCTCACCGAAATAAAACGGCAGCAAGATAGCCTAGATTTTTCGTGGTTTTTAAAAACTTGGTCTATACGTTGAATGAAAGATGAGCCTATAGTCAACAATTTTTCCAATTTCTTCGGGGCAAAAAAAAAAAAATAGAACATAAAAAATCGTTGAAGGATTTTTTTCCACCAAAAATTAGAAGCCGCACATGTGAAATTATGACTACATAAAAAAAAAACTTCTCCTAAAACTGTTCACTTCGAAGATGATAACCGCTAGTAAATTGAACAGCCATCCATTATATCTTTTTTCTTTTTTTTTTTTTCGATGCCCCGAGAAGAAGCCAGAGTTTATCACAATACGATGATTTATTTGACCGAAGAAAGCCCCGTATTAGCCTTCACAATCTTACAATATTGAAGGTATGGAGCCCGAAAGTTACTTTTTCCAAAATTTAATATGTTTTCGTTTCGATTAGGTTCGTTTCGCCTTTTTTATTGTTGTTGTTGATATTTTTTTTCCCCATCTGTTCCCTCATGTTTTATCCCTCCTAATGCAATGAGCCTCGGAATATAGTGAATTACAACGCTGAAATCTTAAATTATTATCGCTGAAATTATTATTTTTCCACCCCTCCAAGCCTCCATCGAGTTTTCGAATTTCTAGAACAGCTTGTGACGGATGTTTAATTGCTCTATAGGCTAATGATAACTGCAAATATCAGAAAGCCTAATACATAGATCAAGAGCAAAAAGTTTTCGTTCGACTAGCGTTTGCGTTTCCATTTGTCTTTTATAAACCGACAAAAGAAACAGTATTTTGAATTCAAGAGAAGAAAGTTTTAAAAAAAAAATTATTGAAAAATTGTGTCTCATATGTTGAGACATTTGCACTGGTGGATCCAGATAGTGTCATTTGGGGGTGGAGAATGAAAAAAATTTTCGTGGAGTTGGGCTTCTTTTTTTCTCTCTTCAACAAATTAATGAAAGTTTTTACCTAGATTCGGTCGTCGAACTTTCATTTTTTCCCTTCAATTTTAATTTTTGGCACTAGGGATAATTACTCTATTTTCCTTTCCCTGAATTCGCTACTGCACATTTATCGATTATTTTTCTCAATTTGATCATAATTTCGTACTTCACTACTTCGAATAGGATTATTGAGGAAGGAGAAACGAAATAGAGTGATTTAAACCGACAAATTATGGAAAGAAATGTAATTTAGTGTCACAACTATATTTTTCAGTTCGTTATTTTCCAAATTATTTATGATCTGGCGTATGCTGCAAAGAAAATTCGGGAGATGATGAGATTATTCTTTGCGGTGAATAAGCATCACAGAGGAGACCTCAAACAATTTTTCAGGGTAGTTGCTAAAATCGATATCATAAATTTCTCGAATATATTTTTCCTTTCAGAGAATATTATTTGACTTCGCATCAATTAAAAAAACCTTCGCAAGTTACCCAATTTTTTTACAAAACAATCCAGTTAAAAAGGAATAATCTAGAAATTTTCAGGGTATAATGAGTGCATAAATGTACTGTAATTTATAATTTAGGTATAATTTACTAGTCTTGGAGCTGGACTTCGCTTGATATAATGCAGAAGGGAGAGAGATGAATGAGACAAAAATGAGAGACCAAAAAATAAAAATGAAAACTGGAAAGAACGCTAGCCGCCAGTCGAAACATGATGTGGGACTGTAGAAAGGTGAAAATATTCGTAGAGAGATGAAAATATTCGCAGTCATCCTTATTCGCTAGTCACAAAACACTGAGTAAATTTCGTGAGGCTAAGACTCTTATTGTTCAAATAATTTTAATGTAATGAATTTACTATAGTCTTTATTTCACACATCAAGATTCAATATGTTCCCTCTAATAGCCTGAAGGAGGTCAATTAAAGGAGGGAACAACATAAACCATATGACGAACTGGATCGATAATAACTATTTAATAATACCAAAAAAAAAACCTGTAGGCCAGCACGAGGGTGTGGCAGAAACCATAATTAATCAGATAAAGGGAAAATCTTCAAAAGGGAAGTGAAGTGGAGGCTTCGCAGAGCAGGTCCGCAAAAGCAAGAAGGTTTTACGAACTTTATAGTGATAAATTGTATAAACTGCACCATTCTCTATTCATGTGAAATATACCCGAAATACTTATATATTTTTTCGGGCTAAAGGGCCTTGTTAAGTTTCAAGTTTCGAGATTCCATCGATCACAAATAAGGCGGTATTTCATACGCTCAAGGAAAGTAAGTACTCTGAAATTAATTTTTCATTAGAATCGTTAGCCTTAATTCTATATTCTGTTATTAAGTAAGTCCGTCGAAAAGGTCAACCCAGCAAGCTTCCTTTTGTTCTTCAGACTCTACAAATCTCAAAATCATCTAGTAGTCCATTAAATGGATTAGCAGTTCAACTACCTGCACTGGAGCGATCACTCTGGGGTACCTGCCTGAAGGGAGGCAAAACTTTTAAATTCCCAACCCTTTCGCATTCCAACAGATCATCATAAAGTATAAATGGTGATATGATGAAATGGCGAGGTTATTTTTGCTTCACGGCACTCCAAATCTCTCCACACCATTGCATTACAGAAGGTCTTAGAGTGTAGAGATATTTTTCAAAACATTTAAGTGGATTTTTTCAATCGGTTTCGTACCTTCTCAGGAAAAGAGTTCTTATATCACAGAATAAAATTCGACAGTAAGTGTACGTCATTGTTAATTTTCGCAACGACCACATCAATTTTCCGACTATTACATTTCAATTAAGTAAAAAAATCATCATTTCTCTTTTCGATTTATTTTGCAGCCTTTTAGAGACAAAACAAAAATAACGCCCTATTTTATTGCACAACGAACGTAATCTAGCACTTCATTATTTCCAAATGGCGTTGTCTAGTGTCCTATTTTTCTCTCAAACAGGGACGTTATTTTTATAAGCTTTTATTCTACTCATTACTGCGATTTATAAAATACACCAATACTGCTGCCAACCTTCCGCAACGAAATAATTTTTATTTGGTATGAAGCGAAAGCTAAAAAAACGTAAAATAAAAGCTTACCACCAAAAAACTCGTTTTCATTTTTTTTTATTCAACTTTTTAAAACTGTGCCAGTTTTTTTGGTGAATAGCTGAATCTGCGACATGATGATATAAAATGTAGAACAGACCAAATTTTTGAAAAATTATTTGAAAAAACTGAAACCTCTATGGACATTTTTACTGTCTCATCAAATACTATATACCAATAAAATATTGCCAAAATTTCATCGGACACACTGTATAAACTAATTTCGTTTTTCAAGGTAAAGACCGAAATTTTCGTTCGATAGTTACGAAATTTGGAATGAACATTAATAATAAATAAACCAAGGATCTGACCTACCTATTAATTTAAATGTACTTCTGGTATCACTATTTCTGTTTTTATTTTGGGTATAAAATTTTTACTTTCGGACCAGTAGGTAAGAAAGTTGAAAAAAATATTCGTTATAATCTATAATAACTTGCAACCAATTTAGGCGTGGATGGGCTGGATGGTAATTCCAGCAACATCATTTTTATTTTAGGTATAAAATACCTAATTTTGTACCTATATTGAAATTCGTTACTTTTTGTTTAGTGAAGGGCCGCACTAAAAGACTCATTTTTCTGTTGGGTGTTGCAAAAACACTATTTTGATTTCCCATAATTCAGCACGATGAAATGGAAAATGCCACACTGCGACCATTTAAGATTGGTACGTAGTAAGCGATGGAAAAAGTTTTCTATCCAAATAATATGAGGTTCATTTTATTTTTTCCTTTTTCTCCCTCTTCAATTTTTTCTCCACCTATCTCCGCTGCTCGCTTCCACTCTTCATTACACTCCATTCAAATAAGCAGTCAACCGAATTTCAAACAAAAAATCAACTTATCAACTTAGTTGCTTGAAAACTGAGACTGACTTGAAAAGTTTTATTCAGAAAAAAAGAAGATATAGTGTTCCAACATCCTCAAAATTTTTTTTTTCTTTTTAATCCTTTTTTTAGTTCATTGTTTTAATGTAGACCTATCTTTTTACAAGCTTTAATTTTTAAGTAATTTTTTTTTTTTTTTTTGAAAGAAAGTTTTATTATTTTTAAATTTTTAGTTTCAATTTTATAAATATGAAAAAAAAAGAAGCCAAATATAAAATTTTATACTTTGCCTACGTACCTGCTAACTTTCACTCAGATTAGCTTCAATTCAGAATTTCAAATCCACCATATTGGAACTGCAATTTTATTTCAAATTTCGAAAATCTAACAGAGGATTCGTAATCAGCAGCCAAAGAAACTGCAAGATGCTAATTATCACAGAAATTGATTGAATTTTAAATTTTGACTCATGATTTCGGATCCCGCATGGATCGGGTATTGATTCGACTTCAACGAAAATTTAATGGGACTACCTCTAGTCGACTATCCACTTTCAAATGAATTTTGAATCACTGAAATCAGTTCGGCCGTTGCTGAGTAATCGGTGTACATATATTCAATAAATTTTATTTAAAAAAAAAAAAAAAAAAAAAACGATATCGTTAATCTGAATGAGTAGCTCTTATTGGTGGATATGCCCAAATTTATAACAATAATTTTTTGAATCTTTAAATTCTCATTTTCTTCAGTTCCACCCTACTAATTTTTTAATTTTCAAATATGAATAGCCTAGACATTCTCCGGATGGTCAGGAACATTTTAAGCCTACTTTCTTTAAAATTTATAAATTGTTAGAACTTGTACTGAGCGAACGAAATTCCGTTAGTTCCGGAGATAGGACATACCAAACATGTAATCTCCTTCGTACGCAGTCGGTAAAAAATATATATCCTGACAAACATAAAACCTTCTCCTTTTTTTAGGTCGGTTAAAAAGTAGTTTACTTAATAAAATAATTTCAGTTTAAAAATTACGTTTTTGCAGATTCATTTTATGTGATTTTTGAATCATATAATAGAAAAATATTTAGGTTTTACGCCGCGTACATGGCACCATATAATTATGTGATCAAATTTATTCGAACTGCACAAATAAAGTATTTCAAACTGATTACAAATGCCGAGCTTTCATTTGTTTTTCTCACTCTATCTATTGCCTTTGATCGCAGAAAAATTTGATGAATTCTTTACTTACTTAGCGACCAATTTAAGGATACACCGAATTCATGAAAACTTCAGCCCGATCCCTATAATAGTTTCTTGAAAATCGAGGAAAAACTTCCTTTTCTTATAATTTGTTATTCTCCCAGTTTTCTCAAAAATTACTGAACCAATAGGCAACAATCTCATATCAGACGGTCCAATATAAGGACTACTTTTCATCAGAATTTCAGCTTTATTCCTTTCGCAGTTTCTTCAAAACCATGAACACAAAGTTTTCTCTGGTAATTTTTTCTTCTTCGGACTCGGACGTCTAAATTTTCATGAAATCTTACTTTTTTTTTCAAAAATGTTTTGATTTCTCAGATACGTCATAATTTCATTTAAAATATTAAAATTTTTCTTAAACAGTCATTTGTGATACAGGTGGGTAAAGTAGGAATTTTGATTCAAGTGTAGAGTATCAATCATCTACTATATACAAGCGTTACACAGTATTTTTTACAACAGACCCTCCCCCTAAAAAACAAAAAAATTGAGATAAATAAATATTTTTGCAAATGGGAAACATATAAGCACAAACGTGTGATTTACATCACTCATCCTCGGCTCGCATACTGCAAAAATTACACTCGGATCAAAATCACCTACTTTATACACTTGTATCACAAATAACTGTCATACGATCCTGAATGGTTCTGAAATTGCCTGTTTTATACATAGTCAAGGTGAATATGAAAAATAAGTTTATAAACAGGTGTTGCAAAAATATTTTTTTTTAAACTGTCTTTTGTCCTATGACAGTTCGAAAGTTAGGCACTTAGGAACCATCTTGTTTGTGTAATTTATTTTCTTTGCCAAATAAAAGAAATTCGTGAAAAATCTAAGAAGGGTATTAATAATAGAATAATTAGATTTTTAATTTTTTTTTTATTTCTTCACAATCCTACGATGGTATTTATTCTTATAAATTATGAATAAATTGCGTCATATCTCTATCGCAGAGTAGGAATCATAATTCATCCATCACACATACAGTAATTCATATTATAACTGCGTAATTATAACTGCGTGATAAGTACTATTTCATTAGTTTCATTAATTTTTTTTTGCCAGTTTTCGGTACATAACCGTGCGTAAGAGCTAATTAACTACTTCTCCAAGAGAGAAAATTTATAACTTTTCAATCGACAAATGAAACATATTTTCGGCTTTTCCCACTTTCTCGTACAATTTCATTCTTCTTCGTTTCTTAGATAGGTCGAAGACTGATTGGGTCAAGAGTGTCGAAATAAAATACGATTTACATTAAACGACTGGCTAGTTCGTTTGAAAATTATTATCGTCCATATCGGAACACAAAAAACCTATTTCTACCCTAATAAATAAGAATTTCGATAAAGGGGTGGAAACAAAAAAAAGGGCAGGAAAAAGGATAGAACAAACTTCGTCGTGGAAAAATTATAGGCTGAATTTCACGAACAATTTTTCCATTCTGCTTTTCGATATTTTCAAGTAGAGAAGTTACGACAAGGTGCACAAAAATACCATATTTTGACGTCCTTTCTTATATATTTTCACCACTGATATGATAAATGAGCTTTTTGTTTAGCCCAGAATCTTTGCCAAGGAATTTTCAGCAGGCCTAACGAAAAACGTGAAGAAAAACTTAGAAAAAGCGATTTAGAAAAAGAAAGTCTGGAAAATTAGGTTTATAAACCACAATAACACGAACATCGAATTTGTCAAAGGAAGGATTTATCAAAATTGAAATAAAATAACTGTATATTTTGTAAGTGCATTAAAAGAAAAATACAAAATACCCCAAATCGTTTAATGCACCTCCGGTTCAGAACAGCGCATACGTTTTCTGCCCTCACTTTAGGACTGAAAGTTCATCCTTTTGGATCAGAGGGCTACTTCTGAGAAATAGACCTGAAAAATATGAAAAAATGACCACATTCAACTATTTTTTGGTTCAAGGACTAAAATGAAAAAACGGTGTTGCCAATGAAACATCATGAAAATCTTGTTTGAAAAAACAACATTTTCACTTTCAACAGATTTTTATTTTGACAAAAACCAATTGTCTTTCACTGGATAACTTCTCAGCTATTATTGAAGCTAAAAAGTCGAAGTTGGTATCGCTGAAAAGAGGAGAAAATTTTCTCAGTTTTAGCACGAATAACTTTTTTTTTAATCGTCAATTACTTCTTCATAACTAAGGAATAAAAAATAGCTAATTAATGGAAAATAAGTCAGTTTTTAAACTGTTGGTTATTTTAAAAACTAACTTTATTTCAGAAAAAAATTTTCAGCCATAACTCATATTTTTTAACGACAAATTAATTTTTATCACCAGATTACACGAAAAACGAAGTCATTTCGAGTTAATGGCGAGTGAAAATAATAGAAGAAAGTTTAAACACGGTTTTTTCAAGATAACCTTTCCATTTCAATTTTACAGTATCAATAAGTCCACATAAAAATAAAACACATAAATTTCCCTACAAAAAAGGTTCGTTACAATTTTTTCATAAGGTCAACAGTAAAAAGTACGCTGTGCACCAAGAGGAATGTTTTTGTTGCGAGCCGAAGACAAAGGTTGCAAATTCAGGCTTGGCAAAAAAAAAAAACAAAAAAAACTTTTCCCCTTTAATATTCAATGAACTATTTTTCTATATATTTTAATCAAATGGTGGAGAAATTCAAGATCTTATTTTTACCTTCATTAAAAACAGAAAATACATTTCTATTTAGTCCTATCGTCGATTTATATGCAGATTGAAAAGGAAAAAGAAACAAAAAATTTGAAGGGATTGTAAAAGTTTTTGCACATCAGACATTAACTCAGAACATTAACATAAAATATAACAATTGAAATAAATAAGTGAACCGAGAAAGAAAACTACGCGGACTACTGTACAGACATACGTTTTACTTAGACAATTTGTGATTATAAAATGGGAGAAAACTCATAGAAAGCGAATAGTGTCTAGCTGTCTTCCAAATTTAAAACTAATTTCATGAATGGCTGTCAAACTGCCCACGTTTTGAGTCACTTATCTTTGTTGCATTCATAAATTACTCAAATGTCATCTCGAAAAATTCAAGGAACGTATCAAATGGGAAATGTTTCTTTACAACCAGTGGCGTGCTCATTATAGGACATTGAGATGGCGAATCAGGCTAAGACCGAAGTTTAATGTAGCGCAGCTTACTTTCTTTTTCTTTTTTTTTCAATATATTCGACGGGTGGCAGGGGGTTACTTAAGTAGTGGTCCACGGAGATTTAAAATTTTTAAAAATTGTCTTGGGCTTAAATTAGGTTGGAAACCACTGGTACCTGAACCACTGGTACCGAAAAACAAGTTTTTTCTATACTAGGGGGAGATAAAACCTACATAGGACAACGTCGTGCTGGTTGGAACCGAGTTGTCCAGTAAAGACAGCATGTAGATAGGTACAATAATTTTTATTTTAAAAAATTGCAATTTTTTTTTTTTCACAAATCGTTAGGAATCAGTCGTCTTAAATAACATACTAAAAGTCTCAGCCCCTCAACTCGCATGCTTCAGTTGGAATGAGGGAAAATGTGCCTACCTAATCACTGTTTTGCAGTTTTATACCAAAATATTAACTGTAACGGGAAATCTATATTTTGCGGAAACAACAAAATTTGTTTTTTTGTTTGTGTTGAATGCAAATGCACAGGCACGAAATAAAGTTTTTTTAATGTTCTCTTTCATTCTATTCATTTGTCAGAATTTGCACCAAAACTCCAGAGACATAAAGCTAAAGAAATGTCCAATGCCTGATCAAAAATACGTCAAAGATAGAACGTTGATAAAATCTTTCAAATTCTGATATTTGTTACGGCGCATGTGTTGTAGCTCGAATAGTGTGTGTGTAATCGTGTAGAGAAGTGCGTTTTCATAAAGAAATATGCGCAGCTTTAGATGCCCACTGCGCAGAATGTATAACTGAAGTTGGTTCGTCTCTATCTTTCACGTGACATCTCTTTAACCTGTATGTTTCTGCAAAATTCACACCGAGATTTGAGATGTGAGCCGATTTCCTTCAAAGTCATTATAATCATACAGGTTGTCCAAGTTCCCAGGCGAAAACTGTTTTTTTGTAACGTGGCATCATTGCTGAACATATTAACTACTTGTCATCTCTGAAGGAATCAAAAAATTGTCTAACTGTAGTCTAATTTAAATTGGTGGAATCAACAAACAATAGAGAATGAGATAGAAGCAATGGAACTGGCGAGGTTACGAGTTGTATTTTTATTTATATCGAACCTAGCTGACTTATAAAGATTTTAAAGACTTTGGGCTGCTTTCATCTTTCAGTTTTTACCCCGCAGTGAAAATAGAAAAGTACCACCTTAAAAATGTCAGTACAGCAAGAATCAGTTCTCGCGACCGTCACGAAAAAGTTGTACCCCTATCCCAATTTATTGGACATAGTTCTGAGCAAGAAGAAAGCGAAAAAAAAAAAAACGAAACAAGAATATGAAAAAATTGGCTGACATACATACAGCATTCTCGAGATTACGATGCTGAAAATAGATTAGAACTACTTGAAAATTTTTATTTCATTGGACCCTTCCTCACAATTTCCTTCTCAAACTGCTATAAAATGAAGAAAAAAATGTCATAACAATATGAAAAGAGAAAAATGCAAACCTGCTAAAAGATAAAATAGAATGAGAAAAATTTAGCTCGAGGACAAAAACATTTTGTCACATCTATTCCTCTTTAAAGAAAAATCGGTCTACGGTCTTCAATAATAAGTACAGCCCTCAGCCAGTTATGGAATAACGAATGGCAAATAACAGACGACGCAAAAACGCATTTCAAAATAATTCGTGATCACTTCGACGTCGATTTGTTGTTTGAATAAATTTAGTCGAATGCTTCCACAGTAATTCGCAGCTCAAGAAAGGGATGTTTCCCGTTTAATATAATCAACACAGTCATGACATACAAAAAATATAGGCTTACGGAACGAAAAAAAAAAAAAAAAAAAGCACTGTGAAGGATAGAATCAATTTTACTCGAACAACAAATTCAATTCACGGCATAACTAAAATTCTTCAGAATATCACCCCCATACTCTTCTTATCAAATATTATGTTCCTTTTCCCCACTCGTTACCCTTGTGTTTCACTCTCTACTCGCACACATATCCTCTTCTTTTCACTCCTTTCATATTTTATCCACTCTTTTTTTTCCTGATATTCTGGACATCCTTGATAAATTTTTACGACACTGTCCACCAAATCGTAGTCGAATTTCGTCGCCTTTTCACCGCTATCATTTTACCATTATACGACGAAGAAAATAATTCGATCTTGTTTCAGTAAGTTTGTGTGTGGCTTGAGAGAGAGAGAGAGACAGAGAGACAGAGAGACAGTGAGAGAGAGTGAGAGAGAAAGAGAGAGAGAGAGAGAGAGAGAGAGAGAATGAGAGTGAGTGAGAGTGAGAGAGAGTGAGAGAGAGAGAGAGAGAGTGAGAGTGTGAGTGAGAAAAGGAGGATAGTCATGGCGGTGAACGGGGTTAGAAAGTTGCGCGTATTATGAACGCAAATAGTACAGAAATAGTAGCTTTAACGTGCGGCAGTAATAACAAAAAAACTCTAGCGTAGCAAGAATTGCTGGAAAAAGTAGGTTTCGAGAGAAAGAACTATGAATTTTGTCTAAAGAGTAGAAAGACAACTGTATGAGAACATAGGACATCATAAACTGAACTTCACAACTTGAATAATGCTAGTCCTAATTACCTTGAAACTCTTCAACGTAATCAAAACAAAGTGTGTCCCAGTTAATTAAACTCGAAGACAGAATTCTGATAATTCCGGGGTATAGGGTTCAAATCTGCAAAACAATTGGGATGAGTGGAAGGACGAAATTAACTTTTTTAAAGTAATTTTGCTATTCTTTATCTTAAATTAGAAATCACACTGAATGACTTATAACTTGGGAACAAATTGACCAATTGAAACTAAAATTAGTAGGGCTTGCCCTCATGTCAAATGTGCTGTTTGTACCAAATTTTGTGACTGTTGTTTCGAAATTAGAGCCATAAAATTGCCAAAACTGCAACATAATCGCCCATCCCAGACGTACTGTAAAATCAATTTTCCCCAAATTCAAATGGTCTCATCCTCGACTTAATGCAAATGTTTGGTCCAAATTTTTTGACCATCAAACAAAAATTACGCCCTATATCCAGTTAACAAGAATTAGACATACATACATACTTACATACGTACATACGTACATACGTACATACGTACATACTTACATACTTACATACGTACATACGTACATACGTACATACGTACATACGTACATACGTACATACGTACATACATACGTACATACATACATACGTACATATATACATACATACATTACATACATACATACATACATACATACATACATATAGACATACATTCAGACATACATACATATATATATATACATATAAACATACATATATACATATATACATACATACATCCATACATACCATACATACCATACATACATATACATATGAATTTTCAAGAATGGTGCCAAAATGTTCCTTGGGTCATGAAACGAAAAACGTACTTACTCCCACCTCTGAGTCCTTCCCTGAGCACAAGATCAATAAGTAGATTTTTGTAGAAAACCTACTTAAAAATGTGGTCACATAAAACAGTGATATAGTAGAGAGAGTGAGTGTATTTCTATATGTATATATAGTCTCGTGCACAGTTGATAGGACATACGAACGCGAAATATACTTACGACAGCAGGCAAGAAAAAAAGAGTAACAAGGACTTTTATACCCACTGTGCACAGACTGAAGGCCCTTTTCACATTAGCTGCCTCACACTAAGTCACTCATTCCAACGCTACAGCTTCACTCTCACATTCGACGACAAATTGTTATTCCAATTTGTCATCATAATATCGTTGAAGAGGCAACGTGCGTTATACCACGAAAAAATATGCGAAAAATACGACTTTTCTATAACGAATAAAAAAAAATGCAAGATGGAGACAAAAATAGTTTCAAAATCACGTCGACGTTATGATTTATAAATTTCACTAAAACAACATGACACCTTTCCAAATTGTCGTTGAAGTTGTTAGATGTTGTTGTTGTTTTTTGTTACCCTTTCCCTTCGTCGCTTTTTTCGAATTGGTATTTAGTGGTAGATACTAGATAAATTAGGCTTGAATTCAGAACTACCTACGTAAGCTTTATACAATAATATAAAGCTAAATGTGGTGAAGAATAGTTTTCATCCAGGTTTGTTCGTTGAACTGTCGTGTCTCTTTTATTTCGGGTTGTAGTTGGCAGGTGGAGGGAACGCGGTAGAAGGGTGTTGATATTCTTCGTCAATTTTGGTACCTAACTTGAAAACCACATCTGTGATTAATGGCCAGCGTACGAAGACCTTTTTCGATGTTGTACACGACTTGTGTGAATTTTGATAAAAACCGAACTCGAATCGAATTCACTTGGCTACCTGCGATTAAATGTACGGAAAATGGCTGTTTCAACTTCCTGAATTCTCAAATTAATGGTTATTACACGAATGCAACTAAATGCTAGGAACTTAAAGGTACCTACAGCCTGAAGTATTTTTGACTCACAAAAAACAAAAACACTAGCGTGGCAACATTTCGCCAGAAAACCCAGGTGCTAATAAAATTTATATCTAGAATATTCAATAAACAATCCAGAATTCCAAATGCGTGAAAAAATTAAAAAAAAACACCATCGATAGTTAACGATATCTAATGAACATATCGATCAATAGAAATTTTACTGTTACAATTTACAGTGAAGTAGGTAAAAAAAGCCCTTGCGTCGTAAATACGTAAAGGAACTTCTTGCAACACAGAAAACTTGCGTTTTTCCTGCAATTTTTTTTGTCTTAGGTTTTCTGCGGAAAATACTGGACTGATAGGAATTTAACTCGTTCTGGATCTGGTTTTACATAAGAACTACATTTATTGAACATTTCAGCTCAATGCCTTTCCTAGTTTCCTCAAAATCCAGAACAAAACCTTTTTTTTCATAAATTTTTTCTCTTCCAGGTTTCTTGGAAACAACTAAATTAACGAGCACTAAACTTCCGCATAAGATTTGTACATTCGTAAGAACGATTTATCATGAAAATTTCATTCCAATTCCTTAGTAATTTTTTCAAAATCCTGAGAAAAACCTTTTTTCAATAAATTTTTTCTTTTTAGGTTTCTCAGAAACTACTGAATTAATAAGCACCAAACCTCTATAAGATTTGCACATAGGTAAGAATGATGTATTGTGAAAACTTCGGCCCGTTTCGTTTAGCTGTTTCTTCAAAGTTCTGGAAAAATTTCTATTCCAGAAATTTAGGCACTTCACTCATATTAAATCTGGTCATATAAAAGAATTACTTTTAATGAAAAATTTCAGGCTTATCGTTTTCGTAGTTTTTCCAAAACCAGTAACACAAAGTTTTCTTCAGCAATTTTTTATTTTCCGGTTTTCTCAAAAACTACCGAACGAATGGATATCAAACTTCTATGAATTAGCATATATATAAAAATAATTATGTATATTAAAATTTTCAGCTTCATGCCTTTTGAAGTTTCTTCAAAATCCTGTAAAAACCACTTTTACATGAATTTTGTGTTCTCAAGTATTTTTGCAAACTACTGAACCAACTAGCAAGAAATTCCTATCTGAACTGGTCCTACATAATAACTACCTTTTCTGAAAATTTTCGCTCTACCCGTTTGTAGTTTTCTCTAAACCATGAACACAAATTTTGGATGATACATATACATATAAACGAGTACGTATACATACGTATATAGGTACCTACATAAAATTAGGTAAAAATAGGAAAATGGTACCAATAATTTTTTTTTTCTAATGAAACGCGAATAATTTTCATCATCCCCCATCACTAACTCTTTTTCGAGATTAATTTTAATAGCCCGTTTGCAAGCAAACAGGGTAAAAAGATTATAGAAAATCTGGAATTTTGGAATATCGTCGAAATCGGTTGATTTACCATCGAATACTTTTATATATCCCGTAGATCCTCCTACGTAGGTATAATAGCAAAAATTTTAGAAATTTCAAATCACCTTTTATGTGGCAGGCTACAAATATAATATACAAATATTATAATACTGATAAAAGATAATACTGAAAAAGTATTTTGGTCTCTATTCAACTAAAGCAAAGGACATAATAATATCCAGAAATAAATTATGCATCTGCAGACCTTCACCCGGAGGCGCTGTGAGAATTTCCTTCTTGGGCAGGGGGGGGGATAATTTTATTTTCCTGTTATTCTTCCGAATTTTTTTCGAACCCTTCCTTTTTTTTGTGCCATACTTTTTTCTCGTTTTTCACTTTTTTTCAGCTTGAGGGACAGTGGAACTTGGGCCACTCCCTTCCTCCACTACGAAACTGATTTTATGGGGTACTCAAAGTGATGTGATGGTGAGTAAATCTACGCTGATATCATAATAATCTACGTATAGCATCTTTCGATCTATACGCATGCGTTTTTCCGGCCAAAAATTGAACAGAAGTGCGATCATGAGCTAAATTATCAATATTGGTACAATACGAGCTGGTAACAACTTTTTTTACCATTTCATCAACAGAATCATGAAAATTTGTTAACGCGAAATTTAGGTTAGCAAGTGAATCCAAACTGAGTCCATTTACTCAGAAAATAGAAATTCTTTGAAAACGTAGACAGGCATACTATATTTTTTGTCACTTGACATGTTTTTCAAAACGATTATGTTAGTGTTATAACTTTCGTTCCTATTTTATAAAGAAACTCGAGCTAAATACAGCTGTAGTCTATAGGCTAGACGTACAGATAAATTTAAATTTACTCGAAGAAATAATGGAAAAATCATATTACCGAAAACGAGACCGGAGATAAAGATAAAACGATGAACCAGAAAATGTCTGACAGAGCGAAAAAACTGAGGGTCCTGATCATCAGTTACTTCGAAGTGATAAAAATAATTAACTTTTCTGAGCTCAAATCAAAGATAAATGTTATGAAGATCAAAAGTTTAATGAACTACACAGAAGAATGATGACCACTAAAAATTATAATATTCTTTGTAAACTTAACCGTAATTTAATATTATCATTTCTTTCAAACGTCATAAAACGCTCGCATGACAAGTTGTTACACATGAGAACAAACCCAAGCAGATACGAGCAAGAGATTCAAAGGAACTGAGAACTTAAAAATACCTAATATAATCGAAAGACTAACCCTGCCAGAGTAAGAAGCATATACGCAGTCAAATGTATTGAATAATTACTAAATTTGTGCCGAGTATAAATAAAACGTAGGATAGTGTGATGTGAATGCAATAAAATTCACAGAACTAAATTACGACAGCAGAAAAAATGAAAAATATCGAGGAGTCGATGATGGGAGAAATAGATAATGCTAACTGTTTGTAATGAAAGAAGATTTTTTGATGACCACACCATAGAGAATGGAAAACAGGTGTTGAACAAATACGTCCAAAAGACGATACAGTAGAGGATAAGTGAGCATAAAACGAAAATACTAAGTATTTCAAAATAGACGCAGAGAGTACCAAAAAACTCCACCAATTTCCTTTCGCCGTGTAATGCAGGAAGTATCTTTCCGCATATTTAAGGTGGAGAGGTGTCCTTCAATGAAGCGAGTATCTATTTACGGCGGACTGGCTACAGAAACAGTCAGTTGTGAGCCACGAATTTCAAAGATAAAGTTGCATTTTCAATATTCGACTAGATATTACATACGCGCATTTTGAAATTTCTGTCTCATGCAATGTTATCAGCCAAGAATTTGTCTGAATTTCAGTTTCTCCCCCAGTTTACGTCAATACGATAACTAATCAAAATTTGGAGGAGTGCTATTGTGGAATATCTTGTCGTGAGAGATATTCTCACCAGAAGGAAATTCTACAGAATTTAAGCGTGTTCAGCCACTTCATACATAAGTACGGGTAAGCCAGAACCATACGAAACACTGGCGATTTTAGAGCCGATTCGGGTGGTTTATATACAGCTTATTTACACGCACACAAACACACGTACGTAGGATAATACGTACGTTGGTGAGAACGGCCAGGTTGCATCATCCCCTATCGAGATAAGAGATGACTGGCTGGTTCGTGTACGAATTGTGACATCATCTTATTGTGTCACAATTCGGTACTCGTACATTACCTGCAAGTACATACAGGTAATTACGATCGAACGTATTTTGTGTTGTTTAACGTCACAAGGACGATTATTTGCCTGCCCTTTGGGGCGGCGACTGTCGTCAAGGGGTCCGAGCCCCTTTTCCTCATACCGGTGAGTCCCCACAGCTATATATTAATATATACAAACAGAATTATCCACTTTTTGGACAGGTATGACATAATTAATTGCAAGATAGACTGATCTAAAATTAAAATTTTGAATGAAAACTTTCAAACATAATCATAGTTTTCATTTTATTTTTTTGATGTTTCCACTACTCATACCAGATACCAAAATAAACCCTTCAGTAGAGTATTGAGAACTAACATTCAAACAGAACTTGTCCTGAAATAAAAATTTTTAGCTAACATATTCAAACTTAAATATATCTCCCAATTTTTAAGTTTTTAATTCTCAGTACTGATATTGAACTAAAACCCTTAAATAGAATTAAGAACTAACTTTTTAACAGAACAGGTCCAGAAGTGAAACTTACTTGGTACAACTTATCTTCTACAAAGTTGATCAAAAATACACCTTGGCACAGAATATTTGTGTTATCTTCAGATGGTAATAAAAAACTTGTATCTAGCTCAAAATTTCAGACTTAGTACAAATGCCTTGTACCATCTTAAGATTGTATAATTATTTCGGTCTTGGCACGTAACATATAAATCATTTCCTCCGATAAAAGGTGATAAAAATCTGTTGGTCGCTAATTTCAAAAACTACCCTCATTAAAATCACTTTTAATGATAAAATTTAATAAAAAAAAAAATTTAGAATTTTGCCAGAAAAACGTACTGGAGTTATTGAGATCGCATGCTAACACGAAAAGTTTAGAACCAAATTAGACGGAATTATTAGCATATAAATGATAAAGGAAAGGAGCACTGACCTCAAACATTCCAGTAGATGGTCCGGGAGAAATTTTAAAACAATTTTTTTTTTCTTACGAATGACACATTTTAGTTTATGACTGAGGGTTATTTTACTTTAATTTTTGTTTGCAAATTGGTTCATGAAAGGGAGACTTGTAAATCATAAATTTTGAAAAGCAGTTATTACCATAACCGACTTAATTATAATTATTGGCTGTATTACTATAGTATAGTTCATCTACGGAAGAATAAAGTCAACTACACATATTCGCCGTGATTGGGTCACAAGCGAATCCCAGAAACATAACTGAAGCGCAGTGGGTTACCTTCAACGATCCCAAAATCTCAAAAAATAGTGTAACTAGGCCATATTACACATGTTAGAATTAAAACTTTGCCCTTCAATAAACAAATCCGATGTTGTAACTTCTAATAAAATGTTAAAAAATTTACCAATGAGTGGTTCAATACAAAATTTACCAGTAAATTTGAATTCAATGCTTTCAAAAAATATACCTGACAATGCACCTATTCCTCAATGTTTGAAGAAAAAATCATCCCAACGTCACTTTGGGGTCCCCGGGGGCTCAATGAATGGTTCCATTTAAAAATGAACGGAAAAATTAAACTCAGCGCCTCAACGATGTACCACTCAATTTTTGAAGAAAATATTTTAACAACCCTTTTTTGGAGTTACAGTGGGCCCACAACGAGTGGTTAAATCTAAAAATGAACTGAAAATTTGAATTCAGCGAGTCAAAAAACATAATGGACGATGTATCACTCGATTTTTAAGAAAAAAATATCCTAAATCGTTGCCCATCACAATTCAGAATCCGAACTAAAATCGAGCTCAACTTGAAATCGGTATCAGAAAATTTTGGAAATTTTTGGTTGGTCATCTATGAGAAATGGCGTCATTACAAAAGTTGCTATGTGAGTGGGTACCATAAAGAAGCTTCGCTTCGCTCGCTTTAATAATTCTAGTTAAATAAGAAGGAAAGAAAACAAATCCAGTAATTTATCTTAATAAAAGGGTTTCGTATCAAACTAATTTTACTAGACTTTTGAATTGGAAAAAAATTTTACTTAACGCAGTTTTCCTTTGCTTATCTTCATGTTGGCGGCAGCAAGCGAGTGCTTTGAGTATTGATTTGCCATTATTTTTACCATTTCTGAAATTAGGACACTAACAAACACTGATGAAAAGGAAATGGCATTGGAGGGAATCGGAATAAACGTTGTCTAACTAGAATCAAAGCGGAATTTTATGCGTGTAAAAAAAAAAGAGAAAGAAAGAGGAAAAATATGGGTCTTTTTTTTTTTTTGATATTACTTCGTAATCTGATCCAATTTTTTTCTTTCTTTCAAAGAAGTTGTTTCGCATAGAAAACCATACTTTAGCCACAAAAATGAAAAATTTCCAACCAACTGAAAATTTGGGGCAACAAAAGATATTTCGCGGTACGCAGTAGGGTAAACTTTCCCGGTACCATAAATCATCACCACCATAGATGACGAGTCAGCAACCGCATCGCGTCTTTTTTTTCTTTTTTTTTTTGGTTGCTTCCTAAAGGTTTTTAATAAAAATTGAAATAATGAGGTTTAAATAATGATCTCTTCGATATTTCGTCTGTTTTGTAGAGGGGAGGTTAACGTATGAATGAAAATATAAGTCGACTTCGCAGTTTATTTCAGCCTACTTGCACCTCAGGTATTCAACGTTTCTTTATCAACTTGTTTTCAGTTTTATTTCAAGCGAATTTCAAGTTTTGGAAGGACATTATTTGTGGAAACTGAAGAAACTTTTGGAAAAAATTGTAACAAAACCGCCGATAGTGATTATTTTGAAGCAGTTTGAAATATCTTCTCAACTTATTTTTAACCGACCTAAAAAAAAAAGAAAAAAGAAAAGGAGGTTATCAATTCAATCTGTACTTTTATTTTTATGTTTGTTCTAGCCGAGTTTCTCAACCTTGACACCGATTTTGATGAACTATTTTCCAAATGATAGAGAATGATCCAATGGTGGTTCCATTAAATTAAAAAAAAAAAAGTCGATGAGTTTTGGAGTTATCTTTAAATAAAAAAACTGTAAGTCTCAAAGTAATATCTCCGTTAATGTTGGGCGAAAAATTACTTCAAAATTTTTTTTTCTCCAAAAATAGAATCAACTTCAAAAAACAATAAAAAATGCACTGAAAATAGAAAAGTAGTTGTTATAAAATTTCTCCAGTAAAATCTAGGTCTAGGGACTGGAAACATTGAAGTTGGTGCTCTTTTTCTTTACCGTATAGGCTTTATACGTCAATTCCTTCCAATTTTATGACAAAACTATTTAATTAGCGCCCACTTCAATAATTCCAGCCTCTAGACCTAGATCTAGCTGGAGAAATTTTAAAACAATTATTTTTCGATTTTTAGTGTATTTTTTAATGTTTTTTTTTTTAAGTAAATTCTAATTTTATAAAGAGTTTTGTTCTATACGGAGAACGAATAATACGGTTACAAATTACTACCAATTCATTGTCGGATGATTTGAGGGTATTGGGAGGGTGTTTTGGGGGCCCTTTTCAACATAATTGAAGGGAAAAAGAGTAAATAACACTATTTATAATTTATTTTGAATGAATATTGAAGTGTTTTTTAATAGATAAGTGTTATTTAGCTAAAGTGAAATGGAATTGTCTTTCTATTTCATACGTTCCATTTAATTGATTATAAATGAATCTGATAAGAATTCATCTTATATGATATGTAGAAGAATAAAATTTCTCCAGTAACATATATTGGATTTACGAAAAAGCAAATTATGGTGAATTAATAATTAAAAAAAAATGAACTAACTTGAAAAAAAAAAAAAAACCGGTAAAAGAAAATGCACTAAAAAGAGAAAATGAATACCTACTTTTAAAATGATTCCAGGAAGATCTAGGACTGGTGTCTAAAAGTATTGAAGCAAGCCCTCTTTTTCTTTACACTTATGTTTAATACATCAATCTCGTGGAATGTTATGATAAAATATTTTAACTTCAATAATTCCAGTCACTAGACCTAGATCTTGCTGGAGACATTTTAAAACTATTATTAAGTAGGTTTTCTTTATAAAATTTACTTATTATGCTTGTTGCGGTTTTAACCCCTAGGATTGGGGGGTACGTTTTTTGTTTTATGACCTCAGGAAAATTTTGGCACCAGTAACTCAAATTCATATATATATATATATATATACTGAGGCGTCCGAAATCAATTCCTGCCACAGTCGCCATATTTTATGAGGCATACGAAATTGATTCCTGTCACGTGTCATAAAGTCAACCTTTAATGTATAGTGGTGTTTAAATGCTAATGACATCACAATGTCCTAAAGTTAGGGCATCATGCAGTCGAAACACTGAATCGAGGGGTCTTGAATTGTGTTTTCAAGACATTTTATTTTTTTGACTTTGACTATGTCCTACAGCTGAATTCTTCTTGACTTGAATTAAACTTCTTCGGACACGGCAAAACGCAGCTTACATTTGTCTTCATACCTCAGCAAATTAATATGATGAATCAGCAATAAGCTAAGTTGTGCGGATAGAAGAGCCTAACAAAGTTTCGATCTATACAAGGTTCGAAATCTACAAAAACAAACAGCAGAATTATTTTGTCAAAGACTATAATTACAAAAGAATTATAGTGTCAACAAAGCGGAACAAAGCAAAGTGTGTAGAGGAAAAATAAAAAGTTAAAAAAAAGCTATGGCAGACAACAAGTAGGGGAAACCATCAGAAAGTTGTTGTGTCTTCACCTAATTGTGTGTCTTCATTAGTGATGGTTTTGTTGTTTAAAAGACTCCTAATATGAAATTTTAGGTCTCGGAGCTTTTGGTTGAAAGTGAGGGTGAGGTGAGAAAATTACTAACATATATGGAGTCAAATCCACCATGCGAAAACAGAAGGCTCGACGCGGCCTTTAAATGACAGAGCAAGGCAGTCATCTTGAACCAAGCTTGTCTTAAAGTTGTCTTCAACACACCAAATTTCCCTCCTAACAGATGCCAGGAACTCCATCTGATCTTATTGTCGACTGATGCTTCACCTCGCAGGTGTTTTTAAAAGATCGCCTTGAAGTGCGATGTGCAACTGGTGAAACTAGGAATGACTTATGTGTCGTCATTACTGATCCTTCAGGACAAAAGAACATCCCTAATTTGCCTTTGTCTTCAACTGAACCTATCTGGAATACCAACTACCATCCTAGTTGTCTTCAAGGTAGATTAGATGAATCATATTCTGCATCTCGAAGATGGTATACATATTAAATTGCCTAACGTGAGGACTTAGACGTACAACTTGTGACTTGGAGCTGCTACTATCCGCCTACACAAGAAGGACTCATTTGCAAAGACGAACCTAGTACTGGGTGTCGCCAGTGCAAAGTAGAGAGTGATTTAAAAATTAGAATTCGTCTTCACAAATCAGTTCTTCTTGTTAAGGAAATTTCCCCACTTATTGTCTGCTAATTGCCTTCAAACATACGATGTCGATAACATAAAAAGCGAGAGGAAATATAAAATGTGTACAGCCAATAAGATTACAGAAAGCAGAAATATATACGTCGACATATAATAGGCTAAAAACGCACGTGGATGACTGATAAAATAAAATATAATAAAAACATATTAATGACTGCAAACCGCAAGCAAAGCGTGAAAAGAACAGAGATAAAGCAAAAAGGTTGGCTGCATTCATATCTGTCGATGGGTTTTTATTTTCATTCGATTCGTCTTCATTTAATATATGTCTCATGGTGCCAGTCTGTCGGATCGAACCAAATTATTGTCTAAAATTGTCTGAATTTGGAAGAGTCGTTACTGAAATAAAATATATTATAATCGCCTGAAAGAGAATTAGATTTTATTTCTGTCTTCACGTCTTCATCTGAATACGAGTTCAAATTCGGATAATATAATGTCCGAATTCGAATTTTGTCTCTCGAAAAATTGTCTTAAATTGTGACGTCATTATTTTGTCAGAATTTGTCAAAACAAAATTTTTATTTGAAGGTCCAGATCTCGGACTTCTCAATACATACACGTATATATAAGTCAATTTTTTGTTCCCACGGTACAGGTCCCAATTTTTATCCGAAAATCACGAAATTTGGTACGAACATATTTGACCAGTAATAGTCGACAACAAAACAAAGGACGAAAAATACAAGAAAAAATGTGAAAAATAATAGTACGCACGTGACATAACAATTCGTGAGAAAAAAGGTAGGGAAGGATTAACAACCGAGGTTGTATTATATTCTACCATCTCTAATAAAAAGATGGTGGCGTGAGAGATCGAAAAAACTTAAAGAGAGGGAAAAAATGTTAAGTTACGTAGCTAGGCTAAGAGTTTAGCCTAGCTGAAAACGCTCACGGCGTTTCAATGTGCGTTTATTTATTTTATTATATTTTATTTTATTATTATTGGGGAAAAGAAAGAAATTTTTATGATTTTGTTTTTAGGGGATGGTCGCATCCTACAATACACGGTATTAGTAGCCAATTGTTTTAAAAACTTCGTTTAAGCCGCACAAAAATGGATAAATCTTGAAAAACAACAATAATGCACTAAATATTGAAGAAACTTCAAAATTTTTCCTAGGTATATTCGGAATGACATGAAAATTGTTAAAGTTTTTTTTTTCCCCTAATCATCTGAAATCATAGGAATAGGGAAAACTATGGAAAATAAGAGAAAAGTAGGCAAGTATAGAAATAAGAAAATATTTTCCTTTACATTTAAACTTTTGAAAGGTATTTTGAGAACTTTTTCAGTAAAATCTTATTACTGTTGGTTTTCCGTTTCAGTTCTTCAGTTCTACTTGAGAAAAATTTTAAAACAATAATAAGAAGTATTTACAATTCAATAATATCAAAAACTAAAATTTTAACAATAATGCAAACTAAATACCTAATCATTAATTTTAGTAACCAAAATTAATTGTTTTTGATTTCAATTTTATTCATGCGCCAGGAAATGGTCTTCAATTTGATTTTCTGTAAAAGAAATTGGATACACTATTTTTTCATTTGAGATAATTTGGGCTGAAAATACAGCGAATATGAAACTTTCTCAAAGCACATAGAAAAATATAACTAAACCCATTGCCTTTAGAAACTTGCAACAACCAATTATCAACAGAACAGGCTGGTTTTAATCTACTACATCATCCTTTTAGGATTTCATCGTCCATCGCACTAACACTCTGTATATACACTAAACAAAAGTTGATATCACAGGTCATCACAATCGAATCTATTGTTGTGATAAGAATACTTGTCATTCCTATTGCTTCGTTTAAATTTAACACACGGATAATTTCATAGTTCAGAGGGAGAAAAAAAAAGAAAACAGCTTTTTTTTGATTTAATAAAAATAAAATAAAATCGAATAGAATCCTTCCATTTCTACACAATTGCTAGAATCCGTACAGCCGACTTTACGATATCTTCATTCCTGTTAATCTTTATTATTCTTACTGTGCTAAATCCTACGAGGGTAGTAAACACAGTTTTAGTGCGTTAGAGTTTTGTTAATCCATAAGTAAATCGTCTTAGTCCTCTTTTTTTGCACTCATTTTTTTTTCTCTTCCGCCCATTTGTTTTTTACATTCGTATGTGAGAGAGCTTTTCTTTCGCTTTTTTCATTTTTTGTTTTTCTTTTTTTTTTACATTTTTCGATAAACTTTCTTCATTGTTTGAGAAAATTTTATAACGGTACAGGAAATTGAATATTAACATGGAAAAGGAAACTTTCGCAATGATATACGGTGTTAAAAATGATTTGTGTTGTTATGCCCTGTATTTATGATTTATAAACACAAACGGTACGTACAAAAAGAGTAAGTATATATGCAAGAAAATGAAGATAAATTATCAAATATGTACCATACATTATTTTTAGTTTTTTCAAGAATCACTAACATATGATGATAATTCACGGTTCAGTTGGTATTTTACAAAAAATTTCGTGACAGGTCAACTTAGATTTGAAAACAAATACACATTACGCAAATAAACGTTGATTCAATAAAAATTCGAAAACCATAACTCTTACTACCTAACCTCCAACTAAAAGCCAATGACAAAAGACAAAGTTTGGTTTGTGATAAAAAAGCGAATCCAATTTGTTTATTTTTTTGTTGTTCATGTCCGCAAGTGATTTCAAATGGTAATTTTTGTTCAACTTCACAAAAAAAATGTTTTTTGTTTTTTTTCTGTAGGCATCAGTGCAGAATGTACATTTGATTCGCCTTTTAATGACATAAATAAGTCGTAAATACTACAGATCCCACAAATGAATACAAAAAAAAAAGATTAAAAAAAAGTTGTTCATTTATATGTAGGCTACGCAACTTTTCTAAAGATATTGCCTTATCTGCTGAGACTATAAAAAAAGTTGTAAATTAATAGGGAAAATAAGACTCTATTATGTTTCATTTAATGGATTTTCTTGTTTGAACATTACGATTTACGACCTGATTATATAAAGCAATTTTGGAATAAATAATACTTCAATAATAGGTACTATACTACGATTTATTCGACAGTTTCACTCTTGTCGCTTAAATATAATTGTTGAAATTAAAACCTCCAGCTCTAAAATATACAGCCTACAACTGTATTCATCCATGAATTTTTAAGTAAGTAGGTTGTTAATTATTAGAATCTAGGTACTAAGTAAAATTAATCTCCTAAATCTCCATCAAATGCGGTACAAGTCGCAATTTTTGTTTAATAGTCACAAAATTTGGCCCAAACATTAATACTAAAGTTTTTGTTCCAATTTTGGAAGTTCTATGAGTTTCAATTAACGTTCAACCAATACTTAGCAACAAAATTAGTAAAGGATGTCTACTATGATATGTTCTAACATGATATCTGTGGCAGTGGGTGATTGAGATGAACGAGTGTGCTTGCACACTTGTCAATCACCCAGTGGGCCAGTGGGCATAAAGTCCACGAACAATCTTTTTATGCTCACAGCTTTACTTCATCAGTACTGCCAATTTGAAAACTGAGCTCAACTTACACACCTCATCTATTAATACAAAACATACAGCACCTTCCGACATTTGTGGTGGTGAGGTGTGCGCACACACCTATACCCACAATATCAATTTTTGTTCAAACCCGATTATTTTATTAAAAATTATCAACAATATGTAAACATGTAGGTACTTGAAAGTCTGCTCAAGGATCAGAAATTTTAGCCGAGGTATTTTCTTTAATTTGGAATAATAGTTGTGAAAGGTCAACCAACTTTTTTCTCACTCAACAGAAAAAAAGAAGTACATAATGACTTCAAAAAGTTAATACTGGCCTTTATCTCCCATTGTTAAATAATGAAAGTGTAGGTATCCCACTAGTTAACATTGAAGTTATAAATTTCTATTGAACACCGTACAGGTAGAAAAATTGGTACTAAGATCTGACAAGGCCTTTTGATTTTGGTGCGGATTGTCTGAACAAAATTGTTGAACAGACCATTTTTTTGAATTTTGGAGGTCAAATGGCTGTAAACTGCAATACCCTACTGTTTGATGAACACCAACAAAAGTACAATCATCAATTATGATCTAAACTAATTTGTTATAAATTCTAGTGGTGATGTATTTGACCACCCGTATGCAGACCACCTCCCTTTCATTAGAAATCAAACTTTTACATGTTCTCATTATATATAGCTCAAATATACGTTTCAGCTGTGAATACATCGAAGTATGCAATTTGCACTAACTCAGCCGTTCCATCCCTGCTGTGCATCTGCATTAACTACAACCTAGCATCAGCTCTGCATGCCATACACCAACTTGGCATGCCAAAGCATCATACTGTTAATCAAGAACCTGGTTTTGCAACACCCAATCGAAAATGGGGTTTGTTATTTTCACACCCAACAAACTCGTGAGTGAATCACTGGGCTGAAAGTGTGTGCAATTTTGTTGAGTTCTTAGGAATATAATTGTGTAAAGGTGAAACCTTCAAAATTGATAAGATTAATTTTTCATAGAAATTTTCGAAGCATATTACTACATTTACAATAAAAAATATGAAATGAACTAGAATTAAATAATTTAATTACTACATGATGGAAAATTATGGCAAAAAATTGAACATCAAAAGTACTTCTTACTTAACCTGAAAATCCACAATTATTCAGAACACACCACCAATGTTCATTAAAAGAACTGGTTAGGTTTAGTAACAGACTTGCGATTAAAAATAAATTTTACATACTGAGCCGTCAAAATATCTGAAATTATCATAATACAGTGGACGAATAGTCAATGCTCTTTGTCAAAAAATGTGGTCGAAATATGGTATTCAATCATTAACGAATTTCATTTTCCTAAAATATTCGTAAGAATACGTCCCCTAGTTGGTTGCCTAATTTTAATATTTACAACTCTGACGTGACCAGAAACAAAACTATCAAATTTCATATCCACAACACGCTCTTTTTTTCGGACCTCTTTTTCCTTTCCCTTTCTTTTATAGCTATTTCGCGATAGTAAATAATAAAAATATACTTTATTAAGAAAATTCGCCCTTCAGTTCAAAAAGGGACAAAAGTGATTAAGCATTTATACTGCGGGTGCGAAAACATTGAAAAACTTCATATCAACTCAACAATGGGAGAATGGTCTGTGGAAAAAGAGAGAAAAGAAAACAGACAGTAAACAGAGGAAGAAGGAGCTGAAAAGACAGGAGGAAGAAAGAAAATGGTGACTTCCGTCTGGACAATGGCGTTCTTTAATAATAATTCAAAAAAAATCAGAGCAGTTTTTCAGTTTTTCTCTCGCAAAATGCATTGAAATTAATGATTAAAAAACATTATTTTTCACAAATTCAAGAAATACAATTGGTGTGCCATTATTTGATTGCAACGACAAACAAAACACAAGAAAAATTGGAGATGAATGTATTAGAAGTCCTTGAATCTCCGTGGTGATCTAACGCCAAGGCATCCCAAAATGTGTACCTTGTCTCACTGTTTTGCAAATACCTCGTAAACGGTTTTTGACCGACTTTAGGTCATTCAACATAAATATAAAGTTTATAAAATTTTCGTAGAAATTACTTACAACCCTTGAAATACCAAAAATTGGACCAAATTTCGTTTTTTTAAATAAGAACCCGTATTTTTCTACTCGGACTTGAAAACTATACAAAATTTCATAAAGATCAGACTGGTCAAACATCAAAATCAGTCGACTACTAACGGAGATAAGTATGACAGTGAAATATCACTTGAATCAGGCAATTTGCATACCTAACGGTTGTCGCAGCGGCAGTGGATACAGCAATCTAATGTAAACGCGGCAACCTACGCACTTTGCAAATTGCCTCTAATTTTTAGTATTTACAAGGATTACAAATAATTTCTAATGATGAACTCAAATTCTAAGATAAATATTAAGGGTTGTCACCTTGAAGGACTTTATGAAAAAACTCTAACGCAGCAACAGCTCCCTTAGAAAAAGTAGGTTTTCGAAAGTAGAAAATTAGCAACTAAAAAGTCTTAATAGATCATAATTGATGATTGTATTAAATTTGGTAACTGTTAACTTAAAATTACGTAATCTAAAACAATTATCGCTTTCAAAATCGAAACAAAAATAGATTTTTTGGAAGTTCCTTCCGGCAGATCCGCACCAGAATTGCTAGCATGTTGCAATAAATTATAGTTAATATTTTTTGAAAATTTCTTAGTTATTGTTCAAAATCAAGAATTTTGTAGCCAAAATAATATCAAAATAGCTACACCTTAAAAAGCGTAGGCCGATCCGAGCCAAAATTAGTAACAATTCGAAAAATTTTCAGATCACTTCTATGGATGGTTCAGCCGATTACAACTAAATTTTGAAGAATGTTCGAATATTTATAATATATTCAATTTTTTTCACCAAATTTCGTGTCTATTGCTTGAAAATTATGCACTTTATAACCATTTAAACCAGAAAAATTCAACATAATACGATATACCGGACGTACCATCCGACCAATTTGAACCAAAAACAATAGACCTCATTCGTGTCTAGATTCAAATAAGTATACCAAATTTCAAGACTATCGGTTGAAAATTGCGATCTGTAGAGTGTTTCATAGAATTGTGTGTATGTATAATATAGTGTACACACGCATTTCAACTAGCAGCGCAAAAAATTTCTCAGGGTCGTGAGACAATAAATGAACCGATTCTGACTCCTGAGTCTTGATACCATATAAATTTTAAAATGTAGATTATCTTCGAAAACCAACATAAAAAGGGAGTATCCGTACTAAATGGTTCACCCGATATAAAATCGGTGAAAGAATTCGCTGAAAGAAATGACAGATTGCATAAATCGCTATTCCAGAAAAGCGTAAATTTCCCCTATTCTTGTAAGAAAAACACACAAAATAATTTCAAGAATGCGTACATACTTACATTCAAGATAGGTATGTAAGGAATACGCATCTAACATGTTAATGTTGCGCAGAGCAAATCAATTTACTTATCAAAAAAAAATTTCATAAATTTCATAAAAACAAAAAATGAATGAAAATTCTATAAAAGGAAAAAAACAATTGTTTTAAAATTTCTCCAATAAAATCTATACTGGAATTAAAATGAAACGAAAAAGCATTAATGGTAAGTAAATTAATAATTTTTTCAAAAAATAGAATCGATTTCAAAACAAAACACAATAAAAAATGCGCTAAAAAGAGAAAAATTATGTTTTAAAATTTCTCCAGCAAGATGTAGGTCTAGGTACTGGAATTATTGAAGAATTGGCGCTTTTTTCCTTAACATGTAGGCTTAATATACGTCAATTCCATCAAATTTTATGACAAAATCTTTTAACTAGCGCGTTTCATTTTAATTCCCGTAGATTTTAAGATAGGAATTTAAAAAAATTATTTTTCTCTGTTTAGAGTATTTTTATCTGATTGGATTTTTTGATTAATATTTTTTTTTAATAATTTTTTGTTTCAGCCGGTAGCGGCAATATTAATTTAAAACTAATAATTTTTTTATTTAAAGATAACACCAAAACTACCTCATCCATTCTAAAAACAATTTTATGGAATCATCATGAGATCAGTCTCCGTCATTTAAAAATAAGCTCATCAAAATTGGTGCCCAGGTTGAGAAATTATGCTGGAACAAATATAAAAAAAATTGAAAATCTTCTCCTTAATTTGAAGTCGGTTAAAAATACCATTTATTTTAACAGAAAGAGTCATCGCGCCTGTTAGCAACTCTAGTGCTGATCGGCCGAAAGGTATTTCTCGAAAACATATTTTTCTAACGAAGCTGCTGCTGGGTTAGAGTTTTTTTTTTAGGTTTACTGATTTTTAAATTAATCTCTGATCACATTAACGGGGGTACATTTCTGACAGAGATAAAGAAATTCAAGTTGAAATATTCCGAGCGCTTTCCTATCGGTGGGCATGGAAATTTTTGTGCGCTTTCTTGACACTTACAAATCATGAAATTATTTAGGTTTGTGCGCTTTTCTAATACAGCCGCAAGAATGGAGCCCTTCTTTAGAAACAATTACGAGTCCATTCATTCAGCTGATTTTCATTAATAAATTCGTTCGTACTTGAAAAAT
The DNA here is from genome assembly GCA_011428145.1 of Ericerus pela. Classification (NCBI taxonomy): domain Eukaryota; kingdom Metazoa; phylum Arthropoda; class Insecta; order Hemiptera; family Coccidae; genus Ericerus; species Ericerus pela. Next base: position 942,746 of record WOFM01000486.1, read on the forward strand.
TTTATAAATTTACGCCATAATTCTATGAAGACGCGATCATCCAAATGGATAACCCTACATCTTGTGAACGGAATCATGAAGTCAAGAGTAGGCTAAGCCATACCATATTTCAAAAAACATCATCATCTTGTAAAGTCATGAAATAAATGAACGTTTAGGTATAAACTGCGGCTACTTCATTCGTTATCTAAATGGCCAAAATTTTAAATTTCGCAAAGACCGAAACCGCAGGCCTTTATTATCGCAGATTATTCGTTGAAACGTGCAGATGAAACCGTTTAAAATATTTCACAAGTTGAAAATTTTTCTAGCTAACATCTAATTTAAATATGAGCCACGTTTGGTGCAGACACAACACAAAAAGCCAAAAAGAAATAAAAAGAAGACACGACAATCTGGCCGCCTAAAAATGAGATTATTCAACGATTTAAGATTTTTAGGCTAAAATCTTAACCAAAAATTATGCGAAAAGACCGGTCAATATAAAGATAGGATTATACAAAAAAAAAAAAAAAAAAAAAAATACCTACATTCACAATATATTTTTATCATTTTTGTTTTAAGAATAAGAAGTTTTGTTTTTTGTTGCTACATTTTTTTTTTTGCTGCACCCAATATTTTATACGGACATTTTTATATTCACGCCCGAACACGGCCGTCGCTGGTTAAAAGAATATACCGGAAAAAATTAAAAAATTTTACGAGCTACTTTTTCCCTTTTGCGCTAACATGATTATAGCTATGAGTGGGTGAAAAAAGTAACCCCCATGCATTTAAGTAGAAGAACGAGGCAATAAAACAAAAATTTATTCTTTAATTGGTTTCTTTTTTGGTGCGTTAAAAAATTGCCGACCGGGTCGAAAAAATAAACGTTAAATTCAGGCTATTTTTTTTTTGAGAAAAATATAAGCAAATGGGGCTAGGATGTGAAAATGTCTCCTCTTTATTCCAAATGAGAAGTTATGGCGACGAAATTGCTTTGAATCCCACCAAACGACGCTTCAACTTCGTAAAGGTCTTGATTCTATTTAATAAAATTTTTCAAAATTATAAAACCGTTTTCAAAGGTGCTATTATACCTCAGGAAGAGACGAACTTATACACTTTAAATTTAACTATATTTTCAAAAAAAAACTTTTCAAAACACAACAGAAAGAACATATCCGTACATGAGATATGAACTTATATGAGTGCAAGATATCGAGGCTAGATAGTTAAAAATCGATGCCATTTACAGAATTGACTATTAAAATTGTGAACGTAAAACGACGAACCAAAGAGAGGCTGAAAAACAGAATCATTCAAAACAAAACTGAAGGACAAAAAATCAAGAAATAAAAACTGGCCTAATATCCACTGTTAAGAAAACAACACCATTTTGATTAGGAAAATGCCGCAATAATAAGCTAAAAAAATAATATTTTTTTTTTTTTTTAAATTAAAGAAATAAAAAAGTAATAAAATGAAACGAAAAAAAGGATTATGTGTTCCGTCGTATTTAGACAGATGAACATATTCGATGACCTAAATACTCCGCAACAATTAACGGCGAATATTTCCTCTAAATATTCACCGTTACCTCCGTTAGTAACCTAATTAACAGAGCTAACAATTATGCAGACATACAATTTATCAGCATAATTGTCAGCACTATTTAGGTATGTACCTGAGGTACCCTTTTGCAAAAGTAAACAATATTGGGCACAAAAAGAAGTCACTTGGTAAATCGATTTACACCAAAACTTCACTTGCCTTTCTGAAGAGTTTTGAGGTAGTTTTACTACATTGAACTCTAAAGTCTGTAGGTGTTCCTAGACACCGCCAAGTTAGTAGTCCACCCTATGTAGAGGTGAGATGACGATAGATAGAATATTAATATATATATATATATATATGTGTGTGTGTTTTACGTACGATTATCCGCTAAGTGAGCGAAGTTACTTAAGTATAAGAATTTATTGTGACGAGGTGTCAACCGCAATTTATTGTGACTATAATTCAGTATTAAATATTGTTTGATAAAAACAGGTATTTATTTTGTGTGTTTGTTCACAACTATCCGGGATAACAAACACAACATTATGGTAAATAATTAATTAAAAAAAAAAAATTCTTTTAAAATTTCTCTAGTCAGATTTAGGTGTAGGGACTGAAATTATTGAAATCGGCACTCTTTTCCTGTACCATGTAGGGCTGCATACGTCAACTCCATCGAATTTTATGACAAAACTTTTGAAGTAGCCCCAAATTTAATAATTCCAGTCCCTAGAGATTTAGATCTTGCTGGAGAAATTTTAAAAGGCTATTTTTTCTTTTTAACGATTCTTTTTTTTTTTTTTTTAGTGGTTCTATTTTTTAACAAAATTATTAATTTATCATAATGCTTTTTAAGTAGGTTTTCATTAGGAAGTCTACTTGTTCTTGATGCAGTATTAGCCCCCATGATCGACCGTTGAGTACTTTTTCGTTTCATGACCTCAAGAAAATGTTGGCACCAATAACTCAAATCATGTTCATATCTTTATGATAAACGTGCCTAAAACCCGATTTTTTAAGAAAAAATTCAACGAGTATTATGAAGACATAATTCAACGTTAATTATTCAGATAAAATTCAAGGCGGATATCCAACTACAAATGTTTCATTGTTTCTATCCTAATAACGAATTGATCAGTGTTGCTAGGCCAGTACAAGCCAATTCGTTTGCTTTAGAGCTTTTATATATATATATATATATATATAAGTGAATTTCTTTTCTACATGGTACAGGTCGCAATTTTTATCCGATAATTACGAAATTTGGTACAAACATTTGAACTACGGATTTTGGTGCAGATTGGAAGGACGGTATTTCTAGTACCACCATTATTATTTTTATTTTGGCTATAAAATGCTCTATTCTTCACTAATGGTCACGAAATTTGGAATAATATTTATTTTAATTCATTGTAATACTCTACTAATTTTGGCGCGGATCAGACGGTATTTCTGGTACCGCTATTTTTGTTTTTATATTGGTCATAAAATGCGGAATTTTGGAATCATATGTACGAAATTTGAAACAAATATTTATTATATTTCATTTTAGCATGCTATCAATTTTGGTATGAATCGACCTGACGATACTTCCGATAAAGCTTTCTTTTCCTATTTTTTTTTCTAATTTGCATGAATTTTTCTTTTTGCAGAAATTAACCACATCCCCATGATTTCTGTTTTTTATTTCATAATTTTATTATATTTCTTTGGTTTTATTTGAAATTATATGATTATTTACCATACTTTATTATCTTAATTAATTTTTCATTTCAAAAAATAATGCTTTTATATTACATATTGTCTAATATTTTGTCAGCAGCTAACAAATTTCGTACAATCATAACATACCACTAACGCATATAAATTTACAGATAATTAATGTGACCATCAAAATTCATAATTATTTTTCTCGAATACCTACTTTTTCTAGTGAGGCTTGCTGCGCTAAAGTGTTTTCGTTTCATTTTAATTCCAGTAGATCTTACTGGAAGAATTTTAAAAGAATTATATTCTCTTTTTGGATAATTTTTATCAAAAGCTTTTATTGCATTCACTATTGCTAGTTCATATATACTCACCACCAACAGCGCCACTTGTCATTATTAATTTTTATAATCACTACCGCAGTACGTCAGTACCGCGACTGTATTATGGTGTTGCCAATACCAGCAAAGAATAAAAGCTCATCTTTTAAAAAGTTTCTTTTTAAGTGGTACTCGTTATTCGTTTTTTTTTTTCTTCAGTTGATCAAATTTTTTTATGTAAATAAAAATTTTTTTCAATGATATTTTGTTTCTAGCGTCAGCGACAGTAAATATTACTTTAAAACTAACCATTTTTTATTTAAAAATAACTCAAAAACGGCCGCAACGATTGTAAAAAAATTGAATGGGACCATCATGGGATCACTCTTCACCATTTAAAAAAAAATTCATCAAAATTGGTGCTTAGATTGAGAAATTCTGCTGAAATAAACAAAAAAAAAAAAACAGAATTGATAACCTCCTCTTTTGTTTTGAAGTCGGTAGAAAACTTTATTATAACTATGACATCCAAATAAGGGGCACGCCAACACATAAGTACATTAGATCAGATCAAATTGTCAAAGAAAAACATAATTATGAAGGATTCGACTTACTACAAGAATTTTAATATGTATTGCTTATATTACCTGATGAACTAAATCTTGAATCTGGCTGCCCATAGTATAGCAGGGGAGACAGAAGAAGATGAAATAAGACCTTAGCCTACAAAATTCGACGAAAATACCACACCCCATTTTTCCTATGGTGAATATCTTACGACGCTGATGGCCCACTTGTTCGCCCCTCACATTTCGTGAGTCAAAATTACCTACTCCAAATACTAACAACAACAAGCTTCTGCTGTCGATCGTCTCTCAGACCTTTGTAGAAATGTCGCACCAAAACCAAAATGAAATAATTTGTCGACGAGAAGAAGTTAAAATTTACTTACATAATTATAAAATTAAATTATACTTTGTGATCTGAATTCATCATCGTGCAAACGCACTTTAATTTTATAAGGCAGATCGACTGATAGCCTTTCACAAATGGAAACTGACTGACTGGCGATTCCCTAATTACCTAACAAGCGGGCTAAAAAATCTACGAGAAAAACCCGACAGGCGAGAGTCAAGAACAAGGGAGATACGGAGAGCGTTAGTGCCGAACAGACCGAGAAAATTAAAATACGTTACCTACCGTACAAAATGTCTAAAAGATGATATCTGGATTGGAGGTACAACCGAATTCTAAAATGAAAGGCAATATTAAACAATGAAATTAGTCAAATTTACAGAGGCGATAAATTAGAATTGCAACTTTCTTATCATATTAGTGTTGTAAAAGAGGAGGCGTACCGGAAATAAAGAAGTAACTAACCGAGAAATTTTCAGATCTCGCATCAAATGTAGGGATATACTGATCATTGAAAATACCATCAGCAATATTTTTGAATAGGTATCTTCTTCAATACGTGTACGCAGAGCGTATCGAAAAGCTCCATAAATTTCCCTTTGCCGAATAATCCAAGAAGTAATGCGAGGAATATCTTCCACACATTTAATGCGCAGAGGTACTCTCTAATTCTGTATTTTGGGAAGTATTGTTCTGTGGCAAGGTTTTGAGCCAAAAATTCTCAACATAAATTCTAATTTTTAATATAAATCGATTTATCAATATACATTAATAAACAAATCTCTTCTTCACATACATAATATAATAATTAAAATATTACGGGCTAAAAATTGTTGGAAACAATATCACTCCAGAACCGCTGGAAAGATTTGCATGATATTTCACAGAGAAACTTGGGTTATTCTTAGGAATGTTTATAATCATCAAGGAAGTCCGTAGCCTCCTACAGGCGAAGTTACCAGTTTTTACCATTTGCGAAAACAGAAAATGGGCAAAACATTTCTTGAACAGAACGAAAAGGAATAAAAGAGAATTGAAAAAAAAACTTCTTTTTCTCTCTTTTTTCATCGTCTATACATTTATTGGTTGGTGACTTGATGAGGTGGATATGATTCTCTCCATTTCTCTCTCTCTCTCACTCCGTTCCGTTTTTTTTTTTTTTTAATCGGGTTCCATCTGAATCTACAAAATAGGGGTTAAAACAATTATCAGACTACGCAAATGAAGCTATGTGTCACAACTCGTAGATGGTTTAATAAACAAAAGCATTCAATAGAAACAAGACGTTTAAATACTTTTGTCGTTATAAATATAAAATAAAGAGTCGTAACATCCATGTTTTCACTAAAACAGTGTACCTATCAACCACTCATTGAATTTCATTCGTTAGACGTCAGATTATAACATTTGTCGATTCACCAAGTCAATAAATAAATTTAGGTAACATGTACAGGGGACGCAGAATTCTATGAAGTAATTGAATTTTTCCATAGAGTCTTTCGAGCTACACCACAAAAACCCGTCCTCAACTGAAAAATATTTTGTTGAAGCATTATGAGCCGAATGGAAAAATTTATGAAATTGACAACAAAACTGTTTCCAAGTCAGTGGCGAGTCCAGAGGGAAAAATTTACTATTCACTCCCAAATTATTTAAAAAAAAAAAAAACAAAAAAAAACAAAAAAAAACAAAAAAAAACGAGAATTTAAGGGAAAAAAAGAATGTCCACAGAATCCATACAAAATCGGTCAAAAATTTGTTGATGACCGGCCGCGGCACAATCCACTCGACAGAAAAAAATAAATGAAGAAGGTACTGTACTTACCCAATAGTAATAAAGTGAGATCAGAAAGAGCCAGACTGAATAAATAATAATTGGTGGCCGTGTGCAGTGAAATGTTTCGAATGATGACAACGCAAACAGCAATGTTGCCTACGACGCCGGAAACGAAAATGGCTACGTAAATGGCGGTCAACGGTATGACCACATTTAGCGGTAAATGCTTCGGTCCCCTTACCCTCGTAAGGTATTCATCCAGGGTTAGATTACGTATGTAATCACCCTCTTCTGTATCGTTGAAAGCAAAAGCCATGATGATGACGGCAGCTGTTGTAGTGGATGATAATGATGATGGTGATGATGGTGGAGGAGATGGTGGTGGTGGTGGTGGTGGTGGTGGAGGCGGCTGTGGTGGTAGTAGTGATGGTGGTGATGACGGTGCTGCTACTGCTGCAACTTCTGGTAAAATTACTTCCGAGTCACGCATCCGAGTGATCTTTTGTCCGATTGAACATTTTCGCGAACTCATTTAATCGCACAACCGGTAATGAAAAACATTTTTCGCGTTTTAATTTCACGTTTGGAAACAGAAAATCGTCTTCTTGCACCCTGAAACAATCAAAATGGAAATGATAAAAAAATAAAAGATGAAGACAACATACCTCGTTAGAATTTCGTTACGGTACGAAAAACAATTTTTGGAAAATTGTCTTCGTATTATCGCAGGATAAAGTGCACCGTCTTTCCTCCTCCTCATTCACCTTCTTCTTTTTCTTTTTCTTTCTTTTTTTCCTCTGATCGAATCGACGAATAAAAAGCCATACAGGAAATTATTTCTGGTCACTTTCGATATACCGGCAATAGAAATAAGCGGGTTTAATCTCATCCCTTTCTAACAACGGCACGTGAAATAAATACGATCACAAACCACTTTTGAAAACGTCGCTTACATTGAAATGCGAAATCGAGTGAAAGTAATTTTTTTGCAAACTCGAGCTTTGGAAAAAAATTTAGCTGGGTAAAAAAGTAACATGCTTGACACTTGATTGTGAACCATGTACTAAACACATTAAACGTAGGTACCCAGACCCACCCACCAAGGTCGTCCACAGAACGAGGAAACGGTTCAAAAAATTTCGCGTGCCAACGTCATGCCTCTATAATCAAAAAAAATACGTATCTATTGGGCCTATAACAACAAAGACATGAGCGAATTTTATGATGGTTATGGCAAAAAAAAAATTGAAATCATCGGTTACCTTCAACGACTCTAACTTCCATATGCTCGCACATATTTCTGAATCGAAAGGGGAGGACTGGAATGAGTAAACAAAAACTTTTAAATAAGAATGAAAACTTTCATAAAGGATTTTAAAGTAAGTATAAAATTTCTTCTTAAACAAAAGTTTAACGATGATGGAGCAGTTGAAAAAAAAAAAAATCATCCTCAGACATTATTTCTTCGATTCATCACTTTTGGTTACAAATGAAATATAAGTAGGTTGGTATACTTTTTGTTGTTTTCAATATTTGTCGGCTGAAACCTAACTATGGAATACCTTGTAGTGAGAGATATTCTCACTAGAAGGAAATTCTACAGAATTTAAGCCTGTTCAGCCACTTCGTGGTGAGCCAAAACCAAGGCGAACACTGGCGATTTTAGAGCCGATTCGGGTGGTTTATATACGGCTTATTTACACGCACACTAAGACACATATGTAAGAATATACGTACGTCTGTGAGGGCGGCCAGGTTGCATCATCCCCTACCGAGATAAGAGATAACTGACCAGTTCGTGTACAGATTGTGACATTGTTTCATTGTGTCACGATTTGGTACTCGTACATTACCTGCATGTACTTGTAGGTAATTACAATCGAACGTATTTAGTGTGTTTAACGTCGCAAGGACGATTATTTGCCTGCCCTTTGGGGCGACAACTGTCGTCGAGGGGTTTGAGCCCATTTACCTCATACTGGTGAGTCCCCACAGCTACTCCCCCCCAGTTTTTGCACCACAAAAATGATCAAAATAAGCAAGGCCTGGGGGGATGTGCGGGTTTTACTTCCGCCTCTAGTAGGCCTCCCATTTTGCCAGGGCGCTACCTACCACAGCCCCAACGCACTCGTAGGATTCTCTACGGGCGTGTATCTGGGCCAGGTAATTTGCCCGGGTGTCCTCTCCCCTACGCCTTAGTGGTACATTTTTCAAGCGGGCGTAGGGATGATGACGGGAGTGAGGGGGCAGCAGACGTTTAAACAGTGGCTTCCTTAACATTGGGGAGTTTGAATTCCCTGATGTCCAGGTGGCAATCTTTGCCTTTTCATTTGCGGCCCTCTCGGCCGTAAACAGGAATTTCATGGGCTCCCTTTTTTCCTCTGGTTTCGGCTCCGGCTTCGGAGGTTCCAGAGTCAGGGCCGATTCCTTTGGCAACTGGGGAGGTGAAATTACCGGAGGCAGCGGAGATGTCATTTCCACTAGGACATCGTCTATGGGAGGAGCCGTGTCCATTAGCAACTTCTCCTCAATCAGGTCCAGCTCCGTCTTCTGCTTGGTTTTCTGCTGAGTTCTCACAAACTCAGCAGTTTTCCAGGCAGTTTGGGAGGTGGCGGACTTTAGGATGGTGGTTGGCAGCGACATTAGAATGGGTTTTAAAGGAGAAGGAACCAAAAATATCGTTTCAGAAAACACGTCCAAGATCTATGGCAGTTCTAAAACTGGTGAATCTACTGCGATTTTCCATTTACCATTACAGTTTTGTTTTATTAGCATGTAGAGGGGATAGCGCTTAAAATTCTCGGCCATATGCAAGTTTTCCGGTTAAGTTCTGATCGGTTTAAGCAAAGTTATGCCTGAAATAAACTCATAGAATATATTTTTTGAATTTTTATTACAAAGGAATCTCCACTTGTGACGTCACAACGTTGAGATTATCTTTGTATTTAACAGTAAACGAAGGTTGCAATGTTTATTTCCATATCGCACGTGGATTTGTTTATTCCTGTCGTTTTCTTTTTGTTGGCATTCCTCGTTCATTTATCTCCGGAGTTTCTTTTGTCTCTTGGAATTCTAATTTTCGTCGCATATTTTTTAGTGAATTTAAACTTACATAGCGGATATTACTTTTTCGGGAGTAAATTTTATTTTCTTCGCATTAACCTCTTAGACATGCGAGAAGGGTGGGAATTTTTGCGTTTTTTACTGCCTAAGGGGCTGCCTCTTTTTTGTGGGCATAAGGGGGCCTTGGGATCGAATGTTTTAGTAGTAACATCATCTGAAAATCTTACAGACTTTTTTGATGTTTTCTGTTGTGAATTATTTATTTTATATTTTTCAACAGGTTATTCCGTACTTGTTTGGGAACCTGTCTGGGTATTTTCTACATTCTTCCTCTGCAACCTTTTTATTCTTTTATCGTCGCTTAACATGTATGCAGGCTTCAATCTGTCAATTGAAATTGTTCGAGGTTCGCCTGCAATGAGTATCAAAAAGTTTTTCTCATCTGGTGATACTACTTTGTAAGGACCGGCGTATGGTTTCTCCAGTGCAGATCTCATTTTTTTGTCTCTAACAAATACATGTGAGGTATTGGCCAAGTGTTTTGAGACGTAAATCTTGGGCTGGCCATGGCGAGCTGCCTGTTCTAGAAAATTGTTGGCATCAATTCTTATATTTTGTACTATAATTTCGGGCCTAACTTCCTTCGATTTTGTGAAGAAAACCCCTGGGAGGCATAGCTCTTCGCCAAATGCTAATTGCACTGCAGAATGACCTGTATCTGTTTGTAGGGCAGATCGAAGGCCTAAGAGGATGGTAGGGAGTACATCTACCCATCTCTTTGTATCATGAGACATGATAGAGGCTTTGAGAGCTCTATGCCATCTCTCAATTTTGCCATTGGCTTGAGGATGGTAAGCTGTGGTATGACTGTGTTGAACACCAAGCTTATTTGCTAACTCTTTGAAGAGCGAGCTCTCAAATTGGAGACCTTGGTCTGTAATTATGACTTCTGGTACGCCATACCTCGCAATACAGGTGTCGTATAACCTGTCAGCTACAGTTGGAGCTGTCATCTCGTATAGAGGAATTGCTTCTGGCCATCGTGTTGCCCTGTCTATTATCGTTAACAGGTATCTGTGTCCTTGAGATGGTGGCAATGGGCCTACCAAGTCCATATGTACTGTTTTGAACCACTCTGTTTGTTTGAAGGATTTGAGGGGCGAGTGAGTGTGTCTTCCTACTTAGGATTCTTGACAGTTCAGGCAACTGCGAGCCCATTTGTTGCAGTCAGACTTCATTCGTGGCCATACAAACCTTGCCAAAATTAAATTAGCACTACATTTTGGCGCAGCATGTGACAGATTATGTACACTGTTGAAAGCCAACCTGCGATATTTTACCGGTAGAAATGGCCTATTCTTACCTGTACTGACATCACATGTTAATAAAACATCAGTACCGGGAATTTTTTGCTGTCTCAATTTGAGAGTAGTATCATCGTTCGATAACAACTCTTGCAATTCTGCATCCTTAGGCTGTGCTTTAGCTATTTCAGCGTAAGGTAATTGGAAAGGAGCCGAGATAGCTTCGATTCTACTCAAGGCATCAGCTGGAGTGTTAAGTTCTCCACTTATATACTGAATGTCGGTAGTCAATTGACCAATATAGTCTAATTGTCGCGCTCTTCTCGGCGATGCCGGTTCTGCTTTTTGTGTGAAGGTATATGTTAGGGGTTTATGGTCAGTATACACAGAAAAACATCTACCCTCTAATTGGTGCCTGAAATGCTTCAACGCAGCAAAAATTCCGAGCAATTCCCTATCGTATGTGCTATAGTTCTTTTCTGTTTTTGAGAGCTTCCTCGAGAAGAAAGCTAGCGGTAACTTCTTGTTGTCTTTATCCAATTGGTACAGGGTTGCACCAATAGCAAAATCAGAGGCATCGGTACTCACGCATAACGGCAGACTTTTGTCTGGATGAGCCAATAGAGTTGCATTTGCCAGTGTATCTTTGATTTTCTCAAAGGGCTGTTCGGCTTCTTCATTCCATTCGAGTGGACTATTATCTTTCTTTTTTCTTGTCTTAATTAGTGCAAACAGCTTACTTTGTTAGGCTGCTGCATTCTTCATGCAACGTCTATAGAAGTTCACCATCCCCAAGAAACGCCTGAGTTCAGCAACATTTGAGGGCTTGGGGAAGTTCAATATTGGCTCTACTTTGGTCGAGACTTTGTAGCCGAGGAAGTCAATTTCAGTCTGTGCCTATAAGCTTTTACCTACGTTGATAGTAAGCCCGGCAGCATGTATACGCTGTACGACGGCTCTTACAATCTCCTCGTGCTGTTGCTCACCGCCTTCAGAGCAAATGCAAATATCATCTAAGTATGCATATGCAAATAGCAATCCCCTAAACAGTCCATTGATAAATCTCTGGAAAGTTTGTGCTGAGTTGCGAAGTCCAAACGGCATTCGAAGGTATTTGAATAGTCCAAAGGGGGTTATAACCTCTGTCTTTGGAACATCCTGGTCGCCATAGGAATTTGGTGGAATGCCCAGTTGATGTCAATTTTGGTGAACATCGTTTTACCCTTCATATTTGCATTGAAGTCCATTATGTTGGGGACCGGATAGCAATCAGGAACTGTTTGGGCATTTAAGGCCCTGTAGTCTCCACCAATTTGCCACTCTCCACTTGCTTTTTTGGTCATGTGGATAGGGGAGCTCCATGACCTTTTTGAGGGGCGACATACACCCTCCTCAATGATGCGATGGAAGTACTCCCATGCCGCTTTGAGTTTGTCAGGCAGTAACCTTCTTGCTCTAGCACGGCAAGGCGGTCCTTTGGTTTCAATGTAATGAACGGTATCGTGTTTATAGGTAGGATGCCTGCGAATTGATGGTTAAGTGACTCCAGGATAGTCAGACAGGATCCATAAGAGTTGTCCGTTGACTTTTGTACAGCTGGATATATTTGTGTTCAGTCTGTAAGCATGCGTTTTGCCATCCACACAATTTTTAGATTCACTATCGATAAATTTGCCCTCTTTGAGGTCAATGATTAGGCCATAATGTGCAAGGAAATCTACACCCAGAATCGGGTTTGGAACATCAGCAACCGTGAAGGATCATGTCATATTTTCCTCAAGTCCGATGTCGACTTTGCTGGTCTCAAGTCCGTAAGCTGGAAGGTTTTGACCATTCACAGTACAGAGATAGTATTTCGGAGGAAGTACTTTTTGGTTTTTACTTACTGGCAATATACTCAAGTCTGCACCTGAGTCTATCAAGTACCATCTCCTATTAGTCCTGTCCTTCATGAACAGGCGGCATGAGTGTTTTTCCAAGGGGTCTTCGGCCGCATAGATGGCCCCTTGTTCTAGTTTGACGCCTCCTTGGTATAGGATTTGCCCCACTATTTGCAACTGTTGTTGCATTTGGTGGCCTCTGTGCCAAACCTATTATAGAAGAAACAACATTAATCATCCCAATTTTGAGACTGGTTTTTGGGAGATGATGTACGTGGGGGAGTTGAACTTTGACCCCTGTTATTGGAACTTGATCTGTGGACCGGGAGTATCATCCTCTGCTATTGCCACTGTTGTTATTGTTGTTTCTTGATTTAGATCGTTGTCGCCAGCTACTATTGGACTTCGTTGAGCTTTGGCTTTTGTTCCGTTTTACCTTGTTAGTCAACTGAGCTATTTGGGCTCTAAGTTGAGCGAGTTCACCAGTCTCTGCAGATACTGCACTTACCACAGGCTTTGACCTGGTATATTCTAGCGCATTATCTGCTGATTTTGCAAGGAAGTCCAAGTCTGTGGATGTATTTATCACGGTCGAACGTACGGCGGCTAGGCATTGCACAACACTTTGTGGAAGTTGTTTGCAAAATTGGTTGCCTATGACAGAAGGGGCTACGATATTGTCCGCCTTCTGTCTCAATTTTGCCATGAAGATTGAGGGTTTGTCATCCTTCATCTTCATACCACCCATCACATCATCAATAATTTCGTTCTTTGTTTTTCCAAATACATTCTTGATATTCTTGACAAACCAGGCATATTTGTCATCTTCTGTCAAAGGGCATTCCATGATATCCAGAATGTGGCGGATTATCTGTGGGGACATGCCTCCACAGATGTGTAGATACCGCTGGTTCTGCGTTATATTTTCTGTCTTGAATCTGCCTTCCAAGAGTGTCAACCACAAGTCTACCTCATTGGCAGAAATTAATTCCGAGATCTCTATCCTTCGTCTATAGAAGTTGGGGTTCTGTCCTGGCTGCAATTGCAAAAGTTGCATAATCTGCGCCAAGACTTCGGGTGTCAGCTGAGGCTGACTACTACCTTCATGCGATGGTTGTGGGTTTTTGGTTTATGGTGGGACCATTGTTGTGTCTTTCTGATGACAAGAGTATTCCACAGAACTACTACCTTCCTTGCTGGTCGAAAACACTGGCTCCTGTGTTTGTAGGACAGGTGTTTTCAGGTCAGAACTTGGGCTTAAAGTTCGACCACTTCTCAACGTTTTTACTGCTAATTGATCTTTATTTATTGCAGCTCCCAGTCGTGCTAATTCTGGGTGTTGAGGACCTTCTTCCAGATTTGGTATATTCTTTGAGTATTGAGCCAAAGTTGGGGGGGTTGGGGGATGAGTCCAACTTTCTTCCTCCAGGTCTACTGTCTGGTTTCTCTTTGTTTATATATTTTAAAGAGAGGTGTGTAAATTCCCACTTCAGCAGACTCTACTTTGACGACCTAAAAGGTGTCTTAGTCCTCAAAAAAATATTTTTATTTGCTGAGCAAGCGAGTATCTTGCCAGCACACTGCGCCAAATTTTTGTAAAAGCGCAATGCGCCTAAGGACACCTCACGACGTAGCCGAAAATCACGTTGGGGTCACCACTGTGGAATACTTTGTTGTGAGAGATATTCTCACTAGAAGGAAATTCTACAGAATTTAAGCGTGTTCAGCCACTTCGTACATAAGTATGGGTAAGCCAAAACCAAGGCGAACACTGGTGATTTTAGAGCCGATTTGGGTGGTTTATATATGGCTTATTTACACGCACACTAAGACACGTACGTAAGAATATACGTACGTCTGTGAGGGCGGCCAGGTTGCATCATCCCCTACCGAGATAAGAGATGGCTGACTGGTTTGTGTACGGATTGTGACATTGTTTTGTTGTGTCACGATTTGGTACTCGTACATTACCTGCATGTACTTGCAGGTAATTACGATCGAACGTATTTAGTGTGTTTAACGTCGCAAGGACGATTATTTGCCTGCCTTTTGGGGCGGCGACTGTCGTCAAGGGGTCCGAGCCCCTTTACCTCATACCTGTGAGTCCCCACACTAACTTATCGAGAGAAATACTGGCGGTTGAATATTGCCCACAGTCGAAGATTCAAATACAAAAATTTGTTAGAGGAGTGAATATTTTGAATTTCATTTCATTCTCGTTTGACAAGTAAGGAGAACAAGATCACTGGCACCGACCCGAATAAAATATATTTTGTTAGTTCACTGGAAAGCAAACCCAGAAAAAATTTATAGGTTCATGTAATTTTAAAAAGTTTGAGAAATTAATTTTGGAATATTTTTAGCTACTTTATGCTGACATTTGGATTACTAGATGCAGAAACATTTTTCTCTAATGCTTTTCCACCAGTCAACTTATTACTTAAAAGAAATTTTAAAGCTCTGTTTTACGACTAAAAATGAGTACTTTAACTTAGTATTTGTGATTATTCGTATAACATTATTGTAAGTGAAAAATATGGCTTTATTAAGATATATGAGTGACAAAAAGAGTATTGAGAAAATTATGTGGTGTGGATAGGTGGCAACGACTATGGTATTCATCCAAGCAAAGCTCGGTGAACCGAGTACTACAGGATAAAATGATGTTCATCATACGAATGCAGAATAAAAAGGGAGCTGCCTTGTACTACAAAACTACACCTACAGTCAGCTCAGATTATACAGAATGTGGAACATAATGTAAGACCCAAATAAATAATAAGAAGAAGGGCGCCGACAAGATCCACAGGAGACGCATTAAGTACATTATCCCCTAGGTAAAGCAGGTGATGGAAATAATCAAGGCCTTAAGTGTAAATTTTTAGACTTCATGTTATGCTGATTTGATGAATGAAAGGAAAGACGAATGATGAAAGCAAAGCGAACAAAAAAAAACAAACAAGTTAGGTATTTCCAGACAAAGTAAAAAGTCGTCCTTCTCGAAATATCATTTGTCCTGGCATGGAAAAGCGGCTATCTACGGGCCTGGGTTAAATGTAACAATAGCCTGGCTAATGAATGAGTGAGTAAACATTTTTGAATAATAAGGTACTACCAGTGAAACACTTGGCATAATTCATTTCACACAAAGTTTGTTTTGGGGTTATCGTTAGCTTATTGACTATTTATTCTATTATATTTAGTCAGCGTTTATACGCCTAAGTTAATTTTCAACAAAACCTCTAAAACTTTATATTATTAGCAATTTTACCTTATAATAAATTCTAATTTTAACATCATGATTAGAATCCAGAAAATTGTTTGAAGGTAGTAGATATTTTTACGTGAAAAATACGTAGGCTATCCATATTCCTTAAAAATAAGTCTCGAAATAAAAACTTCTAAATAGCAAGAAAAATTTTGTCCCCAGGAATTACATTTTTTCAGCGACCCACCAAGGGGTACAAGAATTTCGAAAATATTTTAAAGAATCTAATTTAGGTCTACTGCTAAAATACTGTACGGACTATAATTAGAAAATTTTCATTTTTTAAGTTGAATTTTCGCAAACAAAATCATGTGGGTAGTAGTTACCTAACTGCTGGTTCTTTTAACATTGATTTGTTTCTCCTTTGGCTTCTTTTCGTGGCGATTCACTCCTACGTTGATATTTACCTTCATATAAATTCAGTAAAAATTTTAAAAACATTCAAATTTAATTTTCTGCGCACTCGTTAACTTTTTCTTTAAAAAGAAACAAAATTATCAACAGTATTTCACTTCAGCGAACGCAATTAACAAAATATGATACCGACGGGTAAAAAAAATTCGAACTTTCGTCATAATTCCATTTATCCAATTACCGGTAATGGATTCTTTTTTCCTTATTAATAATTACTTGAATTTTTCTCATTTTTACCTATTTCTTGGTCTTCAACCTACAGAAAAATACCCAAATAAAATTATTTTTATAACTCTTCACCTTCGTAACGGCCAGTGAAAAAGTTAATTAATACAGTTTTTCGTCATTTCGTCCCAAATTCAAGCTTTCGCATCAAATATGTCTACCATTGGAAATAAATATTTAATCTTATTAAAAATATTTCTCGCATTAAAAATATTTTTCGTAACACTCACCCGAAAAGTATGTTTTTATCGTGCGTTTTGATTGAACCAAAAGTGGGAAATTTTAACACGTGAACAAAAGGGGAGAAAATACGATTTTAGGCATGCGCTTTTACAAGTTGACTCTCTTGACAGCTTGATTTTTCATTAAAAAGTTTCAATTTTGTTTTCATTGTAAAAAGCAAAAACAAAGAGAAAAATATTTTTTTTATTATATGATCTCATTCCAGTAAAATTTATTTATTTCCGGTTTATAACATGTAACGTATATTTTCGTCTATTTTAAGAAATGACGAACATATTCGTCCACTCATTTTCGAATACCAAAAATGTAGATATTTGTCAACAATTTACCTTCCTATAACTCTTCATAAACAACCACAAAACTATTCGTATTTAATTTTACATATACAGATATACCTTCTGTATATTCTCAACCTAGTTGTACCTGTCCCTCGAGTACTCGACGAGTCAGCACAACCCTATAATAACAACACCCTACCTCACTTTACCTATCCGACACGTACGTTTTCATACCCTGAACGAGTATATAATCCCTCGATTCAGTGGTATAATTGTTCAGTTCCGTTCAGTTTAGTTCAGTCGTCCAACAGCTACTTCTAAGTACCTGGAACCTCTCTTGTAGAAGTCTCTAGTGAACGGATAGTCTTGCTTGTTGAATGGTGTTTGAATATGTATTAATGTTAACGTAGAAATATGTACTGTATGTACAAATTATTATTTTATTAAATGTGTAAACTCACTCATGTGTTTAAAATATTATTGAGTCTCATAGTAATGTTAAGGTCCACAATAGTACGTGGATAATAAACTTGAAATTATTTTAGAAGTATTACTGCTTTTAAAGTACGTGATATTTCGTGTATGGTGTACTCCCAAAAGTGGTCGTAAATAGGTACAACGAACCATCTTTTGGCCGTTACATTATTGGCGCCCAACTGGTCTGCTATTGCGAATCGAACTCTCGCTCTAGTACCTGCTCAACGGAATTGCTGAATTCAAGCTGCTGTTTCAATTCCTCTGGCTCGAAGTACTTTGCTCTAACCTTGAAAACTCTAGTCAAGTACTCAAAGAGAAACGCGTAAGGCGCGCTCTTGAGGAAAGGAAGTAGAGGTTAGCTGCGAGTGGAAAAGAACTAGTTGTGAAAAGAAACCCGAACTTCAAAAACAAACAAGGAACATTTATTATACAAAAGAAAATACAAAGGGAAATATATACAGTGGTTCGGCGAAGTGCGGCGACGGATTCTTCAAGCTCCTGTGCAAACAAAAAGAAGAAAACAAAGTAACAATTAATATTAAGTATAATTCGCGTCCCTCCCTTAAATATAAGAAGTGTTAAATAATTATAAGTCGCGAAAAAATTTATTTTTATGAGTGAAACTTGGGAAAACTTATCCGAACCCAATACTACTAAAACTAACTTAAATTGGCTAATCGATGCTAAAAATTTTGAATTAATTAATGTATGTCAAAATTTGAATATCGAAGTCGATAAAAAATATTTTTCTCGAATAAAAACCCAAGAGGATATCCTATTAAAAATTAAATCCAGTAAGGAAATACAAAAATTATTAACCCCTGAAAATATAAAAATAATCCTACAAACAACACGAAAAACTCGTGAACAAATTCCCGAATTAGAAAATCCTATAATAAGAAAATATTTTAATCCTCCTTCTACTTCAACCCCATTTTGGAAAATTTGGATAATCCCACACCATTTCCAAGAGTTAAAACTGCTATTAATCTAGTAGATATTACTGAGTGTTTAGAAAAATCTGACGAAGATTTTCTCAGCCCAGAAATTGAAACTAGACTTTTAGAAAACTTAATTCCCCCTATTAAAAATAAAATGTCAGGAAAGGCTGCAGTAAATATCAGACCTTCCTTATATGAACACACCCCAACGGAAGACATCGTATCATTTTTAAACGGATTTGAAAATGAGGCGGAATCTTTCAATTGGGATGCAAATATGAAATTTAAAAAAATTAAAATCGCATTTTCTGGTCTCGCCAAGCAAATATTTGAGGATAGAATTCAAACTAATCCCGAATGTAATAATTGGCAAAACACTAAACAAAAAATTTTGGAAGTCTTTACGAGGACTAAACCCCAATTACGCGAAATATTATACGAAAGAAATTACAACGGTGAAGCTGATTTCTCTGCGTATATTATGTTTGTGAAAAGGATTCTAAAACAAATTGAACCAGATATTACGGAAGAAAAAATTATCGAAAAAATTATGCCTAATCTCCCCGAAAAAGAAAGAGTATTCTTAATAAAAAAAGAACCTAAAACTATTCAGGAACTTGATAAAGCTTTCTCTAAATATCTCGAATTTAAAGATAAAGCATTCGGACATATAGATCCCCTTTTACGTAAAAAAATTGACCAATTAGAAAAAACGATAGAAGAATTGAAATCCGGGAAAACAGAAAAGAAAACCGAAAAAAACGTAAATACAATATCGTCCGACCCGATCTGGAAAGCTGAAATGGAGAAAATGAGCGCTGCAATAGCGAACATTTCAAAATTTCAGGAATCCAGGAAAAATAATAAAAATCCCCAAAATAAAAATAATAATAATGAACAAAACAATAATAACCAAAATGAATAATAACAATAATAATAACTAATAGCAATATGAATAATAATAATAATCAAAATCAAAACCAAAACAAAACCAGAATCAAAATAGGAATAATAATAATAATTATAATAATAATAATAATGGTAATGGTAATTGGAACCAGAATCAAAACTGGAACCAAAATAACCAAAACAGAAATTGGAATAATAATCAAAATTTTAATCCCTAATTATAAAGGAAGAAATTTTAATCCAAATTTTCGGAGAAATAATTTCCGAGAAATAATAATGGATATTATCCCAATAGGACTCCAAATTGGAACCAAATGGCTCTCCCAAATTGGAACAATGCTCCAGCATGGTCTGGAATGTCATTTAATACTCCCCAAAATCTCCCCTATGTGGCTGCTAATACTCAAATGATTGCCCCTCCGGCACCATTAATGGCAGCTCCACAACAAAATTATCTCCCAACAACAAACCCCCAGGCTTGCCAGAATAGTTGCTCAAAAAACTAAGTGTCCCCCTTACAGGTGATCTGTCAGCTGTAAGGGATGTCGAGAACAAAGAGTCGAAACTAGTTAACAATGTGAGTAAGGAGAAGTTTCAAAGCAAAGGGTACTGCAGAACCCAATGTAAATTTCACCTTCCATTTGCCATTTATGGTAAACAAATACTTAGCTTAGTCGACCCAGGTTCAGAACAGACACTTATTGATGAAAAAGTTTTAAAGAAAGTCAATTTTACGGAACCAATTCTACCAACAAAAGTAAGATTTCGTGGTGCGGATAGTCAACCTCTTGAGGTCATAGGAGTAACCAATGTGATTTTTTCCATTGATCATTGTATTTACCCACATCCCACCTACGTTGTTCGAAATTTAGTAGAACCGGTCATACTGGGTTACGACTTTTTATCAACCCATAAAGCCAAAATGGACTTTTCGAAAAACAAATTCACTCTACCGTGTGGTGACGAAGAGCGATGTTTTGACATGCCTGAATGTCACAATTTCCCTATTGAAAAGGAAAATAAGTTAGGTTATATTAAGCCCTTTAAATATTATGCTCCCCAATCTTTTAAAATAGAGGCAAATTCGGTGCTAATTTTAGCAACGTTGCCTGAACACCTGGAGTTTCTGTGTGAAACATCCATGGAAGAAAAAAATAATTTCTTTGTAATCGTATCAGAAGACACGATAGCGGCTGTTAATAATAATAACAGACCACACGTGATCTATAAAGGCGAATATTTAGGAAAATTTGAATTAAGTAGTGCAGTAGAAATTAACTACCTGCCAAATAGAAAAAATAAAAGAAAATACTATTTTTAAGGATAATCGAGGAAATCCCATCCCGATTAATCCAAAATTGTCGCTTGAACAAAAAATAAAAATATACGAAATAATTAACTGAATATAATAATATTTTTACGGGAAAAACAGATGAAGTTTCCATTTGTAAAGTTCCCGAACAAGTTGTCCGAGTAGACGACGAAACCCCACTGCGGTGTAGAAATTTTAAATTCTCACACGCAGAACATGAGGCCCTACACAAACTAGTCGATGACTTAGTAAAAGTAGGTGTCCTAAAAAAACAAAAATCAAAATTTGAATCGCCAATATTTGTAAAAAAGAAACCAGACGGAGTCTATCGAGTATTAGTAGACTACCGAAGAATGAACCAAAGAATAATTATGGATAATAATCGTGTGCCAACAATTGATATTATTTGGCCATATTTAAGAAATAAAAAATGGTTTACGACAATTGATTTAAACAGTGGATATTTACAGATTCCTCTCACGGAAGAATCTAAACAATACACTGGAATAAATGTGGATGGAATTGGATACGTATTTAATTCCACTCTAATAGGTTTAAGTATATCCCCGTCCATCTTCCAAACTATCATGGATGACATATTCCATGATATATTCTGGAAAAAAATGGTATGTTATTTGGACGACATTTGTATTTTCGGAGAAACTTTCGAAGAGTGTCTTGAAAATACAAGGGAAGTATTAAAAAGATTAAATAAAGTAAATTTAAAAATAAAAACAAAAAATGCCAATTTGCAATGAACGAAATCGAAATATTAGGACATACGGTCCGATATAACGAATTACGTCCATTAAATAAAAATATAGAGGCAATAAAAAATTTAAATCCCCCTAATACGTTAAAACAATTACGATCATTTTTAGGATCAATAAATTATCATAGGAAATTAATTCCTAATTTAGCTAAAATTACTGCTCCTCTTACTGATTTACTAAGAGGTACAGATAGCAAATCAAATGCAAAAATAAAATTAAATCAAGAACATCTTGAAATATTTGAAAAATTAAAAGAAATTATGATTTCCAAACCTGTATTAGCAATATACGATCCGAAATTGGAAACCTGTGTAGAAGTTGATGCTTCAAAAATCGCATTAGGTGCAGTGCTGCTGCAAACTAATCCCGTTACGAAGCATAAACATCCAGTTGGATATTTCTCTGAGAGAGTCCAACCTGCCCAGTCAAAATTGTGTTCATTTGACTTGGAAATGTTAGCTATTACGAATGCATTAGCTCATTTCCGTGGATACCTACTTGCATTACGCTTCGTAGTATACACGGACCATAAACCTCTGATTTATCATCAGAAATTTAATACTCCAAGTCCAAGATTAATCCGATTAATATCTAAATTAAACGAATACAGTTTCCAAATTAAACATATCGCCGGAAAAAATAATTGTATGGCTGATATGTTATCTCGTCCGCATGATGAACCGGACGAAATCACATTTGAAAAAGGTGAATTTCTCGTAGATAAAAAATATGCTCTTCAAGACGAAGAGAAAAATGTGAATACTGTGTGCAGAATTCACAATGACAATTCTGTCCCATTAAACCCTGTATTCTTTCAGAATCAAAATGCGTGGTACTACCCAAGTACAACGCCCCAAACATATTATTTTCCCCCTTCCCTTGCATCAACCTTCCCATATTACCCTGTGGTACAAACCACAATCCCACAGAATGAGTTAAATCATTCTGAAAATTGTCCCAACAAAACTACTAACGTAGTTACAAGATCTGCTCTTAAAGAGGCAAACCTCGATAATCAGATCATCCCAACCCCTCCTGTGACCCCAGTTGTCACACAAATGTCAATTCCCGACATCACATTACCCCCCCCCCAATCAGAAGATCAAACTTCTGAATCCCCCCAAAAAATTGAATTGCCCGAAAATTTAAAAACAATGCAGGAAAATGACCGCATTGGAAAAATGTAATTTCATTACTAAATTATAACGAAATAAAAAAAGATAAAAATAAAATACGAAAATTGAATCTTACTATACAACTATATTTTCTTGACGAAAACAACGTATTAAAGAAATTACCTAACCCAACCTCATCATATGATGAAGCGGTTACTGTAATTCCCGAAAAATTAATTCCGGTAGTTCTAAAAAAACTACATGACGATCCGTTGTATGGAGGTCATTTTGGAATTAAAAAAACAAAAAATAAAATAAAAAATCAGTTTTTCTTTAAAAACATGGTACAAAAAATTACGGAATACGTATTATCGTGTCATGAGTGTCAAATGGCACAAAATTCCCCGAAAGAGGCTGGCTACCTCAAACATATTGAAATCGAAAACCCTAAACCGTTTTCACATTTAGAGATCGATTTCATCGGAAAATTTAATACCGAGTATGAACACTCGTACGTGCTTGTCGGTGTAGACAAAAGTACAAATTTCTGCACCATACGTCCAACAAAAAACCCAAATGCTCAATGCGTAATTGAGTATTTGAAATTTATTTGTTACACGTATGGCACCCCAGGAAAAATTTCCTGCGATAACGGAGGTCATTTTGCAAATGAAACCGTCCGTAAATTTTGCGAAGAAAATAATATCAAAATTATTTATTCTTCATTTTATTCCCCCCAATCGCAAGGACTCGTTGAAAAAATCAACGGAGTAATAAAAAAATCATTATCAAAATACAACCATTCAAACGAAAAAGAATGGATCGAAACAATTAATAAAATTATTTTCGCATACAATATAAGCCCAATCGAACACTTAAATAATAAATCTCCATTTTACCTACTTCATGGATTCAACCCAGAAGTACATATACCAGAAATACCGGAAAATAATAATAACAAAACAACTCGTGAAGAAGAAATTGAAAATCTCCTTCAAACGAGAGAAAAAACGCCGAGCTTAGCAAAAAAAGCATCGGAAAAAAACGCGAAACATTATAACGCACACCACAAGATCATTGACTTCAAACCTAATGACCTTGTTTTGCTGCGTCAATCGAAAAACGTCGCGAAAAATAAAATGAAATATACCGGACCATATAAAATTATTAGAAAGGTCACGGATTTAAATTACGCAATTCGTATTAAAACAGACGATAAAACTGTGTACGACGAAACAGTTCACGTACGACGATTAATTCCGTATAAATCTCGTAATACCGACGAATTAAGTAACGAAATAAAATTAGAAGAAATAGACGAAAACATCGAAAATCCCATTCCAACCCAAATCATACCTAAACCAAGGGGTCGCCCTTGGAAAAAACCAAAATAACTGTGTGTAAAGTATATTACCCGTAGTCAGACTGGTTTTTTCAACCACGATACCTTAGTTACTTTTTTCGGAAAAAAAAACTACTTCTTTTCTCAGCCGCACACAAAAATAACTTTGGAAAAATTTGTGGTTATTTGAAAAACTTAACTTATAAAAAAATGTTAAATAACTTACCGATGGCCCAGGTGTCGGCATAACCCTCCAGGAACTCTGCGAGATGCTCACCGCTGGTGGTGCTACTGCTCGAGGAAGAAGAGGAATCATCAGGTTGGCCTCCTTCTCCACTGGAGTTGGAGTCAACAGTTGAGGCACTATCTTCTATTGATGGTGTATCCCATGTGAACGAATGTACAATGGGATCCGAGAGCAGCCATCCACCACGGAGCGACATTGCATGATTTCCTTCGACGGCGTCGTAGTGTCGGATCATGTGGAAACCAGATACGGAGACCGAGACGTCCAGACGGGGCTTGTAGTGCTGGTTTAAAAACCGAGCAGTACCAACTCCGCCTGGACCTATTAAGAAATCGGTGAGGTAAATACGCTCGAGATGGATATACTCGACTGTCACCTCTGTGTTTGTCTGCTGCGAAACGCAGAGCAGACCGACCAGCAGGCCAGAGAGTATCCCCAGGCCGACTACCCCTGGAGTATTGAGGTTTCCGCGGAACTCTAACTTGATCCCCGAGTATCCTATCTCAACCATCATGGAATGAGGATAGAACACACGAAGGGAGAAAAGAAGATGTTTTGCGAAAGCCTCACAATTGGGGCAGCATACAAACCTCACCGAATGACACCAATAGCTCAGGTCTTCCTCGATGGTCTCCTCAGGCACACGGTGTGGTTCAAACTCTGTCAGGAACATCTCTCTGTTCGACTCCCCGGAGACCCGATAAAACAGAGAGAGCAGTCGGTGTAACGTATAATAGAGACGTGCCTCGCACGGACATTGTTGGAAGGGGTGAATTTTACTGAGTACCTGATTACCTATAAACCAGGTCTCATTTACGTCCACCCTTCCGTGCGACGTGAACATCCTATCATTCAGATAAACGATCGACATGTTTCGAGAAGATATCCGCACAGAGAAAAAAATTTGTTTGAAAAACCCGAACTACACCAACACGTCACTGACACTTGGAAAAATATCTAATAAAATTAAGTTCGAAATTTTTTTTTTACACGAAAAAATTGGAAAAATATAAAAAATATACGTAAAAATGGAAAAAATAACACGTAAAATGGCGTAAAACGGTAAAAGCAAAGACAGAATACTGACGAAAGAAATAAAATTAGTAATTTTATATTAACAATTTGACCGAGATTCATAACTTGGATATCGGAAAAATTTGTCTCCCCCTTTACCCCAACCTACGAATATCAAAACAAATCAGTAATATGCATAATCCATTTTCTCGTAAATAACTTGGACGTTGCATTCTTTCTGTTTCAGAAAATGTATACGAATCTACTTTTCTATTTCGCAATAATTATTTCTTCGACTAGTATTGCGCAAAGAACATCGTCTGACCCATATAGGATTACGACAGCGTCAACTGGCGCTTATTTTCAAGAAATAAGCAATATTTTCGTATATTCTAAATCTGCCCCAATAATTTACTCCATTAAGCTAGACTTGCATGAATCAGCAGATAAACTATTAGAAACTAATTTCAAACACCGGTTGTGTAATGAAACAACCTGGAAAAATTGCAAATATGCAGAAATGGCGAAACGATTAAAAAATACCATAAAAAATCTGAAGAACAAAACATTGCGATGATACAAGATTTCTATTCGACACCATCGTCTATTCGAAGCAAACGAAGCGTATTCACCCCGATCAGATCTTTCTTCGGAGATGCGCTACGATTTTGCTGTCGAGTATTAAACTTTAGAGATGGACGAAACTTCTTGGCGAATGAAATCTCGTTGAAAGAAGAATACGATATTATTAAAAATCAGCTACTAATTGATCATGCAGCCTTAGTAAATACGTCTACTAATCTGCATAGCTTCATTGACAATACAAACAATTTTATGACAAGATTTATCTCGCATACAAATTCTTTTATGGAAAATTCGCTAGAAGAACACGAACTTCTAATCTCGCTAAACTATATACAAGGATTCTATGATAATTACCTAATAAACACGTTAAGACTATCAAATATCCTAACGTCGTGTAAATCTCATATGATCCCATCTTCAATTATCTCAAAGGAAATATTAGAAAAAGATTTAGTAAAACTTTCGAAAATCACGAAAATCTAGGACTCGACCTAGCAATACCCATTAAGGACATTCAAAATTATTATCATGCTGAACTTGTAAACTGCAATTTCTTTAAAAACACGTTAGAACTAGAAATTAAAATTCCCCTAAAACAATTAGATGCAAAATACGAAATTTATGACTTTATTCCACTCACATTCAAAAGTCATTCTAATGAATTGTGTAGCTGGGATCAAGAACCATCTTTGATAATTCATGAAATCAGAACAAATTCTGTACGTTATATTAGTGGAACCAACCTCCATTACTGTAACTCAGATAAACCATTATGCTTCCTTCCTTCTAATAGAGGAAGTGATAAATTATCGTCTTGTGCAAAGAATTTATTCTTCCAAGACCTAAACCAAAACCTACTACAATCTTGCTCATTTAAATGCAATCCTAATAATAATCAAACATTGGTGCACCCTATTGGTCACACCAAGTTTGCTATTGTAAATTTTAACTCCCTCGTAGCAACTAATTCCGTTACGAAAAAAATCCGAAAAATTAAAAATAAACAATGATTCCCCTGGAACCTTCATTCTGGACGTACCTTGTCACATCCAAATTGAAGATATTGATAAAAATAACAAAAATACTGTGTGGGGACTCATCGGTATGAGGTGTAGGGGCTCGGACCCCTCGACGACAGTCGCCGCCTCATAGGGCAGGCAACTTATCGTCCTTGCGACGTTAAACGAACACACAGAATTACGTTCGATCGTAATTACCTGCGAATACTTGCAGATAATGTACGAGTACGAATCGTGACGTCATCCATCAATCAATGTCACGATTCG